>JAKSZU010000002.1:145426281-145971281 GCA_026018925.1 Tupaia tana
GGATTTATAGAATTTTTTCATAATTTACTGGCTGTACGATTTTGAGCAAATAATATGAGGTGTTTTCAAAAAGTCCATGGAAAATGCAAATTATGAAATAATGATACATGAACTTTTAAAAAATTTTGCACCAAAATGAACTCACATCTTTTTCCATGAATTTTTTGCTTGTTTATATTTTTATTTTGGTATGGGGTGCATTCACTAGCTGGAAAGCAAGAGCGATCGATATAGGATATGTGAGAAGTCACCTGGCCCAGGGAGGATGGCCATTGTGCCATCCCTTTTCCTCCATTCTCCTCTGGGGATTTCAAGAACACACACACACACACACACACACACACACACACACACACGCTGCATGATTGTCAAGTGTTCGAGTTTGAGTTTAGGACTTGAACCACCCAGCTGGCCATGTGAAGTCCAGCTGCCTTAACTGCCATACTACCAGCCAGCCCTCCATGAACTTTTTGAAGTTCTCTCTTATGATTTCACTGAACCTTAGTCTCATCATATGAAAAAATGACATAATTAGCATCGTTTTCAGAAGACCATAGTGGGAGTTTAGCAAAATATGATTTGTTAAAATTTTCAGAGTAATAGGTGCACCTTAAGCTACTTTCCCATCTAGGGTCCAGCAATTGGTTACGTTGCTGGATTCCCATGTGGCCAATTGCAGTTCAAATCCCAGACCTGGCAGAGACTTGAAACTCACGTCGAGCACGTGTGTACCCAAAATCCCAAGAGAGGGAGGAGAAGAGATTGCAGTGTAGCCATTCTCTTTGGGAGAGGGATGGGTGATTTCTCAGTTTCTGTCTTTCTGTCTCTCTAGCAAGCGCATGCACCCTATAGCAAAATATCTCTCCAAAAATAAATAAATAAGTAAAATTTTAAAAGAACCCACTACTTTCCCATCTCTTCTCGGAGACACTTGGGTAATACAATTATCTAAATTAACTTTAGAGTCAACTCAGCCTCATTTCATTGAGTCAAGAGCTTTGATTGCTTACAAGCTGTATGATATCTGGAAGTTATTCCACATCCTCTGACATCTGCCTCTCATCTATCTGCCATAGGCATTGCCTACACGGTGAGCTGCTGTGGCTGCTGTGAACAGAGGTAAGCCGGTCTCCGGGAATCGCCGATTACAGAGGTTGTTGCATTCAAAGTGGTCACAATATGCATTTTCCATTGCTAAAGAGAAACTAGACCATAAAACCTTTCCAGCTTTATTTTTGAAATTCAAGATATAATTCTAAGAGGAGGTGACATTACTGAATACAAGGTAAAAATTAACTTCCTTGAGGAATGTCCTACCACTGAAAGCAGTAACTCCTACTATTCCTAAAACTTCATTAAGCATTTACTATGTGTTGTTTTGCTATATGTCATCTACTTAAAGATCACCGATTCTGAAGACAGATGGAGTCATTTAAATCCTAACTAACTCACCTACTAAACTAGTTGTTTGGCATTGAACCATTATTTTTTTCTAAATAATTATTTTGTTTAACTTTATTTATTTTAATTTGACCAAAGAAAAACAAAGAGCGAGAGAGAGAGGGAGGGAAAGTGAGAAAGCAAGCCTCCAAGTCCAGGACTCGAACTGTGGTGGGCCATGTGGGAGTCCAGTGCCCCAACCACCATGCAACCTCCCGGTCTCTGAACCATTCATTTAATTCTTGTGCCTGTGTTTTACTGTAACACCTGAAGGTAAAATGCTTGCCTCAGCCAGCTGTGGTTGCTGAGCAGAAACAGCAATGCTCCGAGGCCAGCTGGGAAGGTTGCAGTTCACGTCACGAAGGCTCCCTACGCATACCAGACACATGCACATATTCCATGACCCTGGCCAGCTGAGGAGGGAGAGGATCACGGTGTGGGCACCTGTTGGGGATCTCTGTCTCTGTCTCTATTTCCCTTTTCTCATAAAGGAATTAAGCTAATAAATACACATTCAAACAATGAATAAATAATCTTTTAAAAATCAAAATAAAGATACCTCACAAGGTCATTGTGAGGATTAACTTGGCCTCTCCATGTTAATGACACACTTAGAACACAGTAAATATTCTGGGACCAGCAGATGGCTCAATGGTTATGTCAACTTCCGTATAGTCAACCACAGTTCTAGTCCTGGTGGCTTGAAGCTCACACTGGGCACGTATGCATGTGTGTCCCAAATACCAAGAGGAGAAAGGAGAAGAAGGAATTGCAGTGTCTCTCTGTCTCTCTTTGTCTCTCCAGTGACTGTATGTACCCTATAGCAAAAATCTCTATCAGTAAAAAAATAAATAAATAAAAACAAACAAACAATAAACAAAGTAAATATTCTGTAAGTGTTAGTGCTTATTCCATTTTATCAGATGCTTCCATAATTTATTAAATACCCACAATGTCCCTTTGAGGTGATATTGTCACTAATGCTTTTATAGACGAAATCATCTTCATCTATAAAAGCAGTAGTGAGACTTTCCTAAAACTAGCCAAGAAGCAAAGGAAGACTGGATCTTGGTTTTCCTACCATCTAAGCACCTCCATATTTTACTATTAATATGTTGTAATAAAGTCCCAACTACACTTCATACCTATTATATTTTTCATTCTTTATCACCTTCATAATGTCAACTATACAAAAATAGATTTTATAATATATTACAGCAAATTCCTTATCACTTCAGGTTCTTTTAACCAATACTTTTATTTTATTTTATTTTTTCTTTCTTTCTTTATTTTTTGGAGAGGTTTTTGCTATAGGGTGCATGCACTTGCCAGAAAGACAGAGAGAGACAGAGAGACAGAAAGCGAGACATCACCCCCCAGGGGGGGATGGCCATGCTGCAATCCCTTCTCCTCCATTCTCCTCGCAGGATCTTGGGCACGCACGCATGCATGCACACACACCTGGCATAAGTTTAAGACACCAGGTCTGGGACTCAAGCCACAGTCGGCTACATGGGAGTTAAGCGACATAGTCATTATGCTAACTGCTGGTCATGCCAATACTTTTTTATTTTTAAGAGAGAAATTTTTAGTATAGGGTGCATATGCTCACCAAA
The DNA here is from genome assembly GCA_026018925.1 of Tupaia tana. Taxonomy (NCBI): domain Eukaryota; kingdom Metazoa; phylum Chordata; class Mammalia; order Scandentia; family Tupaiidae; genus Tupaia; species Tupaia tana. The sequence continues at coordinate 145,429,338 of JAKSZU010000002.1, forward strand.
GACAGAGAGAAAGAGAAATCTAACTCCACTGGGGAGTGGGGTGTTGGGAATGGCCATACCACAACCCCTTCTTCATTCTCTTCTTTGGATTTGGGACACACACACACACACACACACACACACACACATAGCATGAGTTTCAGGCTCCCATGTCCAGGACTCGAACCATGATTGGGAGTCCAGTGCCTTAAACACCAGTCAGCCCCTCAACCAAAACTCTTAATTCAGAGTTTTACCAAATAAATATCTACCATTTATAAAGATGCACTAAGGTGGTGAAATTTTAATATTTAGCCTAATGGCAATGTTACTCTTATTAAAAATAACTTCAAGAACCCGGGGGACAGCCAGTGGCACAGTGGTGACACAACTCTCTACAATGTGAAGAGGTCCTGGGTTTGTGTCCTAAGATCTCTCTGCCTACTCTGAGTGCATCTGCATGCCCAGAGTCAAGGTTGGCTGATGCTGGGGTGGATCACTGAGGACCCTACTGGGATGCTCATGACTTTTCTCTCTCAGGACAAATAAATAAAAATAAACTTTTTAAAAAAGAACTTTTCTACTTTTTATAATAAAAGTTCAATCATATACGTAATTATAAAGAACAGTAAAATTGACTCCTAGCCAATATTGTTTCATCTGTATTCCCCAAACGTCTCAAATTATTCTGAAATAAATTTCAGACTGTATAGCATTTAATCTGTAAGCATTTCAGTATGAAATAGTGAGAGTTTGACAAGATATAATTGCAATTCCGCCAAAATGCATAAAACAATAAACTATACAAGTAATAAATTATACAAGTAAGTTATTAGTATGTATACTTTCTTAAGTATTTTAAGATATTTGCTTTACTCCAATATAAAAAAAAAGTCCATTTTTAGAGATTCTTCTTCATGTCTCTTAAATCTCCTTTAACCTATGAATTTGTCCTTTCCATTTCTTTTTATTTGGTATTGTTTTGTTAGAAAACAGACTTTGTGTTCTGTAGAGGAGAAGGCCCAAACCCCAGGACGTGGTCACACAGCAGGATGGGAGGGAGGGCAAGCAATGGAAGCTTTATCTGTGTTTACAGTCGCTCCCCAGCACTTGCAGGAGAGCCTGAGCTCCACCTCCTGTCAGATAAGGAGCTGAGATAGATTCTCATAGGAATGGGAACCCTACTGTGAACTGCACATGGGACACTGTGCTCTTACAAACCATCCCTTTCTCCTGTGGTCTGTGACAAAACTATCTACCATGAAACTGGTCCCTGTGGCTGAAAAGGTTGGAGATCACTGTTACGGACTGCCCCATAGTCTGGCTGTCATTGCTGTGACCCCATGATATCCTTGAACTGGCTTTTCTGACTATGAGTAGCCTGTAAACTTGGCCATTCAGTCTGGATGCCTGATCATATGCAGGTTTGATTTTTTTTCATTAAGTATCGTCAATAATGTAATATTATAAAGTTGACAGAGCTTGCTAATTTATTGAATGCCCTTCTAAGAGGGCACTTTAGAATCACTGAACTGCAATTAAATTACTATTGACAGGGTATATTTTAAGCTTTCCTTTTAGTGTAGTTTAGCATTCTGGGGTCTAGGTTGTTTTTAATAGCAACATTATTTTTTTAGTAGCAGAAATTTTGATATTCCAGATTACTTGTGCCATGCTTATAATCCATGTACAAATAGTTCTGCCTTGAGTATGTATGGAATGCGATAAGAACACCATCTATCTCCTTTTTCTTTCAAAGTATCAAGATTCTTTATTAAAATGATGATACCCTGTTTACTTTCGTTTCAAGCTCTATTTATTTGAAGGCAAGTAAATACCCAGTGTTCAAATAGGAAAAAAAATGAGATAAACATTCTTGAAGGATCTGGAGTGTGGAATGAATGCCTCCAGATGCTTATTTTTGAATCTTCGCCCACTCCTAGACAAGCCAGTGTACTAAAATTGGAAGAAAACTCCATCACAGGGCCTTTTTCCACATTCTCCCTTGGAATGGAGAGAATGATGCCCCCCAAATCAGAAAGCCTCGCAGAACCTGGCAACACTGGCACACTTCCTTCTGTAGGAGGAGGCGGATTTCCACGTTTCCTCCGAAGGAGAGAGAAAGGAGCGCGCTGTTCTTTTACGTACACAAACAGCACGCATGAAATCCTCTTATCTCAGGCAACTTTCTACCATAAGACAGGGAGAAGGGGATAAAAACTAGAGGCGAAAATATCCGGAGATTTAGAGCCTGACCTCAACGCCTTGAATGACAATTCGAAGTGAACAGAAAGCAGCTCAGAATGCAGGATGTGCCCGTAATGTATTCTGTCCCGTTCATGCCAGAAATGAATTGCTGCATTGTGCACCAGGCAGAGCAGCCAGGAGGGCCTCGGCTCAGCCAGGGGGCATCACAGGAGCCCGTTCAGGGCTCAGGGAAACAAGCTGAGCCCGCCAGCGAGGCCAGGTAGCTGGAGAGCAGGGTGTGAATCCTGGTGAATGTCTACACTTCCCGGTGGAGGGTTTAGAATCATTTTAGGACTTGGCTTTCATGGGACAGCAGAGCTAAGTCAAACAGCACATGCCTTGTTCTCAAAGGGAACAAATGAGGTAGGAAGGAAACGACAACATTCAGATGCTTGGTATCCTCAGTGTTCTTACAGTAAACCGCCGAAAAGATATTTTGTTCACATACACATAAAACAACTCCAAAAACACAATGATTAAAGGGGAGGTCAACTGAGTGATACGTACAGTATTGTCGGCAAGTGCACTTGAGAATTTTAGTTATCACATTCAAATTCTTAGCAATGACTTGACAAATCTGATGTGATTTGCTTTTAGTAAGTATTTGATTTTAGGTAAATTACAATGTCCTAGAGTCAGCAGGTGGTATAGTGGTTAAGGCGCTGGACTCCCACATGGCCAACCGCAATTCGAGTCCTCGAAACTCATGCCAGGTGCATGTGCATGTGTGCCTAAGATCCGGGGTGAAAATGCAGGAGAAGGGATTGTGGCGTGGTCATCCTCCCTGGGGGGTGATTTCTTACTTTCTGTCTCTCTGTCACTCCCTTTCTCTCTGGTAAGCACACATGCCCTATAGCAAAAATCTCTAAAATAAAAATAATGATAATAATAATTTCCTTCTGAACATGTAGAAATTTGGAATAGTATTTTAGCTATTAATTTTGTATTTTTGATGATTATACCTTTAGGCTAAGTGTTTTTAAATGTTACACATTGATTTTTTTTTTTTTTTTTTTTGAGAGGTTTTCGCTATAGGGTGCATGCGCGGGCCAGACAGACAGAGAGAGACATAGAGACAGAAAGCGAGAAATCACCCCCCAGGGGGGATGGCCACGCCGCAATCCCTTCTCCTCCATTCTCCTCTCGGGATCCTGGGCACGCATGCACACGCGCCCGGTGTGAGTTTTAAGCCACCAGGTCGGGGACGCGAACCACGGTCGACTACATGGGAGTCCAGCGACGTAGCCATTACACTAACTGCTGGTTCCCAATGTTACACATTGATTTTTAAAAGACGACTTTTTAAAAAAACTTTCAGGGTGAAACCTAATTAGCAAAAATATTTTAAGTACAAAATAATCTCTTCTGATTTGACTCTTTCATGGGACACGGAGCTGCAGAAGCTCCAGGTAAACTTGCATGGTCTGTCAATTTAATCATGAAAGTTCGAGTTACCTGTTTGAGTTTTTCACAAATAGCAACATTACTTTTGTGTGTGAGATAACGAATAAAAATTTTGTTATTACAACCCAATAAAAGGCTAGGTGTAAAAGATTCTTTAAAATGTAATTGTGGGGAACCAGCAGTTAGCGTAATGGCTATGTCGCTGGACTCCCACGTAGTCGACCGCGGTTTGCGTCTTGGACCCGATGGCTTACAACTCACGCCGGGCGCGTGTGCGTGCGTGCCCAAGATCTCGAGAGGAGAATGGAGGAGAAGGGATTGCGGCATGACCATCCCCCCTGGGGGGTGATTTCTCGCTTTCTGTCTCTCTGTCTCTCTCTGTCTGTCTGGTGAGCGCATGCGCCCTATAGCAAAAAAAACCTCTCCAAAAAAAAAAAAAAATGTAATTGTGGGAAATATCAAAACAGAAGAATAAAAATGGTCAATTCATACATTTTAATTGATGATTCATTGTGCAAGCATTTTTCTAAAATGAATTTAAAAGATTTTTAAATTAATTATTACCTGTTTTGGTGTCTGAAGGTCACAGTTAGGTTTCTGTTCTGCATAAAGACAGTGCACTAAAGAAGAAAAATGACTGGAAATGGCTGTGATTAGAAAACTCATTTTCAGTGTTTCCCGATTTGTGAAGTTAGTGCTCTAGGTAGTGCTTAAGGATTATTAGTTAAACAGCAAGGAAACTTTCTCTGTAGATAAGAGGAAATATAACTTTAAAAAGAAGAAATATTGGGTCAAAGCCATTTTCAGGTCAAAGCTCTGAAAATTTCTAACTTAAATTTCTCAAGAGAGAAAATCTTCAAAATAAAAATGAAAGCATTTCAAATCAACACATCACTCATACAGATAGAAAAAAAATAGTCTCCTTTAGAAAGTCCACTTATTGGATATGCTGCATTGTATAGCATCATTTTTTCCAACTTTTCTGCCAACAGTCAACACCCATAGGGCAATTTGAGAATCTTCCTGCTACTTACATATTGTATTCATTATGTTAAGCAAATACTCTAACCATTAATAAAATTTTTATTCTGATTCTGCATAAGACTCCCACTGGTAATTTTTCTTATTAATACACTTTCATCTTCCACTTAGCATACCCAGGCATCCCTCTCCAAACTACACTGAAAATATTTCAAGAATCTTTGGGGAAAATATTCTTTGATCCTGGGTATCTTTACTGGAAGAAACTTACCTACATTATTAATGATCACAATGTAATTAAATCAAAACCATTTACACTTTTAATTTGAAGTTGTATTGCTTCATAATTAACCCAAATGGAGAATAAGGTAATTAATTTTTCAGGAAACAATTTCACTGCATAAAGTTAAATATCAATTAATATGTCTGTTAAATTGCCAGTAGTGTTTTGAAAAATTAATTTGTTCCCAAACTTTGAGAGCAGCAAAAATTTTGTCAGTGTCATCTCAATGTCAAGTAATTCACAAGTAAAACCCAGAATGAATTTAATTACAATAATCACTAAGAATATAATTATGGTTCTATTTAACATTTCTTATTGGAGCCTACCATCCTAATATTTAAGGCATAACCAGATAGACTCTGGAGTAGACTACTAATTTTTCTAGATAGAAAATTGGGATTTAAAATGTATTATTTAGGGGGATGTTTAAGGATTGTGTGTCATTCTTTACAGAAATACGGAATCAGTGGTATCTGAAGAATGTAATTATTTTATCTATCTTTATTTTTTAAATCAAGGATATGCAAATGTGAGGGAAAATAAATATCTCCCTTCTAAAAAAGGTTATAAGAACACAAGACAGGGGGCCAGTAGGTGGCATAACGGTTATAGTGCTGGATGCTCACATGGATGACCATGGTTCGAGTCCTGGGCCCAACAGCTTAAAAATCACACCAGGCATGTGTGCTTTAATCCCCGAAATCCAAAGAGAAGTATGGAGGAGCGGGATTGCAGAGTGGCCATCCTCCCTGAGGGGTGATTTCTTGCAATCCCTCGCTCCGTCTCTCTCTGGTGAGTACATTTGCCCTCTGGTAAAAGCCAATAAAAATTAAAATAAAGGACAGCTTTGCTACCAAAGTCACCCAAATTCCTCCTGGTATGAGATACCATGCACTTTCTGAAGTCAGTGGTGATGAGATAAAGCTGCTACAATCTAGTTTCCTTAGAGCTCCGCAGAAACTCGAATTTACAATTTGCCTTAGAAGTTTGGACAAGCCTGCTTCCCCCTGTGTTATAAGGTAGATTATTGGCTTTAACAAACAATGAGAACAGTGTTTTTCTTCCTCTTACTAGTAGGCAGGGCTGATTTCATCTCAAGTCACCTTTTAGTTACTATGTAGCTGAATAGGCTTTGTTTTGATTTTAACCATTTTTCATGCAGCATGACAAATACAAAACAAAAGCAAAGTTGTATTCTGTGAAGTCATGGCCCAAATATGCTCTGGGATCGACAGCAGGTCACATACACGACAGTGGTCTGCTGGATTGCGGTGGGGCTGAGAAACCCTATAATCCGTAATGTTCCGGACGCCGTCATGCCATAGAGCAACGCTGTTGTCTCCTGTGTGTGGCCATGCTGGTGTTACAGACCTGGTAGCAATACGTAAGGGACAGCACCTGTGAATATGGCTCATCCGTCACACTCGACACTGACAGGGAACTAGGTTGCTGGTTTATGCACTCGCTGCGCTGGATGTACTTTTCTTACTGCAGGGTGTGCGCCCACTTACAGAACAAGGTTTAGGGTTTTGCCAGTAGTCTTGTGCTTGACTTAATGAGGTGCGGTTTGGTCCATCCTCACCCTTCTACTGGGACAAGATGCAGAGGTGAGAAAGAGTGATCACGAGGACCCCGACTCGGTGCAGGTCTCCGTTACTGTGTGCTTATGTCCTGGTTGCTCAGTATGTCTGTTTTAAGCTCAGTATTATTACAAAAGGGTCAAAGCGTGGAAAAAAAAAAATGATGTCTATAAAGCTAAAATGTCCCAGTAAGCTAGATGTAATGTATTATTGAAGGAAGAAAACTTTTTTCTTATACGTTTAGAGGCGTCTAAGTGCTTATGAAGTCTAGTGTAGACGAGTGTCCTAGGCCTTTCTGTTCACTCAGCACTCATTTGCACGCAGTGATGTCCAGTCCTGTCAGCTCCTCTCCTCGTAACTGACCTATACAGAAATACCATTTTTAATTTTTTCTCCTGTGTTTTCCCTGGACCTTAGGTGAGATATGTTAAGAGACACAAATATTTACCACTGTGTTACAATCACATACAATATTCAGCTCAGGAACATGCGATCCGGCTTTCTAGGGTAAGAAGGCAGGCTATGCCCCGTAGCCCAGGCGTGGGGCAGGCTGTCGGCCGCTTGTGGCTGTTTGTACTTCTGTGGTGTCTGTATGACGAAACTGCCTAGCAAGGCATTTGTCAGCACTCGGCCCTGTTGTTAAGTGACACATGACTGTAGTAAGCTGTAGAATTGCTGAAAAATATCTATTACATTTTTAATACATCTTAGTATAATGGAAATGTTTTACTGTAAGAATAATACATTCTGGGTCAAGGAAGGAAGGTATAACCATATTTTTTTTTCATAAGAAATGTAGAAGAAAAGTATTGTTTGATTACTAAGAAAAATGTAATCCACAGTATTTCTGGGTATTTGAAAATGGCATGTGACCTTCCACTAATTAAATCAATAGCATTTGGAGGGAATTACAAACCTAGAAAAATGAGCAATCAGCTAAGGTTTAAAATATATTGCTGGTATTTTATCGGCTCTTAAGAATGAAATATTCTTTCGTGACACTTTAAAAGTGCAGATTGTCAGGGCAGAGTTTGTACCCTAAATACTGAACAGGAAGTGGCATATCCAGGGCCAAGGAAACCCCGGATAAGTTTAGGGGGCCCCAGAGTAGAAGGGTCTGTGGCCTGGTTTAGGATGGCGACTTGTGAGGTCCACGTCTACCAGGACACACACCCTGAAAATGGCATGTGAGCAGCATTTCAGGGGTACTGAGGTCACAGGGGCCTACATCGGGGGCCTGTGCTCCCCATGACATAGAAGAACAAAGGCCAGTGCTCCCTGTGGTTCAGAAGCAGGAGGAGCGCGGGCAGCGGACTGCAGAGAACAGCCCCAAGGGTTCGATCACAAAGAAGCAGGGATCATATAGACAGGTCCTGAACTGGCTGAGAGACACCGTAAACTCACCATGTGTCAACTCAAAAAAATCCCATGACCTCAGGAGCCAAGGCCAGGTTTCTGTGACACACAGAAAGGGGTGTTTCTTTGTGAAGCAGACAGAGAGAAAGAAGAGATGAAAAACTAACAAAAGGACCTTTCTGCTTACCCTGTTCTTGTTACCAAAACATATATGCCCACTGCAGAGGTGATCCGCAGCTGGGGACTCTGGATAAACAGGCAGGGTGACTGGCGGAGCGGGCGGTGCAGCCAGGATGCTTGAAGCACCGCGGGGCGGCAGCAGCCCCTTTGTGCAGGGGAGAGCTGAGGAAAACTCTGGCCTTTGCTTCCTGCGGCTGACCTCTTCCTTCCGCTCAGTTTCCACCCGACCCCCGGTCAGATGCTGCCCACACGGCTCGTGTCGTGGCCCTCGGTGAAGTGAAGGGTCAGAGCAGTAGCAATGCGTGTCATGCGTGGCCAAGACAATCACACTCAGTGCGGGAAATCAGAACATAAGCTAGACACTTTGTGGGGCTCAGAACAGGAGCAACCTGCACCCCGAACCCCCCTTCAAGGAATCTCCTCAGTGGCCAGATGGTGGCATAACGGTAAAACACCCCACTCTGTACACAGCTCCACGTGGAAAAGCTGCTGGTTCGAGTCCAGAGACTTCGTGAATAGACCAGGCACGTGCTTGCCTCTGACCTGGGGCTCACTGAGGACTGGGGAGGGTAGAAGAATCAGAATTCTGCTGGAGTTGCTCCCCCTTACTCGCTCATGGAATAAATGAATAAATAAATAAATGTATCAAAACAAATAAACAAAAGAAAACAGTCTTTTGAGACACAGGGAGAGATAGGGATGCGATCCAAACTTACATAAATCGCCAAAGACTTTGTAACTCCCGACCCAACCCAGTATATGACGGGTCACTCAGGCGGCTCAGAGCAGGTAACTTTCCAAATAATCCTTTGCTCTAACATTGCTTACATAGGATCTTTTTTCTTTAATTGGAAAATACAGAGATCGTTGGGAGGTTTTAATGAATATAAGACACTTACAATTATATGAAGCATCTTCCAAATGTTCATAAGAAAGGCATATTGTAAAAAAACTAGGCATGGATTTCAAAAACTTGCACACTAAAATAAGCCTACACTGTAATTCCATTTTTCTATGAACCTTTTAAATTATCCTAGTAATAACACTTAATAACAACCATTAACAACATTTTTGGCAAGCGTAAGATTATTATGTATTATTTTCTTTATGGTCCTACATCTACGGTACACGATTTTAAGATACTAAATGATGTGAATTGCAACATCATCCTGCAGGCAGTCTTTATTCTCATCTCATTCAGTCTCATTCAGTCAACCAATCGGTCTGGAGAGGAGACGGGACTTTGCTAGTCAAATATGACACGAGGACCAGTGGGACCAGTACCACCAGGGAATTTGCTGGAATGCAGAATTCCAGACTCATCCCTGATTAATTCGAAGAGAGTCTGCACTGGAACAAAATCTGCAAATGATTTATCTCAGCATTACAGTGTGAGAGGCCCTGAGTTAGGAGACGGCACCTTGCCATACCTAACATCTACGGCATCAAGTGACTCATAAACGCCTGGCCCAACTCCAGAACTTTATGTCAACTCGCCACCTGACGCTTCCTCTGGATGTTACCCAAGCACATTGGTGCAGCAGGTCCACAGCAAACATGGACTTCTGTCCCCAAATCCAGCCTCCTATAAGAACTTCTCAAGCCAATGCAAAAATTGAAAACAAAAGCAAAAATAACCAGTGTTACCCTGGAAATCTACCCCTTATTAATCCCCCCATCCAATCTACTCACAAATCAGGTGAAAAATCCCTCCGTTCCATCTGCTCCTTTCTATTTCCCATCCTGACGAAGGTACTATTTCAGCTCTGTGCTTACAGCAAGGAGGGACCTTTGACCATTTTTCCTATGTGCTGGGTCTCTCCTAACACAGTCCCTTGTTTTATTTATTTTTTAATTTCTGCATATGATTCTCTTTTTCTTCATCTGTTTATCTGCTCATTAACTTAATGACTATTTAGTAAACAGCTAGTATGTGCCCATAAATCAGACAGTATTCTAAAAATGAAGATTGAGCAGCAAAAGAATAAAGCCTCTGGTCAATATTACAGATAAAGAAGGAAAATGGCATGATAAAAGATCACTGGAAAAGATGTTAGCTATGTCATTTCAGGGGATAATGAGTGGTAAAAAGAAAAGTAAATGAGGAACGAGGTAGGAAATTCTTAGACTGAGGAGGTTTACATGCTCACAGTTTTATAGACAATGGTCAGAAAAGCACTCAGCGAAGTATACTTAGGAGAAAATATAATAAGAAAGAGAGCATTAGACCGAGCAGTGGCTAGAAGTCCCAAGATGGAGCTCGAATGGAAGGTCTGGGAAAAGCCCAGGGGATCATTGTCCCTACAGGACAGTGAGTAATGGAGTAGTGGGGATGAAGTCACTGCTAACGGGCAAGACAAGAGAGGGCCATGCAGGCCTTCACTGGGATTTGGGCTTTTTCTCCATGAACCGGAAGCCATCAGAGAGAGATTGACAGAGCGTGATGTGGTCTTGTTTAGGTCATCATGGGATCTCTCTAGCTCCTGTGTTGGAGGGAGACTACAAGTGAGCGGGACCAGGTCAGGAAGGGTAGGCTTGGGTAGGATGTGGCATGAACACAGGTGAGGACATGGTAGCGTAGGCACGAACAGAGGTTCAGCGTGATGGGGCCGACAACCCTGACTCCCACCCTAGCCCAGGCCACGTCCAAGTGGAAAACTGTCTCTACCCGCATTCATGCCAGATGGCAGGGTGCAGCCACGGCCCAGGGAAGGGCAGAGAAGGCCCTCAGAGAATGCTGACTGCAGTCTCAGCCTTATTCTTTAACAGACTTCAGAGGCCCTGAACCGTCTACCCTGGCTTCTAGAATCAGCCCTTCACCATGGACCCCCCAGGGGTCAGTAGGTGGCCCATCACTGCTATTCTAAGTGGTAAGGGGGGGTTGCTGCTTTGTGTTCAATTGAAATGAGTAGAGATACGGCAGGCTTTTTTTCCTGAGGGTGCTGGTATTGTTCTTAGCTTTCTTCTTACAACTGACCTGTGTCTCCTTAGTTTTCTGACACTTGGGGCAAAGCAGGTATTTTATACACATGTATTTCCTCGCTTCCTTTTCCTTCTCCACATCCACACAGCTGTCCAGTTCCTCCTTTCCAGTGCTACACTCACGTACTATATTTAATAAGCTAATTGTATTCAATTCTGTGTTTCTCTACAGTGTTTGGAATTCTGACCCAGCCAGTGGAGCAGGCGGTAGCACAGTGACGGGCAGGGATGTACATGGCCCGCCACAGGTCAAGCCCCGAGCTGATCTAAAATACCAGACCTGGATCCAAGATCCTCACAACCGGTACCGAAAAGGCTGAGGGAAGGAGATCGAGGCCTGATGGGACCCTGTCCAGGGTGTCTAACCCTCTCATGGGTGTTCTCTCTCACTCATAAAAGAAATAAAATAAACTTAAAAAATAAGAAAGTATAACTTAAATCAATGGTAAACTATTACTCTTTCTACTATAAACCGTGTATATTCTTTTATACATTATTCCAGTAAATGCTTAAAAATACTGTCAGCTATATGATTTGATAACAAAGCACGTAGTATTTCATGTTAAAAACAATCTTATTATTAATTTCATCAGGACATCTCTGACAACAAGAAGCATATTTTTGTAAGTGAATTAATTACTAATAAAGATTAAAGCAAAACTATGTTAGCATGCAGGTCCCTTTTTCTCATGGTAAAATGTGTGCAAAGATCATATAATCCAGCTGTAATGCTTCAATTGAAAGTTAATTAGCTGTTATTAATATGTGATGATATTAATCAGGAGCACCAGCTTCCCATCATTTTCTGCACCGCTAAAGTGAGAGCGATCATTATACTTGGGACTTGTGCTATAGCGAGGGTCCCAGTCACAGCGCTGCTCTCAGCCGAGAGAGGAAAGAAATGGAACTTCCTGCTTGACAGTAACATTAAGAAGATTTGTCTTAAGGACACCCACTGAAGCGCTGTGCCTTCTCGAACATACAAGAAGATAGCGTAGGGGTGAAGAATGATCCGTCCCTGAAATCCAGAAACGCTAACGTAAAGGGAGAACAAATGAACATCTACACCGTAACATCATTTCCCTGGCCTCCTGCAAAGACAATGGAAACCCGGCCGAACAGAATCAGCTTGTTTAACTCAGACTAAGGCATCTTTCTCTGAAAAGTGAAAAAAATAAACACTCCTCGATAGACGTTACCTTGGAATAAAGTGTTGGGTCACAGTTAGACGCTTCCTGTGAGAAAATGAAATGATCAACTTCATGTCTACCTTCGGTACCTAAGTGACACGCTTTTTTTTTTTTTTTTTTTTTTTTTTTTTTTGAGAGGTTTTCGCTATAGGGCGCGTGCGCTCGCCAGACAGAGACAGAGAGACAGAAAGCAGGAAATCACCCCCCAGGGGGGATGGTCACGCCACAATCCCTTCTCCTCCATTCTCCTCTCTGGATCTTGGGCACGCATGCACACGCGCCCGGTGTAAGTTTTAAGCCACCGGGCCCAGGACGCGAACTGCAGTCGCCTACATGAGAGTCCAGCGACATAGCCATTACGCTAACTGCTGGTCCCAAGTGGCATGCTTTTAATAGCAAAAGAGAGATGGCAATACTGATTACCTCTCTTTACTGCTTGGAAGTACTCATTCCAAGGAAATCCTTTAAAAGTTACCTTTTCATCAAGGACCAATCCCATTTACTGGAATGGGAGATTCGTCTTGGCTTTTGTCATAGACTTAAAGCAGCTTTAATGTGCTGGCACAGGTTCCAGCACCAACAGCCGGGACCTCTACTAGGCATAAACTGCCCTTCGAAGGCAGTTATCCATCTCAGAGTCCTCTTGTACAGAGTCGCAGTTCTTACACAGAACAGGGATCTGGATGCAGCTGCAAGTGGAATGTGCTTTTCATTCTCAATCTGAACACAGGCCTCCATATAAACATCAATGTTTGAAAATGATGTGGAAAATCTTTTCTAATGGGGCCAGCAGGTGGTGTGGCGGTTAAGACACTGGGCTCTCATATGGCCAACTGCAGTTCAAGTCCTGAACCTGATTGCTTGCTTTCTCACTTTACCTATCTTTCTCTGTCTCTTTCTGGTGAGTGCATGTACCCTACAGCAAATTAAAATTTGTGGGACACAGAGAAGGTTTATTATCTATTGACAAGGATGTGTATAGTGGTCTCAACTGGGCTGAACTGAGGTGTAAATCATGCTGGGTAAAGTCTCTTCACAATCTAGATGATGTATAGTGATTTAATGTATGGATAATAATAAAAAATAAATAAATAAATTTAAAAATAATAATACATAAATATCTTTAAAAAAACTTTTCTAAATGCCTCTAAAGGAGTCTAGCCATTAATAGATGTTATTGAGACAAAGAGGTTCATTATAGAATGAAAGGATTATTGAATTTGATACTGCATTTTAGAAGCGAGAGCAGGGACTTGCCTACTTCTATAACCTCGGGCATGCACGGATCTGATTTAAGCGGATGATGGTATTCCCAGCTGGGAGTGTTTCGTACTAGGTAATGTTCGCAGGAGCGTACGTGAGCACTAAGGTGTCTGGGCTGTCCCATACCCATTCTGGCTCATTCTTTCTCTGTTACAGAAAACAATGTGTGGATGTTATCACGTAGCCAGATATGTGGGAGAGACAGTATAAACTAACCACTTATCAAATACATAGGACTTCTATGAATCACAAAAGCTTTGCTTCAATAAAACAAAGCCAAGCTATTGTTGCAAACACAAATAAATATGCCAGTAGTTTCAGTGGACACAATACTTGCAGAGAGGGCTGCTGATTCCTGCATGCAAGAGTCTCAGGGAGGATAAGAAGAGACCAGGAAATTTACTTGGGAAGAGGTGAAATGTGAGTTGAAGTTTGAAACTAAAAGGGAGCTAGCTAGCCAAAAGGAGAAGGGCAAAATGGCACCTACCAGCAGAGACCTTACGGCTAAAGCAAGGAAAAGCAAGACAGTGGCGCACACAGAGGATGTGCAAGTACAGGTAGGTCAAAGATAAAGGGGAAGTGGTGAGAAAGAGGCTGGCGATTCAGAGAGGCCAAGGGGGGTTGGCAGCTTGCCCTGTGCAATACGGCGCGCTGCTGCCTGTTGGACAGCGTAGGTGGAGAAGCAGCTGCGTAGAGTGCTCACCCTCAGCCCATCCATTTTCAAAAACGATGCAGAAAATTACTCTAAATGTCTTCATAGCATCCTAGCCATTAACACTGGTTATCAAACCAAAGAAGTTCATTGCAGAGTCAAAGCAATGAGATGAATTTGACGCTGGACATGGCATTAGCGGTGAACACTGTGCCACACACACTCTCTCAGTAGACCAGTACCCTTTCTCTCTGTGCCTCCTCCCAGCCTTCCAGTCCTCACCGCGGCTTTCCAGGGAGTCTCCGTCACGTGATTTGAAGAGGCGGTAAGTGCCAGATCACATGCATTCTGCCGAGTACCGTGGAAGTATCCCCAAGACAACAGAGAAACAGCAAAAGGTCAGAAACGTGGTTAGCAAGGTCAAGTGCTTGCTTTAGAAAGATCACTGGGGGACCAGCAGTTAGCATTATGGCTATGTCACTGAACTCCCATGTAGCTGACCGTGGTTCAAGTCCCAGACCCAGTGGCTTAAACTCACGCTGGGCGCATGTGCGTGTGTGCCCAAGATCCTGAGAGGAGAATGGAGGAGAAGGGATTGTGGCGTGGCCATCCCCCTGGGGAGTGATTTCTCGCTTTCTGTCTCTCTCTGTCTGTCTGGCAAGCGCACACACCCTATAGCAAAAACCTCTCCAAAAATAAAACAAACAAAAAAAGACCACTGGGATAAAATTGTGATCAAGGTCCTAGAGGGTGTCGGCAGCCAAATGCGCACCCTGAGCCCTCCAGGCGGCGTGTATTAAAAGTCTAGTACCCAGTTCCTCAGCATTTGATGGGGCATTCAAAATATCATTAAGGTTAAATGAAGTTATAGGGGTCAATCTGCCTAGTGTCTCATAAGCAGATGCTAGACACACACAGAGACGCCGGGGTACATATGACTGAGGAAAGACCACATGAAGAGGCAGCAGGAGGATGGCCGCCTGCGAACAGAACAGAGCGGCCTCAGAGGGGACCGAGCCTGCCATCGCCAGTCTCCAGAGCTCTGAGAAAGCACGGCCACTGTTGAAACCACCCAGTCTGTGGACTGTAGTTACGGCAGTACTAGCAAACTAAAGAAATGGAGCCCAAGCTGGAGGTGAGCCTAGCAAGTCAGGTGAGGAAAGAGTACAAAGCAAAACCGAGGCTCTGGCAAGTACAGCACCATCTGAGTGGCCCTGCGGGGGCAGCTCAGTGACGGAAGAGCCATTGGCTCCCCTGAGTTCGCGGTCACCACCAGTCACTGGGAGGATGAGCTTGTTCTCTGAGCTTCAGGATAGAATCAAGTCGAGAAGAACTCAACGCCATTTCGACAAGATAGAGGGAGGCTTGCTGTGGTGAGGATGAAATGCACCACCACATTTCTGAGAGAGGGTTTCCAGGAATGGGAACACCACGCTGCAGCCTACAGGCTCATCTTCTCGTCTCTGGTTGATGCGGCAAAGGTTGTCTTTGGTGGTTTCTGATGGGCAGAAAAGTTATGCAAATTCACCAGGATATTTCTCACCTGGTATCTGAACTAGTCAGGTGCAGTGCAGTGTGAATTACAGCTGGCAGATAAAAGGATGACTAATATTTACCAAGACACACCTATGAAACACATAAATGATTATCTTCATTTCTTATATGAGACATTAAGACGGGACAGAGAAACTGAATGATCATTTCTGGTTGTAGTAAGTCAGTGGTCACACTGCGACCACGCCCTAAAGTACCACTTTTCAAGAGTTCAATAAAGAGAGGAGACTTTGAGGGCATTGAGTACTTGGCAAATGCCAAAAATAAGTGTTATCCTTCTCAACATGTTTGCTGATCTGCCTCTAAAACAGTAGTCAAACGGGCTTTGAAATTAATGGCAAGACATGGACGCAAACCACAGGGGGACAGAATAACCTCAAATGTTATTGAAAATGTTTTAGAAATGCCATTAGAATGTAGATATCTAAGAAAAGAAACAAAAAGCACCAATAAGAAGTTAATAAAAAAATCCACTGCAATGCTATCAGATTAGCAAAATGTAAGACAATCCTTTAAATTAATACTTTTAAAAGATAGTTTACAAAGAAATGTATAGAATACAAACCGCATGGTTTCTGCCTTCTGAGGCGATAAGACATATTAAGACTTTAATTGCATAATGCTTTCTATTTTACTTTTTAAGTAAAAAATGCTGGGGCCTCTTAGTTCTGCATGAAGGAGAAGAGCTGTCAGATTCATTTCTAGGAATGTGTGCAGCTCTGTCATTATCCTTGAAATAGGAACCCCACAGCCTCATGGATGAAAGTGACAAGTCATTGCAGGTAGCCTAAAACGCAGTGACACCAGCAGCAAAGGCAAGCGCTCAGTACGGGTGCTCACTGCCTGGCTGGCTCTGCTTTCTCCGGGGAGACTCTTCCCACTTTGACCGCCGTAAGTCAACCTAGATTGGTAAAGGGCAACCACGGCCACAACGAAAGCGCTTCTCTCCTACATCCGCAGACACTCTATTGCATTTCAGAATCATTGTTATGCGAAACCAGACGCTTGCCAACCTTTTTGCCTGTGCCATTAACAATGTCTCATAGCAATGACCAATGGGTGGACAGGGCATTTTACAAGGGCTCTTATAAGCTTGTAGAGAGACAAAATTGATATGTTGTTGCCATAATCAATTACTGGCTTCCAATCCTGTAAAATCCATTGGTAAAACCAAACAATAAAAAAATTGGAAAATGGAATGGTTTAGCTGGAACAAACAGAGCAAAGCGCATATTTAGAATCCCAAGTAGAAGTCTATAGGGAAATAGCATGGATTTGGAAGACTTGATCGTGGATGCATGGGCGTGTGTGTGTGTGTGAGAGAGAGTACTTCAAGAAGTTTGTGAGAAAATGGAAATAAAGTACAAGTTTATTTTGGTGCAAAATGTTTTGAAATCCATGTATGATTTTTTTTTTCATAACACATGTCACCATGAACTGTCAAATCCCCTCTTTCTCAGATGTGAAAATGAGAAATCAGGATTGATGATTCAAGGCCCCAATATTTTTAGGATTTGTTTATTGAAAACAATTTAATCCCTTCTTGCTCAGGGCCCTTAGTTATTCTCTGTTCTCTATCTCACAAATTTAGCTAATAATGACAAATAATGGTAACCATTGTCAATCTCAGAAACTTAAATAGGGCTCGAACACTGTGCAAGAACACTAACACATAATATTTCTCATGTCCTTTGCCCCCAATATATCTCCAAAGTATTTGTTCTAAAGAGGAAAATCAAAGGAGTGAAGAGCTAGCAAATGGTAAAGCTGGGTGCAAAAAGCAATTTCTGACTCAATGCTAGGTTACAGCAGGTTCTCACGTGATCACAACGAACTGAAGAATGCGTCTGGTTATCCCTATCTCTCCACTGCCCTGTGCCCATCCACTCTGACGCATCCTGTCTGAGGTGGCAGCTGAAAACAGGTGTTTTTAATGATGTTTCCACACTGGTCCTCAGCGTGGGGTCTGCCTGAGCACTAACGTGCTCCCCAGTGCTCTTCTTTTTTTTTTTTTGGAGAGGTTTTTCGCTATAGGGCGCGTGCGCTCGCCAGACAGACAGAGAGAGACAGAGAAACAGAAAGCGAGAAATCACCCCCCAGAGGGGATGGTCACGCCGCAATCCCTTCTCCTCCATTCTCCTCTCGGGATCTTGGGCACGCACGCACACGCGCCCGGCGTGAGTTGTAAGCCACCGGGTCCAAGACGCGAACCGCGGTCGACTACGTGGGAGTCCAGCGACATAGCCATTACACTAACTGCTGGTTCCCAGCCCAGTGCTCTTCTTTACAGAGAACTATACGTGGCATGCTTGGGGGCATGGGGCTCTTGGAGAAAGAAAATACCACACCTTTCAGTAAGTTCCCCATGGCCAGACCATTCACATTGTTCTTCATCAAATGTAATAGAGTCAATAAAAAAGTAATCGAATCTCTGAACTTGGATAGGCACAGCCCTTCTCCAAATAATGGTACATTATTGTCTTGAAGTTTCCAAACTTCAGCTAACTTCTGATGCTCACAAATAATAGTGAGATATGGCACCTGCTTATTCTTTTCTCAAAGTAAAAGAGAGGGTTCCAGTTGTCACTTCACAGCTTTCTAATTCACTCTATCCCTGAGTCGTCATACCATGTGGGAATATCTGAATATATTAGATCTCCTAAAGTCTTTGATTATTATCTTGTGAGTTTTAGCACAACCATTAAGATGTGATTAATATGTGTAATTTATTTTTATACTATTGAGGAACAGGCCATGCATGGTATTGAGCTGCCAGCTGCAATTTACAGTTAACAGAAGGCAAGTAAGCTGAGGTAAGACCAAGGCAACACTAAAGAAAGATACGGTTTCCTAGAATCCTTAACTTTGAAGGATTAGGTAGGCAAGCGTTCCACTCAAACAATGACATAGTTCTAAAGAGCTGGAAATGAATAGCTAGAGCTTCTTAAGAAAAAGGATGACGATCACTTTCTGGGAACTGAAATGTATTAATCACCAATATGTTTCATGCTCTTTTTAGAGTGTTTTTGCCATATTGTGTAATTTCTAAACAGACATTAAAGTTCGTTTTGACTATATCCTTCCCTTTCTTTTCCAAAATACAGAAATTCAAAGTCCAAAATACAAGTTGAGTATCCTTTATCCAAAACCCCCAACTCTGAAATCTTCCAAAATAAAAAACTTTGAGAGCCAACACAAATTTTACACCTAAAGTCATGTGACCAGTTTCAGACAAATTGCTACAATACAAAATGATTGTGTAAAATTACTCTCAGACTATGAAATGAGGTTTCTCTGAGCATAAATGCATTTGATGCTTAGACTTGGGTTCCAGGCCCAAGGTATCTCACTACATGTATGCCCACATTCCAAAATCTGAACATATCCGAAACACTCTGCTTCCAAGCCTTTAGGTATAAGGGATACCTAATCTGTGACTTCTACAGCGATATTAATGGTGGAGTCAACCTAGGTGGTCGTAAAATAAACAATGTGATCAGGGCCAGCAGCTACATAGTGGGGTTAAGGCGCTGGACTCCTATGTGGTTGACCACAGTTCGAATCTTGGACCTGGCGACTTGAAATTCATGCTGGGGTATACACATGTGCACCCAAAATCCAGAGAGGAGAATGGAGGAGAAGGGATTGTGGCATGGCCATCCCCACTGGGGGTACGATTTCTCACCTTCTGTTTCCCTGATGAGCACATGCACCCTATAATTAAAGTCTCTAACACACACACACACACACACACACACAAAGCAAAAACAATGTGATGACCATCAATGGCAAAATAAAACAGAACCAAATATTTAAAATTTCATGACCCATTATCAATTGGATATCTGATAGTTCAAGTCTGATGGAAGAATTCCCCGTTCAATTGCATGTTATGCATGGCAATTAAAACAAAATAGCACAGCAATTATTCTCAGGAATCCGAAATGTCATATTACAATGAAACATTCAAATCTTATAAGGTCAGAACTATTTTATTTTAGAAGACTGGTGTCAGCATAATAAAGACTAGATAAGTCTTTTGGTAATAAGGTTAAATATCAGCTAAGGTTCAATTTGCTTCATATGAAGTTTTCAAATTAATAATGCATAAAACGAAGTCACATTCTAAAACTGAATCATTTAGAGAGGTCGTGGTAAAAAATATGGGCTCCAGGGACATTTGTGGTGGGTTTGAAACCGGGAGTCTCTGCTGCCTCGTTGTCTGACCTTGGGAAAGCAACTTAACCTCAAGCATATATGGTTGTTGTAAGAATTAAATAAGATGATATAAATCATTTAGAACATGACCTGACATGCATTGATATTATGAGCTCCTTCATATTAATCGTGGTCATTGTTATTACTAATACTTTGCAGCATCTGGTAATACCAACAACAATTTCTTCCTACTGAAGCTGAACAAGGAATTGGAAAGATCCTGCTATCCAATGGTGTAGTTAGAGAAGAGTTCCTAGAGATTTTACATCCGACAGTGAAGAGGGCTTTGTCTTTCAAGCAATGTACAAAGTCTGATTTTATTTTAAAAGATTTGAGTCCATTGATACTAAGGAAAAGCCTGATTATTACCCTCATTTACCCTATGAAGAAAAACCAATGTCAAAAATTAACCCCAATATCTACATTATGCCCAAATCTCCCAGAGTGACAAGAGTTAACAAAAAACTGAAATATTAAAAAATATGGGAGGGACCAGCAGATGGCATAATGGCTATGTTACTGGACTCCCATGTAGTGGACCACGGTTCGAGTCCCAGACCCGGTGGCTTAAAATCATGCCGGGCGTATGTGCATGCGTGCCCAAGATCCTGAGAGGAGAAGAAAGGAGAAGGGATTGTGATGTAGACAGACATCCCCCTGGGGGTTGATTTCTCACTTTCTGTCTTTCTGTCTATGTCTTTCTGGTGAGTGCACTTGCCTTATAGCAAAAACCTCTCAAAAAAAAATATGTATATATGGGAAATATATCCTAGCATAGTAGAAATGTCCAAAGAGGCACATTTAAAATGATCTGATGATGGGCTAGCAGGTGACATGGCAGCAAAGGTGCTGGACTCCCAAATGGCCAACAGTGGTTTGAGTCCTGGACCTGGCGGCTTGAAAACCATGCAGGGTGTGTGTGCGTGCATGTCCAAAATCCTGAGAGGAGAACGGAGATGCGATCACAGCACAGCCATACCCTCGGCGAGTGATTTCTCCTTTCCCTCTTTTTGTCTCTACCTGGTGAGCGCGAGCACTCTATGGCAAAAATAAAAAATTATCTAATTGTAGAATTTTCAATATTACAGTCTAGTGAAAAGCAAATTTAACTTTTTTGAATAGTCTTTTACAACTCGTCTATGATGATATCAGTGAATAAAAAATATACTTCATGTCAGATTTTTTTTTTATTGTAGAGGTTTTCGCTATAGGGCGCGTGCACTCGCCAGAAAGACAGAGAGAGACAGAGAGACAGAAAAAGAGAAATCACCCCCAGTACACTACATTAGCACTTTGGTACATTTAATTGTAATAACAGTACTGTGAAAATTCAGGGACTTTGTGCAAAAACTCTGCTCAGTAAAGGCAAGCAATTAGGTTTTCCACTGGAAAAACTGTATCTTCAAAGGACAATAAAAGAAAAACAAAATGGATATGCTCTATTTGATAGTCACATCATCAAAATGATCTTATCATAAGCACTTCCAATTTTGAATATAAAAATATATTGATATGACAAGAAATAAATGTTCTCTATTTTGGTATACCAGATTTTCTATGGTATGTTCCAAAGAGACTAGACAGAAAACGACCTTAAAAATAGAATAGATAATAAAGACTGAAAAATTCTGTGTATCAATTTTTTAAAATATTCCACTTTTTTTTTTTTTGGAGAGGTTTTCGCTATAGGGCGCGTGCGCTCACCAGAAAGAGAAAGAGAGACAGAGAGACAGAAAGCGAGAAATCACCCCCCAGGGGGGATGGTCACGCCGCAATCCCTTCTCCTCCATTCTCCTCTCGGGATCTTGGGCACGCACGCACACGCGCCCGGCGTGAGTTTTAAGCCACCGGGTCCGGGACGCGAACCTTGGTTGACTATGTGGGAGTCCAGCGACATAGCCATTACGCTAACTGCTGGTTCCCAAAATATTCCACTTTTTTTTGGAACTCTTAAATTCAGTGTTGCAGTTCTGCCAAACCACGATTCAAATTTTTTACCAATGGCACAATGCAAGATGTGGCAGAACGTAAGGTTAATGCTATGGTCTGTCGGCCGTTAACTGGGTGGGTGTTCCAGACCTCCCTTCTATCCACTTAGTGACCTTACTTCAGTATCCCAGTCTCCTCACCTATAAAATGGGGATTAACTCACCTGGAAAACTTTAAATTATTAAGTATTAGCTATAATTCTATAAACTGAAAAAAAAGAACAAATTTAAACCAAAGGCGGGTTTAGCGTGCATGTATCCTAACATGGGAATAGCGCACAACCGTGAGATGTGAGGACCACATTACGACACTAATTGGAGTACGGTTACAGTTGAGAATAATAGGATCATTCATTATTGTATTACCTCGAGAATATAAAGCCATTCAAAACCTACATATGATGCGTATGTCAGATACAGTCATAACATATTACAAGTGGAATTTGAAAGTTGGCTCACGTATGCCTTTTAATTTATTCAGCGATTCCACACAAAATACTGATTTTATACCCTCAAGTCATAATACATCAATTCTAATTCCACTAATATGTTGCCTTTTTGTCTTTATTTTCAAAGTTTCTGTAAAGACATAAAAGTAACAACAATAAACCACACGTCAGCGTTGGCCCGATGGCTCAGTGGTTAAGCACTATGCATAGAACCTACATAGCCAATTGTGGTTTGAATCCTTGCACCAGAGCCTTGAGAAACACACGAGGCATGGGTGAGAGTGTGTGGCCCAAACCCCACAGACGGGGAGATGGAGCAGGGAGTGCTACAGCATGGACACACACCATTGAGGTCTGCTGCAATCTCTATTTCTCTTCGGCAAGAGAATTACTACCCTCTGGTAATAAAAACAACAATGGCAAAACCCCGGATACTTTGAAAGATTCTCATTTGAACTTCTTTTATCAAAATGACCTTAAACTTGGGACCAGCAGTTAGCTTAATGGCTATGTCGCTGGACTCCCATGTAGTCAACCATGGTTCAAGTCCTGGTTCCGGCAGCTTAAACTCACGCTGGGCGCATGTGCATGCATGCCCAATATCCCAAGAGGAGAATGGAGGGGAAGGGATTGCGGCATGGCCATCCCCTCAGAGGGTGACTTCTCGCTTTCTGTCTCTCTGTCTCTCTCTGTCTTTCTGGCGAGTGCAAGCATTCTATAGCAAAAAACTCTCCAAAGAAAAATAAAAAGAACTCAGTGAAAATGGACCTTAAACTAGAACATTGTCTCATGTTTTGTCTCTGGGGAATTGCCTGGGGAGTGAGCTCCCACCAGAGAGACCAGAAGAAAGGAAAAAAGAGAGGGAGGGAGACAGCTGCCCCGATGGGCTGAGTCGCACCCGCATTGTGTCCCATGCACTTCTCCCTCCTGTCAGAGCGTCGGGCACACGTTCACACACACCAGGAGAGTTTCCATTCAGCCCCAGTCGGGATTGGGGATTCAGACCACAGTCAGCCATGTGAGAGCCAGCTCTCTAAACCACCAGTCTGCAGCTGGCCCCGTCTCCTCACAGAACTCTCCTCCCACTGCCGGCACTCTTTCCAGGTCCTCTTCGATTGGTTTTTCACCTTCTTTTATCTGCTTTAAAAAATCCTTCATTAATTAGTAGGGCCCCCCCCTTTTATATCAGATGAGTCTATGACATTTCTGCCATATTTTATCAATGGCTGTGATATGTTCACAGTTTTCTTTGTATCTCTCTTATTTTTTATCAAAGGAGCTTTTGAAATTTTGATAAAAGTCTAAGCTCAAACTACAATGTAGAAAAACAATTCAAAGACTACCAAAATGTACTTCATTGGCCTAACGGAAGCATAAAATGAAAAAAAAAAAAAAAAAAAACCTGAAAAACAATAACTTGATTAGTAAGGAAAGAAAAAATATTAACGCTTAATATAGAAAATTTTAATTTCGTGACAGTCAAATTATTCTTCAGCAAAAATTGACTGTGCTCATAGTGAATTTGTTGCCAAGGACAACACACACACACGTGTGCATACACACAGTCTATACCTAAAATCCATCCCCTGTTCCCGGTGTTTTATTCTTGCTGGTCTTAACTACACAATTGTATTTGAAATTAGGAAAAATACTCATTTTTATTAATGCCATATGTTTAGAAGACTACATCAGTAAGAATGTTCCTAGCTGCATTCAATGTTCCTACAGGGATTCGGTCCAATTTTCTCCTGATAAAGTTAGGAAAATGCCCAGTTAGATCAAATTGTCACCCAATGTCACACTCCTACTGAATGAGGATGAGGAAAAACCCCCAGTTAACAGTTTTCTTCGTAGCTGTTAATTGCGCCAAAAATAAGTCCTAAGAAGAAGGTTCTGGGTCAGATGATAGCGCTGAAGTCCTGTAATGTACGTCTATTATTCAGATGTGTCTGTCACTCACTTCATCACCATTTATGATGCCTGTGCATATGTGGCAAATGTGAAACCGGAATAAGCTGTTATCTCTAATATGGATGAGACTTATGTCCTTTTATTTTTTTTCTAAACCATTCTTAAGACAGTCCTTTTCTATGACAAAACACATGCACATAGGTACAGGGAGAGACGCCTCTGCTGTGGGGTCTCCTCGCGCTGCAATCTCCTTTCCTCCGCCCTCCAGTTCCTCAGGCTCCTGGAGACCCATGTCCGTGGCCAGTCTTCTCTAGACTGACACAGGAGCCACACAGTGTCGGCCACAGAGCCTCCAACTCTCCAAGCACTTGCACTCCTGCTTTGCCACAATGGACAGGCCCATTTTTGAAATAATTTTATTATTATTTTTGTATTGCTAGAGGGCACTTGCACTTAACAGAACAAAAGAGAAAAGAGACCCTTCCCAATGGGGCATGGTAATGATATATCCCTTTTCCTTCATTTGTCCATCACATCAGGATTTGTGGCATGTACACCCACCTGACGGGGCCAGATTCAAACCACAGTCAGCCATGTGGGATCCAGCTTTCCATGCCCAGAACTTAGCCATGGGACTATAAGGCCAGCATTTGAAATAACTTTAATAATATAGTGTGGGGCCAGCAGGTGGTGTGGTGATTAAGGTGCTAGACTCTCACATGGCTAACCACGGTTTGAGTCCCGGACCTGGCAGTTTGCTTTCTCACTTTCTGGTCAAATAAAAAAATAAAATAAATAATTACTAGAAAAACTAGAATAATTTTCTCCATAGCAAAAATTATATAACCTTGATTAAAACCATGCAACCGTTTTGAAAATTCTTTTGTTATGTTGCTTTCACTCGAGTTTAAATATAAGAATATGTTATAATATAAAGGAGACTTTAATTTTTGGAGAAGATGTGTATTAGCAGTTATATTGCTGTGTTACCTTTAATACAAAAAGACAACATGGGGGGGGCAGGGGGTGCAGCAGGTGGCATGGTGGTTAAACTGCGGGCCTTCCACAGAGGCAACTATGGTACAAGTCCCAGGCCCGGTGGCTAGAAGATGACTCCAAGTGTGTGTCCGTGGACATGCCCAAAATCAAAGAACGAGAAGGGATTAAAGCATGGCCATCTCCCTGGATGTGAGGTTTCACACTTTTCCTCTCTCAGTCCATCTCAGTCTCTCTTGAGTGGGTGTGCTCACTCTGTGGCAAAAACCAAAAAAAAAAAAAAAAAAAAAAAAAAAAAAAAAAAAGATGTGATTTTGTTTGAGAAATACATGGTTATCTCTTAGCAACAGGAATAATGTTAGCCTGTTCTTCAAAATACTAAAAACAAAAAAAAAGACCTTGAAATTCCATATCTACATTGAGGGAAAAGCAATTAACATTAAGAAGATGAGCATTTTTCAATGCTAGTAGTTTATAGATTATTTTATTTCTTAATTTAAATAATTCTCTATTTATGGATTTGATATTTTAACTCTTAAAGGTAAATGATTTAGTTATCAATATAAACAATCATGTCGTCAGCATTATTATTTCATGTAATTTTACTAATGTTCTAAAGTATAGAACTTCAATGCATGTAGCATTAGAAATACAGCAGAAAGCATTGCAGGACTTCGGAGTTACATGCTATTTCACTTTTCACTGTGCGCATGTGCTTCTTAAAGAAGCCATGTGAATTTACTTTTGTGTCAATAGTCTTCCCTGAGAAGTACTAATATGTGTATAAAAACTTAAGCTTCTGATTAGCATAAAATCCATTTGCTACGTTATCAAAAAGCCTTGTCTCCTTAAACATGCACGTGGACACGCCGCCCAACCCCAGGAGTGGTGACTGCAACGAAAGGCCTGGTCACAGCCGGGTGAGGGCTCCTGGGGAGTCAGATGGCGAAATCAGAACCGACTCTCCCATTCTGACCAAGAGGCTGTGCATTCTCCTGGTGTTTTCTCAACGCTGTCACTATGGCTAGAAGACACAGCAGGAAACTGCAGAGACCTTCTGGAAATCCTCTCCGGGTACTGCTCACTCAAGGCCATGAAATGACACTGAGGTTAAGAAATGCGCTGTGCCATTCCCAGGGCATGGTAATCATCCAAACCTTGGATCCTTAACAAACTTGACAGGTGCTGAAACTTCGGATCTAGTCTCTGAAATCACACAGTGTGGTATCTATTGTCCAGATAGATACAAC
Source organism: Tupaia tana (assembly GCA_026018925.1). Classification (NCBI taxonomy): domain Eukaryota; kingdom Metazoa; phylum Chordata; class Mammalia; order Scandentia; family Tupaiidae; genus Tupaia; species Tupaia tana. The sequence goes on from JAKSZU010000002.1 coordinate 145,455,801, forward strand.
CAATGCACAGAGAAGAGTTAAACCAGCATTATTAGATTCTTCAATTTTCCTTTAAATTAAAAAATTACAAAAGCAATATTTGTTCCTCTGTTTAAACTTGGTAAAATAATTATATTATTTATTATTATTATTATTATTATTATTATTTTAATTATATCAGAGAGAGACAGAGAGACAGGGAACATGAGAAAGCAAGCTGCCAGGTCCAGGACTTGAACCATGATAAGCCATGTAGGAATCCAGCACTTTAACTACCACCACCACCTGCTGGCCCCCCAAATTTTTAATCTTTTTATTCATTGAGGAAGTAACTTAAGAGTCACCAAGAGTCAAAATGTTTAGAAAAAGGTTTCACTTATCCTATGAATTCAAAGTAGTTGAAATTTGATTATGCAATTTGCATAACTAAATATTTGGATAGAGTCATTGAAGTTCATCCAGAAATGCTTAAGAGTTATAAGCCAGTTAACCATTTTTTCTGTTTGGACTTGAATGGAAACATAAAGGTCCATTAGATGGTCCTCTGGGACACGTCTTTGTTATGTTTGTTAAAATGATTCAAGGGGTGCTTTCTTAAATACCCAACTAAAAAAAATCTACATGAGGCAGTTAAAAAGCGGCATTCTCCAAAGATTTATAGATATTTGAATAAATATACCAATTATTTTTTAGAGGTTTTCGCTATAGGGCACGTGCGCTCGCCAGACAGAGAGAGACATAGAGACAGAAAGCGAGAAATCACCCCCCAGGGGGGATGGTCACGCCGCAGTCCCTTCTCCTCCATTCCCCTCTCAGGATCTTGGGCACGCACACACATGTGCCTGGCGTGAGTTTTAAGCCACCGGGTCCAGGACGTGAACCGCGGTTGACTACGTGGGAGTCCAGCGACATAGCCATTACGCTAACTGCTGGTCCCCCAAATACTTTTAAACAGTTCACATAAACTCTTAAGATGACCTCATTTGGAAGAGCCCATTAGACCTGGGAAGGCAGTACTTTTTACTATGACAGCTGAAATCCTGTACTAAATTTTCACCCTGCATCCCAAAATGTCTCGATTTTGAACTAACGTTTCTATCGTTACAAGAAGACTTCAGAAAGTTTGTGGAAAATTAGAATTAAAACCTGCACTGGAATCAGCAGTTGGCGTAATGGCTATGTCACGACTCCCATGTAGTCGACCACGGTTCGAGTCCCGGACCTGGTAGCTTAAACTCACACCAGGCATGTGTGCATGCATGCCCAAGATCCTGAGAGGAGAATGGAGGAGAAGGGATTGTGGCGTGGCCATCCCCCCTGGGGGGGTGATTTCTCGCATTCTGTCTCTCTGTCTCTCTCTGTCTTTCTGGTGAGCACATGCACCCTATAGCAAAAACCTCTCTAAAAAAAATATAAATAAATAAAACCTGCATTTATTTTGATGCAAAAAAACTTGAAATTCACCCATAGTTTTTTTTCATTCTATGCATTTTCCATAAGCATGTTGAGGATCCCTAGTATTAGTACTGCAAATGATAACAAACATTTTTCCCAAAGAAGGTTGTATAGTTGACAAATTCTATGCTCTCTATTCTACTAAAAGCAAAATTATGTCACTGTTTAAAATATCATTTAATGGTATGCTTCAAAATATTTATGGTGGCATGTACTTATCTTGAGTACTCATTGTATATAAAATGCCATGAAATGAATTATATTGATGATAATAAAGAGACTCAACAAAATTACGGGTGCATATAACTGTGATTTCATTCTCTCCTGGTTTACCTATGATTCCCATTTAAAAGATACTGCCCATACTCTATTGTCTTGGCATAACTTACCAAGAAATTGCATCCAAACAGCAAGATCTCTGTTAAGAAGTCATTGTTGCATCTATTTTTTGAACTTGACCAAAGAATAATCTGTGTATATACCCCACTGCATTATTTAAAAATCTCTTAAAATCCATCTTTATCCACATTAATGGATTAATTGGTAAGTAGAAATTTTTTCCAATTATACTCTGCAAATACAATATATTCCCTGCTTGCTTATTTGTTCAACAGCTGAAGGTACAAATTAAATACAGTACCGCTATGGAACATTTGCTTTCTGGGAATGGTATCCGGTTTTGTTTTATCATACACCAGTAAATGACCAGGTCACATTTACAATGCTTCAAGTTATTTTGCTCTTTGGTTGATGTTTTTAAAAGCTAGTCTATAAAAATGCTGTCTGGTACCACTCCTTTAATGGTAAATAGCTATTTTTTTTTAAGGAATTGAGTTACGGTCACATTTATAAAATGACATCTGCTGTACATTAGAGAAAAATGCATGTATCGCATGATGACCCATTAAGTGAAAATGTAGTCGACTTATCTTCCTTATTCGATTATTTGATGTGCAGATATGCATCCCTTTTCTGAAATAAAAATCTAGACAGATTGGACTGCCCAAATCCATTTCCCTTTGGCTATACTGAAATGAAATTCTTAGCTATGAACCCTTATGAACAAGTAAGAAGATTGAAAATAAAATGATCTGAATAATGGAATCATAAAGTTGTTATGCATGGAAAGGGCTTCTTTGAGCATGCGTTTTATCTCCATGAATTGAAGTGGGGAATATTTAATCCTTCCCTTACCATCTATAATACAAAGGCATATACAGCCTCAAACGGTTCCTCCCCGGCACTTGAAATGACTTAAGCCATGCCTATTTCCTCTTCTTCATGCTTCCCTCCCTCCCTTCCTTCCTTCCTTCCTGATCCAATGTTTCCCCCACATGTATTTTCGAGGTAATCAGTGCCTTGGGAAGGGTGAAGAGCTGAATATGAAAGGCAGCATGATGCTGGGGCGAGAACTAGGGTCAGAGCACTCTCGCTTCAAATTTTAACTCTCGTACCTACAACTTCATGCATGGACCAATGCCTTACCCTCAATGATTTTCACTTTTCCTCCTTGTAGAGGGAAGGAAGTAACACACGAAAGGCATCTGCCATGTGTGATCTGTTCACTGAGTGGTCGTTCTGATAAAAACGAACACCTATACGGGGCCAGCAGTTAGTGTAATGGCTATGTCGCTGGACTCGCACGTAGTCGACCGCGGTTCGAGTCCTGGACCCAGTGGCTTAAACTCACGCCAGGCACGTGTGCTTGCGTGCCCAAGATCCCGAGAGGAGAATGGAGGAGAAGGGATTGCGGCCTGGCCATCCCCCCCTTGGGTGTGATTTCTCGCTTTCTGTCTCTGTCTGGCTGGCGAGCACACGCGCCCTGTAGCAAAATCCTCTCCAAAAAAAAAAAGAACACATATACTATTTGAAAGTCATGCTGATGAGGCCCGGCCTGGGGCACGGTCCAGAGTGCACTACACCACAGGGATGGGAGCACATGTCCGACCACCGGTTTGGACCTGCGGCAGGTGGACCTGAAAGTCCTGGTGTGTGGGGTCGCACTCAAGGTCTCTATGAGCTGAAAGGGCAGGGCAGGAGGAAGAAGATTATGGTATGACAAGACCCTGTAAAGCGTGCTTCTCTCTCTCTGTCTTGTGTGTGTGTGTGTGTGTGTGTGTGTGTGTGTGTACTGTTTACCATGAATTCTTTTTTGAAAGTTACACTGATAAATAAAGAAAACTGCAAATGCGTGCTTGTGGGGTGAACAGAGATAAAGCAGTCTGCTTCGATGGACTCACACAGCTGTCGGACACATTCTCCCAGTTAAACACCAGCCACGTAGCTGATGCTTTTTATTCCACAATCGAGATGACCGGGAGCAAAACTTAATAGGTAGCCAGATTTGAGAACAGGGTCCCCAACAGGTCAAAGTCTACTCAATTTTTCAGGACCAGTGAGAATAACAAAAAGTCTTTGCTTGCTCAAACATCTCCTTTCTGAAGTGATGGAGAGGGTAGAAGGCTGAAGGTGAGGGCTCCCATGAAGTCTCGGGGAGGTGCTGAGCCAAGCCTGGGACACCACAGCGTCGTCTCATGGCTGAGAAAGCACCACAGCTCGTAGCACCTGTGGGCATGCAGCTGCCCATTGAGAAGTTGCCCAACCATTCTGGAAATAAACCAAGCCCATGGAGGCCAAAGGATACATGGGATGTGGCCCGCCCTCTGCCTTCCCATTTGCTTGGCTTCAGGAGGCAGGTGCTCTTTGATCCTCCAGCCTGGTTCTCTTATACAGGTGGGGAGGAGAAGGCTGTGGGCGGGATTCCGGCACAGCCTGGGAGTCGGGGGTCTAGGAATCTCACCGTGCCACAACTGAGCCGTGTCCTCCAGCCTAGCTTGACTCAGGAACACCCTAGCACTGTGACTCTAGTATCTCTCCATCAGTTGGGTTAGATCTCAGGGATAGATCTCAGGCCATCTGTCGAGGTTCTGGGAAAGTCGCCTGTGTCAGAGAATCAGGCAGTAAGCATTGTACTTGAGACATACTCGGCTTGAAAGACAGATGGGAAGATATTTCAGGTAGACTCACGGAGATGAGCTTTGCGTTTACACAGAGATGCAGACTTTACGGTCATGGGTTTAGATATTATAAAAATGCATTTATCATTTTCTGAGCAAGTCATTGTCATATACATAAATATTGTGGAGCATGAAGAGAAAGTGGCCACATGACAGCAGCAGCCATCAGTGTCACTGGACTTTTCACACAGAAGGGACTAGGCTCCTGAAACTGGACTGGGTGTCCCCTCGCCTGCTGACAGATCATCTCCGCTGTGTCATGCTCCCCGAGAAGGTCTTCTGAGGCTACTTCTCATAGATCAGCCATCAGCAATTTCCCTGGGCTTGCTCCGTATAAATGATGTGATGCAAATAAAATTCAATTAAAATCCCACACATTTCACCTCTGACTCACTCAAGGTGCATATTGCCATAGTAATTGAAGACATCTGTCCTACCGAACAATGCACACACAGGCTCACGCAGCTCACTCCCCCACACTGATGACATTACCTCTTCATGGAGAACCCAGCTGGGGGTGGAGGCCAGGACAGAGGCTGATCCATGCACGAGGCAAGCTTCTGCAAACTGTCAATGCTCATTGCTCTCATTATTATTCTTGATTAAAATATATCCATTGGCAGTTCATCACCAGAAAATATGAGCTCCAACTTTTGAAATTACCTCACCCAAACACACAATTCTATTATTATGCATGAGAACTAATATTAAATAACATGATTGACATTCTGGTTTCTAACAGAATAAATTCTAATTTATCTTAGTTACAGGATTCATCTTTTCATTATGGTCAGTATTCTACCTGTCAAATTCTTAGTTAGTATGTCTTAATAAACAATGCATTGTAGTTAACAGAACAGTGTGTATTGAAAATAGTCACACTTTCTTTCTGTAAAAATAAGCTTTCCTCAGATTTCTTTTATATAGACAAAGAAGGTGTTATTCAAATTGTTTATTGGAAAAAATCACAAATTTCATTTGAGATGATTGTTTCAGTGAATTTAGGAAAGGAATCTTTTTTCTTTTTTTAGATTTTTGCCACAAGGGGCATGAGAGAGCCAAAGAAAGGGAGAGTGAGAAATCACCTTTTAGAGGGGGAGCCACACCACAATCCCTTTCCCAGTTTCCTCTCGGGATTTTGGGCGTGGGAGCACCAGCACTCAGCATGATTTTCAAGCTGCTGATGTGGGACTCAAACCGCCAGAGTTTTGACTTGTGGGTATCCAGCACCTTAACCAACCACCTCACCACCTGCTGGCCCCAAGAAGCTACTTTTTTTTTTTTTAAGGTTTGATTTCTTGAAGTCAAACTATAGCCTAATAATTCAGAGTTACAGTTTTTTGTTTTTGTTTTTGTTTTTCACAAGGACTATTTCTTAAAACAATGAAATCCATCAACATTCTGGTATTTGGTGCATAAACTTTTTCTTAAGAATTATTTTATTTAACTTTATTTATTTATTTATTTATTTTAATTTGACCAGAGAGGGACAGAGTGGGGGATGGGAACTGAGAGAGCAAGTCACCAGGTCCAGGACTTGAACCATAGTCAGCCCTGTAGGAATCCAACGCCCTTAACCACCATGCCACTTGCCAGCCCCAGGTGCATAAACTTTTGATAGTGGTTTACCTTAGAAAGTCATTCTGGCTAAAATGCTTGGGATTGAAATGTTACTAGAATTAATAAAATAGCCCAATATTTGAAGCTACTTTATATCCAAAATTAACCATACCCAAATGATATTAACTTAAAATACTTCTGTACTTGCAAAGATGATTGGTTTAGAACTGAGATCAACTCTTACTCATCGTAGAATAAAGCAACGAGAACTGCAGTTCGCGTTCTGCGGCACATTGATGTGAATACATCTGGAGGAGCGGGCAAATTTGGACCTCTTGGCCCTATCTGCAGTTAGCTAAAACTGTGCCCTGAATCTGCTGGATTCTAGAAGAACTTCGAAGTGTGTGGCAGGCCTGTTCAGACCGTGCTCGAACTCCCGCCATGTGTCAGCACGCTGCGCGGAGATCAGAATCTCTGGGTTCATCCGAGGTTGGAAGCCCTTCTGACTTGCAGGTTACGAGCCACAAAGTGAAATAATAAGGCCAACTTACTTTAGCCCATCCACTGGGAAACCAAAAATACAAGAGGAGGAACAAGTGCCAACAGTTACAGAAAACACTGCCCACGCTGCGTGTGATGCGATTTGCTCACCCACACCTGGTTTCTCACCGTAACACTCACTTCTCCACTGCCTTCCCTTGACTAGGGTGGGCCCTCCACCCTCCTTTCACTACTTAGGTCTTATTCCTTCTGGCCACACTATGATGTGCTTGTTTCCATAGCTCGATGACAGCCCTGAACGGTGCTCTGAAGTTACTGAAATACGACTGCCTTGTTCAGACCCAGTTTGCATGATAACTTTTCTGAGAAGTAGCCTGATGACCCCATCTTACAGAAATAAGGTAAGAAACTAAAAACACTGCCTTGCATTTAAATTGCCTCGCATATTTTGGTCTTTGCAATAGGAACCAGGGGTAAACTTCTGAGCCATTTTATAGGAGTCACCTGTGAAGCCTGGGGACTAGAGGCCCAGCTTTTAGTCTACAGAGAACCGAAGGGCTCTGCGTTAGCACGGCTTTTGAATGCAACCTCACGTATTCACGAGTCAGACTCAAGGAGGTTAAGGTCACCTGATCAAGGTAACATTGGCAATTAGAAATCCCATTGTCTGTTATTGTCAGGAAATAATGCATTCCCTGTCAGTGAATTACTAGTATTTATTTATTTATATTTTCACTTTGTTTGAAAATGCAGATAATTAAAAAAAAAAGTAAGGTAAGTGGATATTTCAGTCAGTAAAGTCTACTGCTTTAAAATTTTTTGTTTGTTTGTTTTTGTTTTTGTTTAAGAAGGATTTTTGCTATAGGGTGCAAGCACTTGCCAGAGAGACAGAAGATGAGAAATCAACTCCCAGGAAGGATGAATTTGCTGCAATCCCTTCTCCTCCATTCTCTTCTTGAAATTTTGGGTATGCAGGCACATGTACCTGGTGTGAATTCAGGCCCCCGGGTCTAGGACTCAAACTGCTGTCGGTCATGTGGGAGTCCAACCCTTTAACCACTATGTTACCTGCTGACTCCAAGAACATACTTTTAAAAGTTAAATATCTAGATGTATGAAATTATTTCTTAGCTAGAACAAAATTTAATTTCTCTGATGACACAAGATCAATATGGTAAATAACACAATTCTATCAGGCCAAAGCACAGAAACTGTAATTATAATAACTTTCATTGATACAGTTAGTCCAGCAATTACAAATTACTATTATCTGTTACACTGTTTGACATTCAGTCTGGTGCAAGAGTTGTGATTTCCCAGTTTCCATTGGTGGAGAAGGTGAAGCTTAGAGAGTTTTAGTGACTGAGGACTCACAGCAGCCATGGCAGAGGCTCACGTCCTGACCGTCAGTCTGGGACTAGAGGCAGACAGGCTTTGTCACATCCTGCACTAAATGGCCCCAGACCATTGTGAACATGTTTTTGTCCTTCTGTCTGATTGTCCAGTCAGCTATCAACTCGTCTTGTTGCCAGAGAGCAGGGACAGTTACGTCTTCCTGCTGTCAGCCGTCATCATCTGTTGCCAGTCTATGAGCTGGAAAATCAGAGAATCAAGCTTGCTGAAAATTTGACAGAAACAGATGAAATTGCATCTGAAAGAAAGCTTCTGTGAGTGAATGGAGCTCCTGACTTCAGTGCACGAGTTGAAGACGAACTATCCTGAGCTCATGAGCTTTCTGCAGCAGCGTGAGTCTACTGTGAATCCTGTCCCAGTGGCAGGGGAAGGGTGCTCTGTGTCTACATTTTGCTGTTGTAGAGAGGATGATAATATACAGAGGTGCCTTTCTGGCCGCACACAACCCCTTCCGCCTGGACTTCCTCTTTGTTCCAGCATTCCAAGGTGGACCATTAGTGAGCACAGTTCGCTTCTCAGTGAGAGGTTGTTCATGCTACTCAATGTGTGGGTCTTAGTCCAAAGCAAGTGTCTGAATTGTTTGTTACAGTCGAAGTAAGTGTAGACATGTGGGCAGCAGCTGGCATGGTGATTAAGATGTTGGATCACACATGGTCAACTCTGCTGTTCAAGTCCCAGACCCAGGGGCCTGAAAATCACACTAGGCACATGTGATTACATACCTAAAATCCCAAGAAGAGAATGGAGGAGAAGGGATGGCAGCATGGCCATCCCCTGGAGGGGTGATTTCTCACATTCTCTCTCTCTCTGTCTCTCTCTGGTGTGTGCACACACCCAATGGCAAAAAAAAAAAAAATCTTTAAAAAGAATATAGAAATGGTGTATTTAGAATTATATATATATGTGTATATATGTGTGTGTGTGTGTGTATATATATACACACACACACACACACACATATATATATATATATATATGTATGACTTTGAAACTGATACAATATTATAATTATATTTCTTAAAGGATTGGTATACAACAGATAGGAATGTTTTTCAAAACTGTCCCATGCCATAGAGAATTGGAGATATAATCATTGGTTCATCCACAGCTAGAGTGCTGAATAGTAGACAGAAAGCCCGTCTTGCTGTGAGCCTGCCAGAACACAAAACACTAACTTATCACTCCTTTTCCTGACCTGACTTGCTTCTCTTTATCCTGTTTAGTTCTCTGACATTAAGAAAAACGTTCCCAATCTGTTCTGCTGGGTCTTCACCTCCAAGTTAAACAGAAGCATGCAGAGTCTGAAATACAGACATCAGGATAAATTATATTCAAGTCTTTAGAAATGCTTATAAAAGAAAGCAATTGAAATAAACACTTGAATATCACAATAGAGTTTCTGGGAGCTGTACATACTCAAAGAAGTTGGCCAATTAATTCATACTGCGTTTGTATTTGTCTCCATAGTTATTATAGTATATCTTGGATATGTGGCAATGGTTTCAACCAGAAACAAGTAAATGTTGAGTGAGTCCTGCCCCTCGTGGTGCTAGCCATGAGAGCAATGAAGTATGAACAAGCTCCAATAAAATCAAGACTTCCTTTGGTTTATGTGACTTGAAAGAAAGAACCATCTCAACTTGTTTAGAAAGACATAAATTTGAAAAGATATTTTGAGATACAGATTCTACCCACATTCAGTGACAGTTTTGTCTGGCGTTTGTTTGTTTGTTTTTAATTGCTTACGTTAAATCACTGAATATTGCCAACAAAGTTTTTTGGCACAGTAGAGTTTTACACCTAACAAAGAAAGAGGTGGAGACAGCAAATGAGAGACATATTAAGTAATTTATGTGACGTATTAGAAGGCGAGAGTGCTGCAAATCAAAAAAAGTGGTGCTGAGTACAGTAATAATATATGGTGGTCGGGGCAGGTCTTTGGATTGTGATTTTCAAGCAAGTCTTAAGGAAAGATTTGAGCAAAAGGCTGAAACCAGGCAATAACATAATATTACTTTCTAGATGTAGTTGAATATTTACTGAGGACAGACTCATTCTTCAATGATTCTTTGTAGCATGATGTTAATGAACAGAATAGATTTGTTAGAATAGAATAAAATCTGGGTCAGCCAGTGGAGTGTCGGTAAGGTAGTTGGGTCACACCTGGCTCACCACGGTTCGAGTCCTGTACTTCATGGCCTGAAAAACACACTGGGTTCAACTGTGTGTATGCTCAAAATCCCAAGAGGAGAGACAGAGGAAAATGGGTTACAGTGTGGCCATTTCCCCATGACGGATGCTTTCTCTTCCCCTGCCTCATTTCTCTCCAGCAAGTGCACAAGCCCTCTGAAAAATTTTTAAAAATAAGACATGTTACGGAACAGCAGATAGCCTAACAGTTACATCGTGGACTCCCATGTAGTTGACCACGGTTTGAGTCCTGAACTGGATGGCTTAAAACTCATGCCGGGCGCATGTGTGTGCATGCCCAAAATCCTGAGAGGAGAATGGAGGAGAAGGGATTGTGGTGTGACCATCCCTCTTGGGGGATGATTTCGTGCTTTCTCGCTCTCTGTCCTTCTCTGTCTCTCTGGCGAGCGCACACATCCTATAGCAAAAATCTCTCTCTCTCTCTCAAAAAAAAAAAAAAAAAGAACTTCTTAAAAATAAAATTCATGGTCCACTCTAAGAAATGTGAGTCTCAACTCCAAGAAATGTGGCAGTGGAACGAATGTGAGCTTCGAGTGTGCACAGAGCTGAGAGGTTCAGCCATATCTGCTCCAAATCTCTCACCTTCTTTTGGGAGAGAAATACTATCTTTTTTTTCTAATTGAGACAAGGGAGACACATGAGGTTCAGACTGTCATCTTAAAGAGACATAATTGGACCTTTTCCTCATTTCTTCTTTTTACTACAGTTTTAAAGGGCAGGAAAAATCTGGAAAATAAAACCTTTTCCCCTCGGGCAGTTTTCTCCCTGTGCTAACTGAGAGGTAGAGGCTGAAAGATGATGAAAAGGGCGTGCTGGGCGACCACAGGCTAAGAAAGAAAGCACAGGGCGCGCGAAGGCTTCTTCCTTTGACAACCACCCTTCTGAGGAGTCACCAGAGACTCCATAACCAGTACCTGAGACTCCAGATCTGCTATGAGACCATGTAGGATCTTAACAGTACCAAGGTGTTGGTATAAAAATTATTGCAAGCAAGAAGTTAGGTTTTGATATCAAAAACACATTCTTGTTTGGTCCCACGTGGGACCAGCAGTTAGCATAATGGCTATGTCGCTGGACTCCCACGTGGTCAACTGTGGCTCGAGTCCCAGACCCAGTGGCTTAAACTCACACCAGGTGCGTGTGCGTGTGTGCCCAAGATCCCGAGAGGAGAATGAAGGAGAAGGGATTGTGGTGTGGCCATCCCTCCTCGGGGGTGATTTCTCGCTTTCTGTCTCTCTTTCTCTCTCTGTCTGGCAAGCGCACATGCCCTATAGCAAAAACCTCTCCAAAAAAAGAAAAAAAAAAAGAAGAAAATTAGTCTCGGAGCAATTCCTGATATATAAGATTAGAAATTAGGGAGGAAAGTACAGATTGCATGTACACATTTGTTTCTTTAAATGTTGATTCATAGGTATCACCAATACCTGTAAAATAATTTTAGGCAGGAATGTTTATGTAGCTATGATTCTATGTGAATATTTAACAGATGCTTTTATCTACTGGCCTTACTTTTGGCTTGATATATGTAAACCTTACCTAATGCCTTAAATTATGTAAAAATATTGCATGATATATGGGGGGGTCTTCAAAAAATTCATAAAAATGATATATTTTGAAAACACACAGATATGAATTTATTTTGCACCAAAGCAAACTTGTACTTACTTCCATATTTCCATGAATTTCTTGAAGTCCCTTCATTTTATCACCAAGTCTAGGAGGTAGTTTAAAAATTTGTCTCTTCGGAGACAATTCTAAAAGCACAGATATATAAAATTAAAATATTGAAGATAGCAGGTAACCTAATGGTTAAGGTGCTGGACTCCCACATGGCCAACCGCAATTTAAGTCCTGGATGTGAGTGTGAAAATCACACCAGGTGGGACCAGCAGTTAGTGTGATGGCTGTGTCGCTGGACTCCCATGTAGCTGACCGCGGTTCGAGTCTCGGACCCGGCGGCTTAAACTCACGCTGGGCGTGTGTGCATGTGTGCCCAATATCCTGAGAGAATAATGGAGAAGAAGGGATGGCAGCGTGGCCATCCCCCTGGGGGGTGATTTCTTGCTTTCTATCTCTCTGTCTCTGTCTTTCTGGCAAGCACACGTGCCCTATAGCAAAAAAATAATAAAATAAAAAATAAATCACACTGGGTCATCTGCATGAAAGTCAAACATCCCCCAGGAGGAAAATGGAAGAGCAGGGACTGCGGCATGGTCATCCCCTCTAAGGGGGTGATTTCTCACTTTCTCTCTGTTTCTCCAGCAAAAACCTAAAATTTATAAATGAATTCCTTTGAAATATCAAAGTTCATACTCTATGAACTTTATCCTGTAAAACAAAATTTTCCACTTGCTTGGCTTCTGTAGTATTCCAGTAAGGATTATATGAAGAATCTGGATTTCTGGGAACCAGCAGTTAGCGTAATGGCTATGTCGCTGGACTCCCACGTAGTCGACTGCGGTTCGCGTCCTGGACCCGGTGGCTTAGAACTCACGCTGGGCGCGTGTGCGTGTGTGCCCAGGATCCGGAGAGGAGAATGGAGGAGAAGGGATTGCGGTGTGACCATCCCCCTGGGAGGTGATTTCTCGCTTTCTGTCTCTCTGTCTCTCTCTGTCTGTCTGGCGAGCGCACGCGCCCTACAGCGAAAACCTCTCAAAAAAAAAAAAAAAAAAGGATCTGGATTTCTAATGTTTATATGAAATCTAATTTGAATGATCAAAACTTTTTTCATGTTGCCTAAAGAGGGGGAAAATTCTCAGACCACTGGTGTTTCCTTTCAACATCGCAAAACTGTGTTGTTTCCTGAAAGAAAATACCTAAGATGATAGAAAGAACATGTTTTCTGAATGTTCTTCATTTTCTGTTTTCAAGCCCTGGCATTTTCTGTGAAAGGGAAGAGTTGTAATTTTTCAATTTTGTCATGACTGTGTGGTGTTTTCTTTTTTGTTTTGCTTTATTTCCCCAGAAAGAAAAAGAGCACAAATCAGAGATTAAGATAAAAATTGCAAACAAAAGGTTTGCTATTGTGCATAAAAGTAAAACATGAAGATGTTCAAACAAAAATGCAGGGAGTCCCATTTATGTACATTGTCAATGCCACGATCCCAGCTGTGTCTGGGTACGGGAGCTCAGTGCACAGCTGTGACATTTAACAGGCAAGCAATTGCCAGTCAGAGCTTGGCTTAAGAGATTCATTGCCCAAGCCATCCCCAGTACAGCTCCCGGAACGCAATGTCTACTTCGGTTATTGGCTCCGCAAACAGCCCTGTGTTATGCACCTGAAGGTATTCCCAAATTTCTCTATCATGTTCAGTTATGTACCGTGAGCAACTCAACCTCTTAGACGAAGTTCAAGAGGGGATTTCTCTGATCAGTCCACAATTCTCTTTTTTTTTAAAAGAATTATTTTATTTTATTTTATTTATTATTATTATCATTATTATTTTCCAGTTTAATCAAAGAGAGGCAGAGAGAGAGAGAGGAAGTGAGAAAGCAAGCCACCAGGTCCTAGACTTGAGCCATGGTTGGCCATGTGGGAGTCCAGCGCCTTTAACCACCATGCCACTTGCCGGTCCCCCACAATTCTCTTTTTGAGTTGGTGCAGGAGGTAGAATAGTGAAAAGCCATAATACAAGTCCCTTAAATTTACTCAGCAATCAGCAGTTGTAAAGATGGTTAAAACCCTTTTAGCCTCTTTTCAAAGAATCATCATTGCAAGAGACAAAGATGGCACCGATGGCAGAAATACCAATAAGGAAAGTTGCCGTTATTACTGTTTTGCCCTTGAAAGGAACTTTGACTCACCTGATGTGGACTGTGTTTATTGTACAAATATGGCAGCCTCCTCAAACTACTGTATCCGTGTAACTATAGCCTCATGAGATGTCAACTCTTAAAAGCCTTGTTGAAATTTTTATCTGATCTCCCTCTTACAGCCACAATGTGCACTATTTTTTAAATTCAAAAAATAAATTCCTGGAAAAAAATACATATTTATCTTTGTTCTAGAAAAGGTTGTTTCCATATAACACCCTTCTCTACGTAATATTAATCAACAACCAGTGCTTTATGTAACACAAATGGAAAGTTATTTGAGGGGTTATTAATTTTTAAAAATCCTCTCTTATAATCAAAATCTGCTATGGATCAAATATAAAAGAAATAATCTTTTTTTTTTTTTAGAGATTTTTGCTATAGGGCACATGCGCTCGCCAGACAGACAGAGAGAAACAGAGAGACAGAAAGCGAGAAATCACCCCCCCAGAGGGGATGGCCATGCCGCAATCCCTACTCCTCCATTCTCCTCTCAGGATCTCGGGCACACACGCACATGCGCCCAGCATGAGTTTTAAGCCATCGGGTCTGGGACGCGAACCTTGGTCGACTACGTGGGAGTCCAGCGACATAGCCATTACGCTAACTATTGGTTCCCAAAAGAAATAATCTTTGAGAATCTACCAAGATCTCTCAAGATCTTGGGCACGCACACACACACGCACCCGGAGTGAGTTTAAGCTGCCAGGTTTGGGACTCGAACCGCGGTCGACAACATGGGAGTCCAGCGACATAGCCATTACTCCGACTGCTGGTCCCCAACACCACTAGTTTTAATTTGTGACCCTAGTGATTAAAGAAAAAGAATGGAAAGGGGCAATAATCCCATCTCAGCATTTTTATTTAAATTGTACAGCTTACAGTAAATATTTGGCTCTTATTCTGTGTGGCACTGTACTGAGAATGTAATAGCTGTTAACACATTTACTCTTCACACACACACACACACACACGCACACACACACGCATGCACACACACACGCGTGCACGCGTGCCCTGTGGAATATGAGTTCTTATCGCCTCTGTGTTAAGGTGAAATAAGTAAAAGACAGAGATGGGTTAGCGTCTTGTCCAAGAATACCCAGATAGTGAGTAGAGGCAGGATTTGAACTCAGGCACCACTCTCTGTAGTAGTCATACTTCTGGTCACTACTCAGTGCTGCCGGACAGATTTGCTCTACTGATAGACATTTGACAGTGCTCCCACAACTGTCCCTTGAATATTCAGAAGAGAAGGATTTGCATCATAATTGTAAAAAAAAAAAAAAAAAAAAAAAAACACACGTTAATGCCATCAGAACTTACAATGAGGTTGCCCACATAAAGCGCTTGCTTTCGTTTTTGGACAGCAGTTTTGTTGCTTCGGTGCCAGCTAAAATGTTGTGGGGCTTTCTGGTTTGTTTTATTCTGCGATCTTTACTAGTAGAAATCACATTACCCAAATAGACCCACGTGTGGCTTCCTAGGTTCCTTCAGTCATGTTGTTTCAAGTGGATAAAACGTGGCACCTGAAAATGATGGTGTAAATGCCAAGTGCATTGATCTCGCAGGCGACTCACAAATAGCTTCAATTATTCCTTTTCTGGCTGCAAGGAATAGGTACTTTTATTTATGAGATTAGGATAAGCGTATCTAACCCACAGACTACATTGTGCTTCTACACACATTACTAAATAAAATAATATATTTCCATACTGTTTAAAGGCCCGTAAATCCTCCAAACTATTCATTTAGAATATATTCAAGAAAATGTAAAGACCATGCAAACATGCTCATAATTAAAGTTTTCTGAATGAGTATAAATGTGAAAACAGAGAAAAATATTCTTAATTTTGATCACCTAAAAATCATCTTCCTATGTCAGGCATAACCACCTAAGACAACGCCAGGACCTACAGGGAGATGATTGGGAGGCACAAAGATTAGCATCCCATATCAGATTATTTATGAGGGAAACCTTGATTTGTGGATATTCTTTGTTTAATATATATTCTTTTTTTAAGAGCTTTTTTGTTGTTGTTGTTATAGGGCGTGTGCTCTTGCCAGAAAGACAGAAAGAGACAGAAAGTGAAAAATCACCCCTCCGGGGGGATGGCCACACAACAGTCCCTTCTCCACCTTGGGATCTTGGGCATGCACGCACACATGACCGGCATGAGTTTAAGCTACCAGGTCCAGGACTCGAACCACAATCCACCACATGGGAGTCCAGCGACATAGCCATTACACCAACTGCTGGCACCAATATATATTCTAACTAAGCCAAAAAGTAAACAATATAATGTGTAAGAAGAAAATCCAATGTATTTTGCTATTTGACTTTAATCATTTTGAAGAGTCTGACCACCTTGTTTTGGAAAATTAAAGTTCAAACATATCAGAATTAACATTAGAGCAGCATGGTTTCTTTATAGGAAAAAATGCCTATATGTGCATGTGTTTTGAAAAATATTGTATTTAGGTTATAATCTAAATATATGTGATGGTCTTTTTTTCAATGAAGTTTTTGCTGGACATTGTGTGTGTGTGTGTGTGTGTGTGTGTGTGCGTACATAAAAAGCTTAAAGATAAATTAGCTGAGATTCTTAAAATTGGATGGAACACTCATGGTATGACAGCTGTAATTTTTAAACAATGCTTCAATGAATGTTTAAAAAGAATATATGTTCTTTTTTTCCTTTTGTGCATGAGGGGAAAACATTTGAGGATTTAAAGACCAATCCAGAAACCCCTTGCCATTTTAGAATAAGAAAAAAATAAATACACTGAAACCCATTTTTTGTTTTCCTACAAATTTATCAATTTTTGATTCTGCTTTCACTGTTTTGAGTAGCAGAATTTCAAGCCAAAGCCTTTATAATCTAGTTCAACACAGCAAAGCTATCATCATGCCTTCGGAAAATAATGGCTTTTATGAGATGGTTATAATAGATCATCCTGAATTAGAAATGCTTTATGTAGCATCTTTCAAAACAAGCAAGTGATCTGAAATGGAATGTGGGCCTCTTTGTTCCATTTGCTGTGCCACACATTTTCAATTTACGGAGGTCTCCTGAGTATCTACTCTGTGCCAGGCACTGTTCTTAGTATGTGGGACAGAAAGATGGATGCTGTTGTCATAGAGCTCTCAGTCTAAGAGATGGACATGAAAAATAACTGGAGGGACCAGCAGTTAGTGTAATGGCTATGTCACTGGGCTCCCATGTGGTCGACCACAGTTCAAGTCCTGGACCCAGTGGCTTAAACTCACACTGGGTGTGTGTGCGTGTGTGCCCAAGATCTCAAGAGGAGAATGGAGGAGAAGGGATTGTGACATGGCCATCCCCCCTGGGGGGTGATTTCTCGCTTTCTGTCTCTCTGTCTCTCTCTGCCAGTCTTTCTGACAAGCACATGTGCCCTATAGGAAAAAAAAAAAAAAAAAAAAAAAAAAAAAAAAAAAAAAAAAAAAAAAAAACCTCTCCAGAAAAATAAAAGGATGAAGATCAATTAGAGTTTTCTCATTTCCACAGAACTTGTTCTTCTAGAAACTATGATTTGAACTCCACCTTTAGACAATAACAAATTGAAAATGTTTCTACCTTAAGGTGGGAAAATAGTAAACCTAATTCAATTATAATATCCTTAGAGTAGCAAAATCAAGATTGTTAACAATGATACAATAATGTTAACATCATTGTAAAAATTCCAATTTCCAATGTAGCAATACATTTTTGTCTAAAACAGTAGACTTCAACTGTTCATAGACTTAGACAAGCTGGAAGAAATCATGAGGAGGGATCTGAAATCTGAGAAAACAAATGAAAAATCTGTATCATCAGACTTAAAGTCACCAGATAGTCATTAAGTGAAACTTTTATTGTCTGCTGGACACAGAGATCATCGAAGCTCCTAGAATATAGAGAAAAAAGCAATACTCTTTCACTAGAGAGTTCACCAGGTAGGGAGGAAGAGAACTTACCAAGTCATGATTACTTGGCTATGGACAATGGCAGAAGTAATCCACAAAACTGGATGGAGAGATATTAGCAAAGAAATGAAGACCCATGTAAGGTTTGTCAAGGGGAGGACCTCTGACGGAAGGCTTCAGACAGGGAGTTAGCACTTCAACGAGCCTAAGAAGTATAGTTTAAGTAAAAGAAATAGAGCCTACTGGTGCCATGCATTCAGGAGACCGGGTCGACTAGAACTCTGTGAATGTAGCACAGAGACATTCTTTCTGGAGAACCATCCAGGGAAGAGTTCTGTTGGGCTGTCAGAAAAGTCCAGATGCATTTTTTTTTTTTGAGATATTTTTGCTATAGGGCGCGTGCGCTCGCCAGACAGAGAGAGATAGAGACATAGAGACAGAAAGCGAGAAATCACCCCCCAGGGTGGATGGTCATGCCGCACCCCCTTCTCCTCCATTCTCCTCTTGGGATCTTGCGCATGCACGCACATGCGCCTGGCGTGAGTTTTAAGCCACCGGGTCCGGGATGCAAACCGCGGTCGACTACGTGGGAGTCCAGCGACATAGCCATTACGCTAACTGCTGGTTCCCAGGATGCATTTTTGCATAGAAAAAAAACACATCATGATTTTTCCAAAAGCCAAATATACTTCATTTTAGATCATTCACATTTTAGATCATTAGACAATATTTATTTATTTATATTGTGTGTGTGCGTGGGTGGGTGGGTGCACACACGTGCATGTGTACATTTGTGTGTGGATGTGAATTATTTAGTTAAAAACACTGTTAGAAAGAACTTTAAAAAGCCAAGCAGTATGGAAGAGTGTTATTCCAGAGTAGATGCTGTGGTTCTTTTATTCTTACTGCATGAAGCTATTTTTTATGAGAAAGAAAAAAAAAAATCCTATTGTCCAGAATGGCCAAATAAGAAAAAAGACACACTTTCTTCTAAGTGATGGCAGATGCATGTGGATGTGTGAATCCTGAGGTCTTGTCTAGGCCTGGATATAGAGAGTGCTGTTTGATTAGTGGTGTCTGCCAGGTGTAAAGAGTGCTGAATCCCAGCCTAATCTCTTAAGAAGCTGTTTATTTTGCATTAGCTAAGATCAGGAGAAACAAAATCCATAATATCAATGATGGCTAACACTTATTAAGCACTTACACCATGCTCTCCACTACTAAGGGACTTTACAAGTACTAATTTGCTTAATCCTCCCAACAACCTTTTGAGGTGGAAACTAAGGCACAAGAAAGGTGACAAGGCTGACAGTGCTTGTGGCTCTGACCCTGGCAGTCGACTCTGGGGGAAGTGCTCCTGCCAGTTGTACAACAGAGTCTCTGTCAAGTATCCACGCTAAATTATTCATAGGTAGATGTCAGCTGTATCAGCAATGCCCTAAAGAGTAGTAATACATATTTAACCACTCTTCAAATAAACACTTGACAGGATACATGAAGTCATAGAAACCTCTCTTTAGCACCTCTACTTTGGAGTCAGCCAGAACTGTTATCAATACAGCAACTCTAACTCAATACTCTTTCTGTCTCAGAGAGCGATACACACACATATAAATTCTTTACTCCATGCTCGATACACTCTATATTCTAACCAAGTTTCATCTCAGTGTTATAGCAAATGTAGGATAAGAAAAAGACTACCATATGAGAGCTTCACAGACTAGAGTCCCAATGTCTCTTTTCTCCTTTTGTACAAACAACCCTTCTGAGCTTTAGGATCTTTATTTTCTTCAGCTGTGTGGAGGAACAGGACTTCCCAACGCCCTGCAGAAACATCAATTTGAACAACTATCCATGCACAAAAAGAGTTCACCAAAGCTAAGGAAACCAGGTGAAAGATTACAACACCTGGGCACAGCACAGAAATAATAAAAGACAAATTGAAGAGTGTAAAAAGGACAGGTTTACATTAACCATAACTCCCTTCCATAAACCAGGCAACGCAGTGTGGAGAGACATTGCCCCCCACTAGTGGGAGGGGGAGAGAAGGTAGTACTGATCTTCACCTTGGACCTCAATACTGGGCCTTCCCCAATAAAACCAAGCACCAGGCCAATCCTGCAGCCCCAGGTTCTTGACCAGCCCCAGGGCCAGATCTACCCCCTCGATGGGGCTCCAGCATTGCCTGGGCACCAGGCCAACTCCAGCGGGC
Source organism: Tupaia tana (assembly GCA_026018925.1). Lineage (NCBI taxonomy): Eukaryota > Metazoa > Chordata > Mammalia > Scandentia > Tupaiidae > Tupaia > Tupaia tana. Next base: position 145,475,890 of record JAKSZU010000002.1, read on the forward strand.
CTTGGGCTCTGAACTGCTCCCAGTACCCAGCTAGCCTCCATGGCCCCAGACTTTAGCCCATCCCAGTACAGGCAGCTCCTGCAGCCCTAGTCATCAGGCCAGCTCCAGAAAACCAAATCTCTAGGCCAGCTCCCATGGGTATAGGCTCTAGAAGGCCCTCCAAAAATTGTAGACCAACCAAGAGCCAGGCCAGCTCATTCAGGTAGCTCCAGCCATCAAGCCAACCTCATCTCCGTCTCCAGGTCAGCACCCCTAGACAAGGCACCAGCCAGCATCACTGACACAAGCTCCAGGCCTGCCCAGTGACTCTGAGCTCCAACATACCCAAGTCCAGGCACATTCCAGCAGACCCCATAACTTCACTGGTTCTCATAGGCCCAGGCTCCAGGATCATCCATGTAGACTCAGCTTCTAGGCCCCAAGACTCAGGTCAGCCTGTGTAGACCTAGCTTCCAGACAGGCCTCCACATACTTAGCCTTTGAGTTGGCCCCAGCACACCTCAGCTTCAAACCAGTCCTCAGAGTTCCGGGTCCAGAACAGCACCCATCAGAATCTCCAATCCCAGGCTCTACTCTAAGCCCTAACAGTTGCAGGCTCCATGTCTGTGCTAGCACTAGGCTAACCCCAGGATCCCAGGTTCTAGAGCTGCTCCAGAAGATCCAAGCCCTCCCTAGCATATCCTAGTGCCAGGCTGAAACCTTCAGACCAAGGCTCCAGAGTGAGCTCTGCAGACCCAGGCTTCAGAAAAACCTCCATGAATACTCACCCCAAGCCCACACCCATGGACTTAGGCTTCAGATACCAGGTCCAAACTCACTTTATAAAGCAGGCTTTACCTTGCTACAAAAGCTAGACAAAGACATTATAAGAAAAAAGCATTAAAGGCCAATATCCCTGATGAACATACAATAAATGCAAAAATACTCAACAAAACACTAGCAAGCTGAATCTAACAGCATGTTAAAAAGATTATTAACAGTGACCAATGGGATTTATTGCAAAAATATAAGAATATACACAAATCTAAATGTGAGACAGTATATTCACAGAATGAAGTACAAAAATCATATGATCTCAAATACTACAGAAAAAGCATATAATGAAATTCAACATCCTTTCATAATAAAAAATTGGTATAGAAGGACTGTACCTAAACACAATAAAAGTAATATATGATAGACCAACAGCTAATATCATATTCAGTAATGAAAAGTTAAAAGCTTTCTCTCTGATAGTTCTTGTCACTTCATCGTAGTATTGAAGGTCTTAGCTAGAGCAATTATGTAAGAAAAAGAAATAAAATGTAACAAAATTAGAAAGTTAAATTGTCCCTGTTAACACATGACATCACAGGACATGATTACACAGAAGATACATACACACACATACATATATGTATATACCTGTGGTCTACATATATATACCTCTAAAGATTCCACCCAAAACACATGAAAACTAATAAGTTCAGTAAACTTTCAGGATACAAAATAAGAATGTAAAAGTCAGTAGCAATTCTATATAGTAACAGTTATCCCAAAGAAAAATCAACAAAATAATCCTATTTACAATAGGCACATATGCATACACAAATACTTGGGAGTAAATGTTGCCCAAAGAGTGAGAGACCCAAACCTGAAAGCCATAAAGCATCTATGAAAGGAACGGAAGAAACAAATAAGTGGAAAGATATCCTATCCTTATGCATAAAAGAATTAATATCAGGCCAGACAAGTGGTGTGGTAAGGTGCCTCACTCCCACAAGGCAGAGGAAAAAGTTCAAGTCCTGAACCTTGCAGCTTGGAAAATGAGTGGGCATGTGTGCACGTGTACCCAAAATCCCAAGAGGAGAATCGAGGAGAAGGGGTTGCAGCATGGCCATTTTCTGAGTGGGGATGGTGATTTCTCATTTTCTCACTTTCCATCACCTCTCTCTCAAGAAACACATGAACCCTATAGCAAAAACTTTTAAAAAATGTAAATAAATAAAAATTAAATTAAATTTTAAAAAGAGAAAGCAGAATTAATATTAAAATGTCCATATTACCTAAAGCAATCTGCTGATTCAATGTAATCACTATTAAAATCCAAATGACATTTTTCACAGAATTATTTTTAATTGTAAAATTCATATATTGGAGTAGGACCCCCAAAGAACAAGCAATAATTTCAAAAATAAAGAAATGGGGTTATATAAGGTTAAAAAGCTTCTGCACAGCTACAGAAACAATAATTAGAGTGAATAGACAACCGTCAGAATGGGAGAATTTATTTGCAAACTATGCCTCAGAAAAGGGACTGATAACCAAAATTTACAGGGAACTCAAGCAGCCCCCCCCAGATTGCCCAACCCAATTAAAAGATGGGCAAATGAGCTGAACAGACAACTGTCTAAAGAAGACATACAAGCAGCCAAAAAACATATGAAAAAATGCTCAGATGCTTATCATAAGGGACATACAAATCAAAACCACAATAAGATACCACCTCATCCCAGTCATAATGGCTAAGATTAAAAATAAATAAATAAAAAAGAATGCTAAATGCTGGTAAGGCTATGGAGATAAAGGAAGTCTACTATACTGCTGATGGGCATGTAATCTAGTATAGCTACTTTGGAGAACAATATGGGAATTCCTCAACGACCTACAAAGAGAAATAGCATATGATCCAAAACTCTACTCCTAGGTATCCAGCCAAAGGATAGGAATGCACTTAGTTGGAAAAACACTTGCACATCCATGTTTATTGCAGCATTATTCTTGATTGCTAAGACATAGAACAAACCCAAATACCCACAAACAGATAAATGGATTGAAAAAATGTGGCACATATACACTACGGAATACTACTCAGCCATAAGAAAAGCAATGAGATCCTAGCATTTGATAGAAGGTGGACAAATATGGAAGATTTACTCTTAAGTGAAGTAAGGCTATGAAATATATACCAAATGTCTGCACTGTATGGCAGAAACTGAAATATTGGACAACATAAAGGTATGGAGAGCAACTGCAGACACCAGAGACAGAAAAAGAGAAGGGCAGGAAATGGTAGAGGGTGAGAGGAAGGGAATCAAGGGGAAAGAGAAAAAAGTAAAACTGTTAAGAAACACAAAATGGAAAATTTTCTGTTAAAGATAATAGATATAGTAATATCTTTGACTGAGCCAATATTTAGGGTTTTTCTGGATGGGAATGTATGCTGTAATGATATACAGTGAATAAATATAAATTTTTTTAAAAATCATATGGGTACAAAAAACTCATAACACAGCAATCTTTAGCAAAAAGAACAAAGCAGGAGATATCACATTCCAACTTCAAAAAATACTACAAAGATATAGTGATCATAACAACATTACAGTGTAATAAAAACAGACACATAGATCAATAAAACAGAGTGAAGAGCCTGGAAATAAATTCACACATTTATGGTCAATATATTTTTGACAAAGGTGTCAAGAATATTCAATGAAAAAAGGACAGTTTTCAATAACTAGTGTTTCAACAACTGCATATCCACATGCATACAAATAAAAATAGACACTTATTCCACATCATATTCAAAAATCAACTCAAAATGGATGAAAGACTTAAATATAAGGCCTAAAACTATAAAAACCACTCAAAAAAACACAGAAGAAAGCTCTATGACATTAGTCTAGGGAATGTTATTTGGATAAGACCTCATAAACAGGCCATAAAGGCAAAAACAGACAAATGGAATTGCATCAAACTAAAAAGCTTTTGCACAGCCAAAGAAAAAATCAATAGATTGAAGAGACACCTATGGAATGGTGAAAACTATTTGCAAGCCACACATCTGATAAGAGCTTAATATAAAAAAATTAAATTCAACCCAATAGCAAGAAAATAACCTACTTTTTAAAATGGGCAGAAGAACTGAATAGACATTTTTCATATGAAGACATAAAAAAAGTCAGAAGAAAGCGACCGGCAGATGGCAAAACGCTTACATAGCTGGACTCCCCTGTAGTCGACTGTGATTTGAATCCTGTACCTGGTGGCTTAAACTCATGCCAGGTGCATGTGCGTGCATGCCCAAGATCCCAAGAGGAGAGTGGAGAAGAAGGGATTGTGGCGTCCATCTCTCCTGGGAGGTGATTTCTCGGTTTCTGTCTCTGTCTCTGTCTGTCTTTCTGGCAAGCGCATGCGCCCTATAGCAAAAACCTCTCAAAAAAAAAAAAATAGAAGGTATATAAAAAATGCTTCACATCACTCACTAATCATCAGAAGAAAACAAATTAAAACCATAAGATACATCTGTCACCTCATATCTGTTATAATAGCTGTTATTGGGCCAGCTGGTGGTGTCGTGGTTAAGGCACTGGATCCCACACGTGTGTTTCAAGTTCTAAACCCAATGGCATGGAAAATACACTGGGTGCATATTGAAAATCCTGAAAACAATCAGAAACGAAAAAGGGATTGTGGTGTTACCAATACCCATGAGAGGTACTCTCTCATTCTCTCTCTCTCTCTCTCTCTCTCTCTCTCTCTCTCTCTCATGCATACATGCACCTGTAGCAAGATTTTTAAAAAGAATGGCTATTATTGAATGGTAAAAACTATTGTTGACAAGATTTTGAGTAAAGGAAATGCTTTCATACTGCTGATGACAATGTATGTTAGTACAGCCATTACAGAAAATAGCATGGTGGTTTCTCAGAAATGTAAACGTATATCTATTCACTCTATTAATCCATTAATACCATCTGATCTGGCAGATCCTCTACTGGTATACACCCAAAGGTAATTAAATAAGTATGTTAACCAGACAGTCACACTTCCCTGTTTACTGCAGCATTATTCACAATAGTCACAATGTGGACTCTACCTAGGTGTGTATCCATGGATTGATGGGTAAGGAAACGTGGTATATATTCAGTGGTGCACTGTCAGCCGTAAAAATAAAGAACATGTTGTCTTTTGTGACAATATGAATAAACTGCAGAACATTAAGTAAACTAAGTCAGGCTCTGGAAAAATAAAAAAAGCACCTTATTACATCCCCTCTATGCGGAATCTATAAATCAAGTTGAAGTCATGGAAATAGAGTAGAATGGCAGTTAGGAGGACTGGAGGATGGGGAGTTGGGGACACTGGTCAAATGATGAAAAATTTCAACTAGAAGGAAAGAAGTCAGGCGGTTTACTATACAACACAGTGACTAGAGTTAATGAAAATGCATTGTATTCTTGAAAATTGCTGAGAAGATAGGTTCAAAATGTTTCACCACACACACACACACACACACACACACACGCACACAAGTATGTAACGTAATGTATGTATTTATTAGTTCTATTTAGTCATTCCACAATGTATGTATACTTATAAAACATATTGTACACGAAAAACATATACAACTTTTTATTTGCGGGGGGGGGGGGGGGGGGGGGGAGGTTTTTCGTTTTTTTTCTATAGGGCACGTGTGCTCGCCAGAAAGACAGAGAGAGACAGAGAGACAGAAAGTGAGAAATCACCCCCAGGGGGGATGGCCACGCTGCAATCCCTTCTCCTCCATTGTCCTCTGGGCATCTTGGGCACGCACGCACACGCGCCCGGCGTGAGTAAAAGTTACGAGGGGATCCTGCTCCCCTGATCTCCTGCAGCCTCAGCCACCTCAGATCACAGGTACGCATGCGCCTGAATCACGGAGAGGTGGGGGTGGGGAGGAGGTAGGGGAAGGTTGGGGGTCGGGGGAGGCGGGGGTGAGGGGGTGTCTCTGACCTTGATCCTGGAGTGCTCTCATATGTGCCAGCTTCAGAGAGTTCTATTTTACTGCTGCATCACCATAAAGGCCCTAACATATGCAATTTTTTGTTTATTTACCATATTAGTTAAGTGAAATAAAATATAACACATTTGCCTAAGATAAAATGAGGTAACATACCCCAACACCTAGCACAATGACTGACTGACATACAATATATCTTCTGAAACGCTCATTTTCATTTCTTCTTGCATGTCGTTGAGAACAAGAATAAATAAGTTACAGTACTATTTTTAATGTGTAATTCCTATTTTTTAATTATTTGGATATATGTGCACATACTATATATGTACATTTTTAGTTTTAATTATTCAATGTAAAAAATTATTTCATCTGTGATTTTTAAATGAGTTTTCAATGTATTATTTTGACATTATATTTTGCAGGAATTAGATAGTTTTGCTGAATAGTAATAAGAAAAGGTGTGGTATTTTCAGAAGAGGCCGTATATGTAGAATGGTTCTCTAATGTCTTTTAGATTAGGGTGCATTTAAATATTGTGGCCCTTTTCCATTCCTATATATGCTGTTAAGTACCGAGTTCCTGGATATTATACTGAAATGTCTGGTTGAAAAATATGACTCATTTGAATGTTCCTACGTGGTCATTTTTTAAAATTTGCCAGAGGGAGGATATGAGTGAGTCAGAGAGGCAGAGCTGGAGAGGGACACAGCACGCCCTCACTGAAGCACAGCCACCCTCAATCCTTTCTCTCCCTCTGTCCGCTCTGTCTGGACTGGGGCATGCACACACATCAGCTGCTGGGGCTGGCTTTGAACAGCACGGTCAACTGTGTGTCATCAGTGTCCTCAGCCACCAGGTCAACCACTAGGGGTTGGCTGGCCTGAAGCTTTTTACTTTTTCTTGCTCTTTATCTCTTTCATCTTATTTTTATTTATTTTTAATTTCAATTTCTTTTATACATGCAATCACGTTATTTAGCTTGCAAAGTGAATATTCTAACATGTGCACATTTCTGCCCAGTCCAGTTGACAATAGTAAAAAGTTATCTTCAACAGATAATAACCTATTTCTTTATCACATTAATGCCTTGCCTCTCTATTGTTCTCTTTAATGTCCTTCCTCAGACTCTACTCCTTCACCCTCCTTTTTCCTACACTGTATCTGGTATTCACAACTATTTACTATGTTTCTAAATACTTCAGTCATTCAGTTTCAGTCATAGAGTGTGGACACTCGGTATATATTAAGTGGAGACATTTTAAAGTAGTTTTTAATTCATATTGAAAACTTTGATTAGATATACATAAATATAAGCTGATAGAAGGTCTTTAGACTAATGAAGACATGCATTAAAATATTTTATAAGAATGTTTATGAACTTAAAATATGCACACAGAAAACAAATGACATGGTTATTTTTAAAAATAACAATTACAATGTTTTCAGCAAGATTTTATGCCATATTTTCCAGATTCAACATTTTTCACACCAATATTAGTGTATTTATGAAAATTTCATTGTGTGTATGGAGAGAAGATAATTATGCTTAATTAGAGAGTACAATTAGATACACAGTTAATGCACCACGTAAGTTCAAACTGGTATTTTGTAAATTAATTGAAAAATATGTCCATATGTATAATTAAGGCTTATACACAAGTTTTATTTTTGCATATCTGCATGCATATAATTCCATCATTATTTTTTAAATTACAGATTTATTTTTTCAGAAAAGTTTTCTGGGATATAAAAGAATAAGCTATTATTCCATTTTAATTTTTTGTTTAATAAAATTATGGTTCATTACTGTGAGTAAAGTACTCAGAAAAAAAATTTAAGAGTAAAAGACTATCTCTCTTCTGCTCTCATACTGAAAATGGGTTTGCAATAAGTCTTTGACTTATTAAGATCTAGGTCATTTTGGGACCAGCAGTTAGTGTAATGGCTATATCGCTGGACTCCCACATAGTCGACCGTGGTTCGAGTCCCAGACCCAGCGGCTTGAACTCACGTTGGGTGCATGTGCATGCGTGCCCAAGATCCTCAGAGGAGAAAAGAGGAGAAGGGATTGCAGAGTGGCCATCCCCCCCGGGGGGTGATTTCTCGCTTTCTGTCTCTCTTTCTCTTTCTGTTTTTCTGGAGAGTAAACGTGCCCTACAACAAAAACCTCTCCGAAAAAAAGAAAAAAAAGATTTAGGTCTTTTTTTGTAGGTATTTATTCAAGATCATGCCTTAAAGAATACATTGAATAATCAGCATAGCTCTCTTTTGTAATTTCTTTTTGTCTTTACTTTTTCTTCTTTTTTTTTTGAGAGGTTTTTGCTATAGGGCACGTGCGCTTGCCAGACAGACAGAGAGAGACATAGAGACAGAAAGCGAGAAATCACCCCCCGGGGGGATGATCACGCCGCAATCCCTTCTCCTCCATTCTCCTCTTGGGATCTTGGGCATGCACGCACACATGACCAGCGTGAGTTTTAAGTCACCGGGTCCAGGACGTGAACCACGGTGAGAGTCCAGCGACACAGCCATTACCCTAACTGCTGGTTCCCTCTTTTTTTTTTAAGTTTTTACCGTAGGGCAAAACATTTTTTTGTTGTATTTGCAGATGTCCATTTTTTCCCCAACTATCTGACAAAACTTTGTATGGGTCTGCCAGAGAGAGTCTATAGAACTCATAGGGCATATGCGCTAGCCAGAGAGAGACAGAGACAGTGAAAGGGAAAATAAAATCTCTCTCCCCAAGGGATTGCCATGCTGCAATCCCTTCTCCTCCATTCTCTTCTTGGGATTTTGGTCAACCATGCAGGTGTACCTGGCATGATTTTCAATCCACTAGGTCCAGGAATCAAACCACAGTTGACCACATGGGAGTCCAGTGCCTTAGTTATTACGCCAGTGGCTGGCCCCTTAATTTTGTTTTAGCATACCACTTCATTAAAGATATTTAAGATACTAGATTTATGATTATGGTTCTATCAATTATTATCATTATCTGTCCTCACTCATATTAGTGTTTTCAGCTGTGACAAGAGGTTAAGCAGATAGGTGATCTCAGGAAGAACTCTTGTTTATACTGGCTTACCAGCTGTGCGACTTGCCAATACCTTGAGTTTCTCACAGGAGGGTTTCTACATTAGTTTGTATCCAATATTTCAGGAAAATAATGCCATTATGTACTCTTCTAGGGCCTGACTTTTGATGATTTCATAGTTTTTTTTTTCATGAATTTTAGTGAAGTCCAATTAATGAATTTTTTCTTTCAAGGATCATGCCTTCAATGTTAGATCTAAGAAGTCATCACTGGACCTATGGTTGCCTAGGTTTTACCCTGTTATCTTCTAAAAGTTTTATAATTTTGCATTTTACATTTAGATCTATGGTTCATATTGAGTTAAGTTTTTGAAGGGATGTAAGGTCTGTATCTAGATTCATTTTTTTGTTGTGTTTGTAGATGTCCATTTCTTCCAGAAATATCTGACAAAACTTTGTATGGGTCTGACAGAGAGCGTCTATAGACCTCCGGGATGACTTCCTCAAAATGTCTTCATAGTTTTCACAGCTTTTCTTAGTTTTATTTTCCTCATTTATATGTACTGTAATTTTTTAATTTTATATATAGTATATATTTCTTATTTTATTCATACATTAAATCGCTATACATCATTTAGATTGTGAAGAGACTTTACCCAGCATGATACACACCTCAGTCCAGCCCAGTTGAGACCACCATACACATCCTCATCAACAGATAGTAAACCTTATCTGTGTCCCACTATTATCATTGTTTTATAAAAGGCCTGTTGAAAACATTTGGAAATTTTCCTTTTTTTTTCAGTATAAATGAGCATTCTATACAACCTTTTGAAGTGTTTATTATCTACTTTATTTCCACTGGAATTTTTTCAGTTTCATTACACTACCTCCAGAAAGTGTAGCAGCATGTGTTCTCCCCAGCAGTAAACAGGCCTGTTTCACTCACTGGCTCTGATGATAGAGCAGTACTTCAAAAAGCTCATGAAAAGCTCCTGAAGAAATTTAAGTAGGAGTTTATTTTGGTGCAAAGGATTTTAAAATTCACGTTTCATTTTTTTTTTCTTTTTTTTTCAATACACATTATCTGTGAACTTTTTGAAGATTCCTGTATATTTTAAGATCTGCCAATGTGGGGACCAGCAGATGGTGTAATGGCTACATTGCTGAACTTACACGTGGTCAGCCACGGTTTGAGTCCCAAACTTGGTGGCTTAAAACACACTGGGCACATGTGCGTGCATGCTGAGAGGAGAACAGAGGAGAAGAAGTTGATACATGGCCATCCCCCCAGGGCTGACTTCTTGTTTTTTCTCTGTCTGTCTGTCTAGTGAGTGCACATGTCCTATAGCAAAAATCTCTCTAAAAAATAATAATAATAATCTGCCAATTATATAAAGAAAATGAAGTTTCATTGTTGTTTTTAAGTAAATAACTAGCAAATGATTGACCATTTAGAAATTGAAACAATATCACATAGGTAAAGGGATTTTTTTCAGAGAGAGAAAGATTATTTTCTATAAGGCATGTGCACTCACCAGAGAGACAGAGAGAGACAGAAAGCAAGAAATCTCCCCTAAGGGGGATGGCTCACTGCAATCTCTTCTCCTCTATTCTCCTTTCTGGATTTTGAGCACACATGCACACATACCCAGCATGAATTTTAAGCTGCCAAGTCTGGGACTCGAACCACAGTTGATTACATTGGAGTCCAGCAGTGAAACTGTTAGACTAACTGCTGGTCCCAGGGTAGAAAGATGCTTGTATTTCAGCTCCTGTCTGAGCTATTACACAAAACCATAGAGTAGCAAATTTGTTAGTTAAGCAGTAAAATGGATAAAGTCAATTGTTTGTAATAGATATTCAAGTAATAGTGGTTCTAAAAAAAAAAAAACAAGAAGTTAGGGCCAGCAGGGGGCTTGGTGGTTAAGGAATCACATATGACTGACTGCAGTTTAAGTCTTGGACTCAGCAGTTTGAAAGTCAGTAGGTGTGAGTGCACAAGTGCCCACAATCCTGAGAGGAAACTGGAGGAGAAGGGGCTGTGGAGTGGCCATGCCCCTGAGGGGGGATTTCTCACTTTTATTTTTCCTATCTCTGTCTCTTTCTCTCTGTCTTAAGACAACAAGCACACATGCCCTATGACAAAAAATAAAAATGTTTAACGCCTTTTTACAATATCCCTTCTGAGTTTTTTTCTTCTGCATACAAATAAATACAGGAAAATGTAATGAACATAGGAACATATCACACATGTCTAATAAACTAGTCCTAAACCCGCTATGGTATTTTTAAATAATAATTTGTGCCCAAGTACTAAAAAAAGATATGATCATATTTCATATTTAGCTGACCATCCTTCTTTTATTTTGAATGTGTTGGGTTTTCATTATAAATGTTTACTTATTTATTACTTTTTTTTTTCAGAGGGGTTTTTGCTATAGGACATGTGCACTCACCAAAGAGACAGAGGAGAGAGAGATTAAGTTAGAAATCACACCCCGGGGGGATGGCCACACCACAATCCTTTCTCCTCCATTCTCTTCTTGGGATTTTGGGCATGCACACACATGCACCTGGCATGAGTCTCAAGGCACCAGGTCTAGGATTTGAACCACAGTCAGCTATGTGGGAATCCAGTGCCTTACCCACCATGCCACCTGGTGGCCCAATGTTTTTTGATGGAAAGCACTGTCTGTCTAGTCTCCAAAAAGATCACTTTCCTAGGGTGAGTCAGAATTTATTCCAAGAATGTAAAATTTCATTCATTTTAAGTTTCTATATCTACCCAAATCAGAAGAAAATGACACAATTACAGGATGGTAAATTTTGCTACAAACTTGATTGCAAAGTTACATAAATTACATTTAATTATATTGTTAGAAAAAAAGAGTTATGAAAAACGCATACATATGTCAAGTATAATACATTTCTCTCTCCAGAACTGAAGTCAATGAGATGATACAAAAGTATCAATAAGTAAAAAATTCATTTTCTAAATACATAGGTATAAAATATATAAAATATTTCCTGTAACCATATGTACAGTAACAATCTGGATTATATTACTTAAACCTCAGAGATTATCATATTTCTATTGTTCAAAATAGTAAGAACTTAGTTAAATGAGATTTATAGTCATTAGATATTTACTATGATCTTGTACCTTGAGAAAAAAACTTAAACATAACAACTTGGCTTAAATATTTTAAATAAGATCTGTATTCATGACTATTTGCATATACTTAGTTACATATTTCCAATATAGCTTAGATAATTTTATAGGTAAATAACCATCATAATTGTCATAATATAAAGCGTGTTTCAGAGCTAGCCAATGGAATGGTGATTTAAGAGGCTGGACTCCACAGACCAACTGCACAACTCAAGTCCCAGACCCAATAGCTTGAAAAACACACCAGACCTGAGTATGGTGCACGCATGCCTGAAATCCTGAAAGGTAGAAGAAAGCGAGAAGGGATCGTGGTGTGACGGGGTGGAGTGGGGTGCTTTCTCATTTTCTATATCTGGCAAGTGCATGTGTCTTTGGCAAATTGAAAATAAAATGTGTTTTAAAACACATGTAATAAAATAATTCTCTTGATTGTCTTATTACTATATAAAAATAACTGTGTCTTCGGGACCAACAGTTAGTGTAATGGCTATGTTGCTGGACTCCCATGTAGTTGACTGCAGTTTGAGTCCCGGACCTGGTGGCTTAAACTCATGCAGGCACGTGTGCGTGCGTGCCCAAGATCCCAGGGAGAATGGAGGAGAAGAGATTGCAGCATGGCCATCCATCCTTGGGGGTGATTTCTTGCTTTCTGTCTCTGTCTCTCTCTGTCTTTCTGGTGAGTGCATGTGCCCTGTAACAAAAACCTCTCCAAAAAAAAAAAAAAAAGACTATGCCTTCAAATAAAGATACATAACTCCATAGTAGTAACTTAGATGAGTACCATAGCAATAATGTAAGTTAGATGATTTCTTTATATGGATGATTTATTGATCTTTTTAATGGTTTATGTTAAATTTATAATTTTTATGTCTATACAATGTATTAAATAATCAGCAAAAGGATTTTTAGTTCAATTCAGAGTTTTTATAGAAGTGTATGTAGTGATTTTAATATATTTTATAATTTTTATTGATATAAAATAAAAACAAGTCGATTGATTATAAAATCTAAGTATGTGTGAGACCAGCAGGTAGCATGGTGGTTGAGGCAGCTGAACTCCCACGTGACTGACTGGCTTGAGTCCTTGACTTGGTGGCTAAAAAATCACTCCGGGCAAATGTGCAGGTATGCCCAAAATCCCAAGAGGAGAATGGGGGAGAAGGGATTGTTGTGTGGCCATCTCCTCTGGGGGGTGATTTCTCACTGTCCCTCTCTCTGTCTTGCTCTGTCTCTTTCTGGAGGAGAACACGCTCCCTATGGCAAAAACCTAAACAAACAAATGAAAAACAATTAAATTAAATTAAATTAAATTTAAAAAATCTAAGTGTGTGTGTGTGCATGCAAACACACACAAATTTTTTCAGATGGGGAAGGACTTTTAAATCCTTATAGAGAACAAAGGGATGTCAAAAATTCTAAACCAATGAAATATACAAGCCAGGCATTCAACATCCAAGAAAATGTAGCATACTAACTTACTCCCTCAGCAGGGCAAAAACACTACTCCATCTATAATAAATTCCAGGAATTTTTAGCACTGGTCCCAAGTCCTTCTATTCCTTCTCAGTTATGAAACTAATTCTGACATACAGTGTCCTGCTGCACGGAGGGCGGAAAGACTAAGGACACCATAAGTGAAAGTAATTAGTATGTAGATTCTTCAGGCTTATTTTTGGCTGAATTTCCATCTCACTTTTTTTGTTGGAGGGGGATGCTCATTGTCCAGGCAAGGTCATTTGCATTCATAATAAGATGACAGAGATGTTGTCTTGACCTGCACATTCTGGTGCTGCTAGGATGATGAGAAACTTTTAAAAACAAAACTGAAGTGAGCTATGGGAAAAGCCGCCTGTCCTCAAACCACCCTTCCTTTTTTCTCATCAGCCCCACCAGTGGACGCAAAGAAAGCCCAGACCCAGTTGACAGCCACTTCCTTTCACGCTGCCCCCTCTCCGCGGGTGTCCACAGCCTTTCTGTCAGCTCCCTGTCTTTCCCCTTCTTGCATCACCTTTCTTAGAGTAAGCGAGGATTCGAATGAGAGCACAGCGTGGGGGACTGCCACGTCAGCGGCAGCGCTGCGAGGTGATACGCCCCACTGTGTCACCAAGTCATTTATTTCTGAAGAGCTCATTATAGTTCCTCGAAATTAGGAAGATGTAAAGGTGACCTGAAACCAACTCACACATGAGTCCTTATGATCAAATCCCTAACTGCGGTGGGTTAACAGATCAGCCAAGGGAACAGCTTTCTTCCTGACTAAGCCTGTACCTTCCTGCTCTCTGGACAAACCGTAAACTCGGTTTAGATTTGGTGTGAACTCCTTTATGCACAGGTCTAAGCACAAACTCACATCGGACAATCTTTGGAGAAAACCTACGGCTGGCATGGTAAAGCGCAGTTTCCTAGCACAGAACTCACTCTCCACCTGCGTTCAGTATCAATGCGGAGTGTCTCAGCCAGACCTGGCCTCCCTCTTGAGTAAGGAGAGATGTGGCTTATACTGCAGGGGGCGTCGGTGGCCCCGTTTGAATCCTTTTTCGGCTGCGGGGTCCTCTATTCCAACCACAGTGGTCATTAACGATTTCTCAAAAGGCATATTAGAATTTCCTGATTAGGTGTTTTGTTATTTCTCTGAATCTCCCTTACCACTTGACCCTTAGCCCACCAAGCACGGCTGTCATGGTAACGCTCCATCTGGAGGACGGGCCCAGACTGTTCACAACAGCCTCTCCAAACACGGCTGGAGGGCGCGCGGATTCTTCTAGCAAAGAGCACAGGGTATTGTTTTGATGTCATTTTTTTTTTTTTTTTTCAAAATCAGCAAATAAAATAACCAATTATTTACTGTGTCTCTTTAAGCAAAATTGTGAGAAAGTTTCTAAATATGCCTCAAGGAAATTAAAATCAATTCGATATTGATCAGATGGGTGGTTTGGTCTGTTATATAAAATGTCCTGTTATTTTTGTTCTTAAACTTCCTGTTATCTTTATTCATAAGCTTACGCTCCTAACAGTGTAAACCTATGGCAGTCCACGTTAGATGGCCCATAACATGCACAATTCACATCAAGCGTAATAAAGTGGGGTTTTCAGAGTGCAAATTGAAATGAATCATGGTTTTCTTGTATTACTGTGAGGTAAATTAAATAATGCATGTTGCTTGCTTTAAAAAAAGGAAAATCGAAGAAACATTGTTTTCTTAATGTTTATAGAACACTACAAAGCATAAAGTAAGATTACAATGCAAAAACTTTAACAATGTAGTCATCTTTCCTCAGCAGTTTTACTCGGGGGCCGCTGACCCCCAGCCTGTGAGCCGGCACGGCCTGGTGTGGGAGCCTGAGCCCTGTTCAGCTTTTCCTTCGGCTCATAACCACGTCCACCACCGAGCGTGCTCACTGACCAGCTGTCGGCCTGAACAGACCAAGAATGAGGGAGAAGGCAGTACTACGACGAGATGGGGCGGTGTGGACGCTAACACAGAGCGGAGGAACTCGGAAGGGTGACCAGATGCTGAAAAGGAGAAGTGTAAGCTGGTCTCCTGGTGCCGCTGCCCCTCTGCACGGGTACCACAACCAGGGCACTGTCGCTTGGTCCCTTGGTGATACTGCCAAAGGCATAAGTGACAACAATTGGGAAAGCCAGCTCCCAGCTACTCGAGCTGCTAGCAGGGAACTTTCTAGGGAAAAACCAGCCACCACCCCCCACCACCACCCTAGACAACATCATCCGGGCTGGGCTGATTCTAAGATTGGTGTCCTTTGGGGGCAGAAATGACTGTCGTCTCATCCAGCTTGAATCTGTGGTCACTCGCTAACCTTGCTTCTCCGACATCAGAACACACCCAGGCTGTGGTAGACGGAGGTGCTACCCAGTGTTCATTTCTCGGCTGGCCTCTGCCCGTGCTCACATCAGTGAACAGGCTGTGTGGGCTCTGGGAAACATCACACGGGATCTTCCAGTTTCTAGAACGGGGATATCAGGCATGGCGCAGCTGACCCACTGCCGGCTCTTCCTGCAGTTCCCAATATGCCATCTTTGGCATGTGGTCACTTACGTAATCTTACTGCACACTTTCACAGCTTCGCTGCAACGACAGTCCTGTTCCCCTGCGAGATACCGTGGGGCACGTTCTTCCTGCTACCGTCCGTCTCCTGCATCACGGTGATCCTGAAGTACCAGCTGGTACCTACTGGACTATTTCCCTTATCCTGATGGTGCAAATGAATGATCGACATGGCTGTGAAAGCAGGAGTTGTTCGCCCACGTGTGAAGCTCTGTGACTAGCCAGAGGTAATGTTGTCACTGGGAGAGATGAGCAGACCCAGGCTGGGACAGATGCTGGAGCACTTGCCGACATCCCCAGCCTGCTAACTAGTCCCATAGCGGATGTTCAGAAGGAAGCTACATGGATAATGTGGCTGGCAGGACCCAATCCAGCAGACTGTGAATCACGGCTTAGTCCTATTCCTTGTCGCCATTCTCTCCAAGGCTGACTTTAAGTCACAAAAGGAGGCTGTGTGGGCTGTGACCACCTACCCGAGTGGCGGGACAGCTGAGCACACGTACACCTCGTCCACTGTGGCAGAATAGA
The DNA here is from genome assembly GCA_026018925.1 of Tupaia tana. Classification (NCBI taxonomy): domain Eukaryota; kingdom Metazoa; phylum Chordata; class Mammalia; order Scandentia; family Tupaiidae; genus Tupaia; species Tupaia tana. The sequence continues at coordinate 145,492,453 of JAKSZU010000002.1, forward strand.
ACCACCGGTGAACCTCTCAACTGCGAAGGACACCAACATTGCTCTGCTCAGCTTGGGTGCCATTTCAAATACCTTCCAGGCTGCTGAGAAGCTAAGGGAAACTGAGAATTTAGTATTATGTAGAAGAATGTGGAGGCCAGGGGTCCAGCAGTTAGCGTAATGGCTATGTCACTGAATTCCCATGTAGTCAACTGCGGTTCAAGTCCCGGACCCAGTGACTTAAACTCACGCCGGCCGTGTGTACATGCATGCCCAAGATCCCGAGAGGAGAATGGAGGAGAAGGGATTGCAGCATGGCCATACCCCCGGGGGGTGATTTCTCGCTTTCTGTCTCTCTGTCTCTCTGTCTTTCTGGCGAGTGCACGCGCCCTATAGCAAAAGCCTCTCCAAAAAAATAAAAGAGTGTGGAGGCCCCTGGAGAAATCTGAAGCTCTACAAAACCATGAAAATGAGTGTGTGTCCAAGACTTGTTAAACTAGATTGGAAAGTATTTCTCTGTAGAGGAAGAGGAAGATCAGAATGCTGTGCCAGAAACCACCTGTGACGGCCACGCCCTCCAAGTGCGGGACGGGATGCCGGGGCCTGGAACTTGCAGATTGCCTGGCTGAGGCCCAGCGGTGTTCCTTGTGTGCTGTTTGATATGAGTTTGTCTTACAGTTTCTCTACCAAGAACTCTTTAAATGTGGTTGCTATGGTGGCACTTCTTTACAACAAAACTGTCCTCGGACAGTTCCAAGCTGTATATACCATGTGGAGCTTCCCCTGTGAGTGTGCTTCTTTCCACGTGGAATTGCACATCTTGCAGTGTCCTGTAAATAAAAATTAAATTCTACCCTTTTCTTTAAAGAAAAATTATCAGAAAAATGTCATTCCTCAAGTATATAACATACGGACAATGAGGAAATTGGTTTATACTTCTGTTCTTTGAAGTTTATCTATTCCTTAACAAGGGAGACAGGGAGAGAGTGACAATCATTCAGACAGGTCCTCATGCCGCAGTGCACCCCTGAGTCAGCCAGCCGCCATCCCAGGCATGCACGTCCGCTGCACATACAGGGAGGTCTCAGGGTGTGAACCCACAGCCTTCCCAGCTGGGTCAGCGTCACAGAGCATTGCCCTACACCTGCACCACGGCCCAGTCCTCTGTTTTGTTATGTAGAATAATCACAAGGTTCTATTTTGCAATAAAATAAGTGTACACATCAGAAAAAAAATGTAATGCCCATTTCAATAAACCATAGCTCTGAGTGCTTTTGCGTCGGAAGAGACGAGGACCCCTTCTTCAGGTGGAAACCCAGCACAGTGAATTCTAATTAGGGTGCTGCCTAGTGGAAGCTGAACCGGGAGAACGGCCGCCTCGCTCTGCGCTATTTTTGCCACCCTTCTCCAGACTTCTCCCACAGGGCTCTCTGCGGAGAGCAGTCTGAAAGCCGTCGACAAGCCTCCTCCCCGTCAATGCAGAGGACTCTGGAAAGCTCTGCTCATGTTCCCACCCCTTCCTACAAAACGAAGCTCAATTGTGATCCTTGGACTTGAATATTATTTGCATGCTGAGTTATTTATGGGTAAAGCTTGGAGTCTAAATTAGCTTATCCATAATTTATATCTTTTGCCTCTTACCCATGTCCATGCATATCTAGGTGTGTGTATGCATGTGTATGTATGTATATATACATATACATGTATATGCATATATCTGCATATGTGTGTGTAATATATGCCTATGCTATATCGAATATACGTAATACCATGAGTGAGATCCTGGACTGGATGCTGGTTTTGCTTCCACACGTCTTTTTGGCAGGGGTTCACTGTTGAACCTGATTCCCCATCAATTCAACCCTTCTGTCTCTGCCTGCTCTTATTAAGTCAATTAGAAAAATCCCCTTTACGTTTGGGTTCATTTGCTTATTATTTGCCCACTGGGAAGTCTGGAACTCTAGCAGGCATACTGTGTGTAGTTTTCTGCACTACTCCTGATGCAGTCTGCCTTTACCTATTTCTAGTAAAAATTTTTCACTTTGCAGTAGATAAACATAAATCATTTTTCCCCAAAAATGTATACATAGAATCAGGAATGATTATTAAAAACAGTGAGGTAAGTGTTGCATGGAGGAAGCAGAGTATCACATGGATGACCAGGGTTCCAGTTCCAGCCCCGACAGCGTGAAAAGCATACCAGCCGTGCATCCATGCCTGGGGTACTGGTAGGACCAAGGGTTGAAAGGACAAGGATTCTGGCATGACAGAGCCCCCTGAGAGGATGGGATGCCACTCCTTCTCTAAAAACAAAACAAAATAAAACAACAGTAAAACTTGAGTGGTTACTTAAAAATCTACCTTTGACAAGAAACTTTTATTAGATTAAGTTTAAGACACACTACCAGTCGTAATTGCACTCAATTTAGAAAATGTTCATTGAGAATTTGCTCTATGAAAATGATTCCACTAGGCGCTGTGAGAATTGCAAAAATTGATATGATTAGGAGTTAATTAGTAGTTAATGATGATTAGAAGTTAATTAGTCTCCGTGTGGTTTGGCGAGGGCTGTGTAGGGTTAAGGAGGCCTACCTCCTGTGACGAGCACAGCCAGAGCGGAGACAAGAAACGCTTGGCTAGTGTCATGGAGATACTTCCACTTTGTAATTGTCGCAAAGAATAATGGCCATATTCCTGGGAGTACAGAGTAATGGAATAGTAAAGAGCAATGGTTCTGTTTGTGTAAGTTTACACGACAGGGAATAAAGCTCAGTGACATCCTTCTGGTTCACGACGGCTGGATTTATACAGAGGATTAGGTGTACATTTTGGAGATCGGATATACAACCCATGTACACGGGAAGGGTCTTGGGTTTTTTATATTTGTTTACAGATCTGGTCCATAAACATGGGGTTGATAAGCATTGTAAAATACCTGGCCAAGGACAGCAATGTAAATAGAAAGGACAGCCCACCATTTAATAAATATTATGTGTGAGGGACAAAGAACAGAAGAGACATGGCGTAATGCAGACAGTTTAGGAGGTCAGAGACTTCGTAGGCTTGATGGCGCTTGATCTGGGCCTTACAATATAGGCGGATCCAGAATGGGTACGAATGGTTTGTCTTCTGTGTACTTCCCATGGGAAGAAGATGACAGCAATCCTCTATAACAGGGACATGGATAAATCTTTATATTTTCAGACCTGCATTAAAACCTATTTGAAACCATGTCGAGTTAAACATGTCCACATGTTTTAATCAGTCATATCCAAATCTTTTTCCTTTCTTCCTTAGGGCTGAGCTGTGGTAGTTTAAGATTGAGTTTAGCAGGATGGTGATAGAATAATTCCAAGACGTCATGTCCGTACTTATCTTTTATTTATTATTTATGCTTGCAAAGCACATTCGTTTATGTGTATGTCCCTCCCTTGCAGATACAGAGTGAATGCGATTGCATTGATCTGTATCCCTGTGCTCGGCCACCCTGACAAAACTGATTCTCTGATCAGAGTTGAAGGCTCTTTCCATCAGCCAAATTGATTGCAAGTGACATTTGACAAAGTGGCTAATCAGAGCAGTAGTCAGTTCCCCTCAGTGCAGACACTGTCCAATCAGACAGACCCTCTCTGGTCAAGGGAGGCTAAATTAGAGGAAAGGGGCAGGAACACGTTCCACCACATTCTTTTCTGAGGTGAACTAACATGCAGATCCCGATTCGTAGGTTTCGTCACTTTCAACATAGGACATCCTAACATTTACACAGAAGGCTCTCATTGTCTTTAGCAGCACACAGTAATATTACTTATTGAATTATGTGGTTAGAATGCATTCACCATACAATCTCAATTTTGACTGCTTGCTTTCAAGTATTACTGATTTTTTCATTCTATTGTGAGAAGCATTTTTAATGCAATATAGTGCAATTTTTCAAAAATTGAAGCGATGAAATTATTGTTTTCCAATTAAACAAGTCTAAATCTCGCATGCTTAATATTTTTCTGCATACCATGGATCATCAAAGAATGTGTAAGTGTTGGATAAACAAGCATTTGCATTATTAGTAAAATAAATAGATTAGCTAAAAAATAAATCAAGCTTCAAACTTAGGAGCATTCATTTTCATTCTCTCAAATCATCTTTTCATTTACTGTATTTACTTATTCATTCATATCGCTATTACCTTTGGATTCTTACTTTTTGAATGGGTTATAATTCATTACTAGTATTATTTATTGAGATGCTAAAATTGTCCCAGACCTGGCCAGTGAGACCACTGGATATCTGTGTTGGTGTCCTTTTGCAAAGTTCTTATCATTCTTTGGGTGCTTTCTTACCGTGTAGTGAGATGAGATGTTCTAGACTTATCTTGTTTCTCTGCTGCCCCTGTCCAAAAGTTGGGGCTCCTTTACCTGGAGAATGATGCCCTGAAATTGAGACCACAGTACTAGATGCACTCATGCGTTACCGACTCAAGGCCCTCTCTGTAGGGAGCTGGTGGACAGGTAGAGCTGTGTCCGGAGAGAGAGAGCTACAGGCATGGGATCCGAAAACTCCAACATCAACCTGATACTTTATGGAGCATGCTGGTCTTCAGCCTCTACATATGTGCAATGCTGTTCTTTAACAGCAAGAAAATATGTCTCCTATTAGTCTCAATACAACTAATTTGTTCAAACCTAGGATACACTGAAAAGACTGAAAAAAAATCGAATTAAGAGAAGACTGAGTCCACCATGAGAGCTGAGATCTAGTGATTTCAGGGATAAGAGCAATGAAGATGTTCTGCTGAGAATTTACCTTGGTAGAGCCCCTGTCTCCTTCTCTCTGTCTTTCTGTCTTCTTGTATTTAAATTTTTCTTTCTAAAAAATTTTAAGGTAAAGTCTTTTTTTGGCTTTGAAATTCTCTTTTATCTTGATAATAATCCCTTCCCCTTTCCGTCCTTTTCCCCCTTTCTGGGCAAAAAAAAAGGGCAGACCAGAAGACTGAGTCAGCTGATATCTAGTGATTTTGTGCCATGTGGTTTTCATTTTTTTTTTAAATTAACAAATAAATGATTTCTTTGTTTCCTTTTCCCTTTTTCTCTTTGTTTTTCTATACTACTCTGTTTTTTTTCATCTTTGTCTTTTATCTCATCACTTTGCTGCTCAGCGTCCATGCACTGAGAGTCTAGATAGGTCTAAGTGAAAAGTTGCCAAAATTTGAATACTATTTGGGTTCTCATATTCCTTAACTCCCACTGAATCTGCTACACAAACAGAAAAAACACAACACCAAGGAGTTTGCAGACCACATCCTCCTGTGCGCCTGATCACTCAGATTGATCTAGAAATTAAGAAGAAACGACTAACCCATCAGATGACTAGAAATCACAGCAGGGGTACAAGAAATATGCGAAACCAAGAACACACCTCTCCCCAAAAGAAAAAGAATAACTCCTCCTCAACCACAGACAGTACAGCGGAACTCGTGGAATGTTGGATAAAGAATTTAGAGTATTCATAGTGACAAAGCTAACAGAAATGGAAGATAAGAGAGATAATGAACACCAGAAGAAAAAACCCAATGAGTTCCAGGAGGTGAGGAAGTTCTTGTGAGAGCTGAAAGAGGAAATACACATCATAAAAAAAGAATCGAAGGGCACTGTTGGAGATGAAGGCTATAATACAAAAAGTCGAAACTTCCTTTGAAAGTATTAAAAGCAGGACCAGCAGATGGCATAATGGCTATGTCACTGGACTCCCATGTAGTCGACCATGGTTCGAGTCCCAGACCTGGTGGCTTAAACTCATGCCAGGCATGTATGCATGTGCACCCAAGATCCCAAGAGAAGAATGGAGGAGAAGGGATTACAGCATGACCATCCACCCCGGGGGGGGGGGGTGCTTTCTTGCTTTCTGTCTCTCTGTCTCTGTTTTTCTGGTGAGTGCATGCATACTATAGCAAAAAACTCTCCAAAAAAAAAGTACTAAAAGCAGACTAGATCATATAAAATATCGAATCTCAGATGTAGAAAATGGAATCTCTGGACTAGTAAAATCCACTATGAAAACTGAGAAAATAGCCCCCAAAAAATGAGAATAATATATGAGAAACACTATATACCATTAAACATCCAAACATCTGGATAATCCATATCCCAGAAGGTGGAGAGACTCATAAGGGCATTGGCCATCTGTTCCATTAAATCTTGGAAGAAAACTTCTCAAACCTAGAGAGGCACTCAAAGATCCAGACCCAAGAAATACACAGGATCCCAAATAGGATCAACCCAAGAAGATCTTCTCCAAGACACATTATAGCCAGAATGACCAAAACCACAAAGACAAGATACTCAGACTGGTGAGAGAAAAATGTCAAGTTACCCGCAAAGGATATTCCATCAGGCTAGTAGTGGACCTCTCATCGGAAACAATGCGAGCAAGGACAGAATGGGAAGATATATTGAAAGTGTTGATTGAAAAACAATTTCAACCAAGAATACTATATCTGGAAAGATTATCCTTCATACAGGAGGAGAAGACAAGAACATTCTCAGATAAACAAAACCTGAAAGAGTTTACAACACCAGAGCAGCTTTCCAAGAAGTTCTTAAGGGAGTGCTATCCCAGGAAAACTAAAGTCAGACACACAGAAATAAGAGATCAAAAACAACTAAGAAAATGGCCAGCTTAATCGTAGAGACAAGTTTAGAGTTGAAAGTTATCTTCCAGATTTAAATGGAAAGATTGGACCGCAACAGAAGATAAAGTACATGAGTTTGAACTGGTGAAATAGGATTCTATGACTTTTGACTAAAACATTACTGACCTATGCTTTGTTTTCCAGGGTTAAGGAGTTTTGTCTTCTCTCGAGTTGTGGTCAGCTCCATGTACCTACTATTGAAACAGAATCCTAACCTGTTTAATGGCTTTAAGCATTAACCAAAGTTCTCTTAACATTTTTTTATTTTGATTTATTAAAGCTAAAATGGCCTTTCTTGAAATTAAAAGAATGTATTTAAAAATCGAATTAATATCACTGTATTAATAGCAGTAAAACACCAAAAATCTACTAATGTGAGTTTAAGATCTGTGCATAGTGGGACCAGCAGTTGGCGTAATGGCTATGTTGCTTGACTCCTATGTGGTCAAATGTGGTTCAAATCCCACACCCAATGGTTTAAACTCGCACAGGGTGCATGTGCATGTGTGCACAAGATCCCAAGAGGAGAATGGAGGAGAAGGGATTGTGGCATGGCCATCCTCCTTGGGGGGTGATTTCTCACTTTCTGTCTCTCTGTCTCTCTCTCTCTCTCTCTCTCTCTCTCTCTGTGTCTCTGGCGAGTGCACATGCCCTATGGCAAAAAGCTCTCCAAAAAAGAGAAAAAGAAAAAAGATCTGTGCATAGTTCATTCCTGATTTAGTTGTCATGATGTAAACGGGTGCTGAACTGTAACACTGTGCATGGAGTGAGCAAGTGCTTTCTCCTGCATCCATCTATCTGAAGTGTGTGGGGCATTTATTTTCTTTTCCTGGTGTATTTTCATACATAGCTATAGACTATAAAGTTAAAGTGAAATTAATACTATGTACGGTGTTCAAAATGAAATGTCTTTTTTCACTTAAAAAAAATGTATTTTTGTAAAGTTTGAGAAAAGTAAAGCCCTTGTAATCCACATCTTGTCAAGATTATGAATACTTCCATGCTCCCTAAAATTTTCTTGTGTCTCTTCATAGTAAAATTCTATCCCTTGCGCAATTTCTATTTGTGGAAATTCATAGAAATGGAGTCACACAGTGCATATCAACAGATGATTATTTAACAATGTAGTTTAATTTACTATAGGGCACGTGCGAGAGAGAATGAGAGAGACCGAGAGAGACCGAGACAGACCGAGTGCTCTCAGTACGGATGGCCTCACCACAGTCTTTTCTCCTCCATTCTCCTCTTGGGATTTGATGCACGCACACACATCTGACAACGTGTTGGTTTATTTTTGTTCCCAAATAATTATCTTATTTAACTTTGTTTATTCATTTATTTTAAGTTTGTTCAGAAATAGACAGAGCGAGAGAGAGTGAGAGAGAGAGAGAGAGAGAATGAGAAAGCAAGTCACCAGGACTGAGACTTGAACCGTGTTTGGCCATGTGGGGGTCCAACACCCTTACCCACCACCCCACCTGCCGACCCAGCCCAGCATGTTTTTTATGCTGCCAGGTCTGGGACTCAAACTGGGCAGGAGGCCGTGTTAGATCCAGCCCCCATAACCACTATGCCACAATTGGTCTTAACTCTGATTTTAAACATTAATCATCAATTCTGAAAATACGTGGACCTGAATGTCTTGCCATATGACAAAAGAAAAAGAAAAGAAAAGAAAGAAAGAAAACAGAAACAAAAAACACTAACAGTTTGTGTTTCCCTTAACTGAAGAGACCACGTAGGCATCTGAGGAGTGTTTATCCCAACACAGAGATCTCGTAGTCGTTTAGATATTGTAAACATACGTCTCAAAGCTGAAAATCTTTGATATCACTGTCCTTATTCTGTTTGCATATTTCTCAGGCTCCTTTAATGAGTTTATATGATTCAGTTATATGATTATGTATTTTTTTTTTATTTCTTTGAGATCAAGCCAAGACAGACACTCTCTGCCTTGGGACCATAGATATAATGCAATAATAAAACTACCTTCTTCTTATTTACTAATGAAGCAGCATATAACTTATGAAAAGGCCTGTCTAATCATAGTTATCATTTGTGAAAAGAGGATAATGTTGTTTTTCAAATGGGAGGAGAGACCTTTCAAAAACTCCCACTGAATTGACAAGTGAAAGAATCTATGCACTAATAATCTAACAGTTACGACAAATAGTTTGAATTATTTTTTTAAATTGAAAATAATTGTTGCTATCCCAAATGAAATAAATTAAGACCAGATTATTTTACTGACATTTGGAGTTATAGAACCAATATTTGTCTCAGTTATTCTCAAACGATGATCAATGGAATATGAGTGTGCTGAGAAATTGTCATTAATTCAGAGGAGAGCTAGGTAATGCAGTGTGCCTCCTGGACCGCTGCACACTGGAGCTCCAACGTGAATGGCAGGAGTGTGAGGCACGTCACCGACAGCAGCCATCTGTGACAGAGAGCAGCTCATGTGGACGGAGCCGGGATGGGTTACAAGGAACAAGGGGTGGCCTGTGGGCTAAAAAGGAAACCGTCACATGAATTCGCACCATAAGCCTGAAAAGCACAGTCTCAATACCACCCTAATTACCTAAATTTCAAAATTATAATACTGGTGGTTTTGGGGGGGTGGTTTGTTTTTGAGGTTTTTGTCACAGGGCGCGTGTGTTCACAGGAGAGAGACAGTGAGTGGTGGAGTGATTTTCAAGTTGCTGAGTCTGAGACTCGAACCACACGATCACGTGGGATCCAGCTCCCTTCACCTCCATGCCACCTGCTGGGCCCCCAAACTGTAACTCTTTAAAAGACATTTATTTACCTTTTTTTATTTTTTAAGAGATTTTTGCTATAAGCCACGTGTGCTCACCAGAAAGACAGAAAGAGACGGAGAGACAGAAAGTGAGAAATCACTTTCCTGGGGGATGGACACACCACAGTCCTTTCTCATCCAGTCTCCACTCAGGATTTTGGACATGCACGCACACACACCAGGCATGAGTTTTAAGCCACTGGCTTGGGGACTTGAACTGCAGTCGATTACATGGGTGTCTAGCAACATAACCATTACTCCCTCTGCTGGTCCCCTATTTGCATTTTTATAAGAGGATTTATTTGAGAAACAAAACACCTTATCAGCCACTCTAAACAATACAATAGACAATAGTAACATACATATTTTTGCTAATAGTAACACTCGGATATACCAATGACAGCTGGACAGGTATGAGAGACATGCGCAGACAAATCACTTCATGAAGAAGGCCAAAAGCAAAGCGTATAGGGCCAGACAGTGGCACAGCATTAACACAGTAATACAGAAGGTCCATTCCACGGAACCCCCCTGCACAAGCCACGCGCAAGCTCACATGTCCGTCATCCAGGCTAGCTGCATCTTAAAGGGGTCATGGTGGGAGCAGCCTTTTGGGGTGCCACTCTCTTTACTCTCTCTCACATGGAATAAATCTATAAATGAACTTTTTCTCTTTTTTTAGAGATTTTTGCCTTAGGGGGCAAGCACTTGCTGCAGACAGAGAGAGACAGATAGTAAAAGCAAAAGTGTGAAATCACCGCGTGGGGGGATGGCCACTCTGCAATCCCTTCTCTTCCATTCTCCTCCGAGATCTTGAGCACACGTGCACACATACCCAGCATAATTTTCAAGCCACCAAGTCTGAGACTCCACCGCAGTCAGCCGTGTGGGAGTCTAGCCTTCTGCTTGTACCATAAATAAACTTTTCAATTAAGCAAAATGTATAAATACATACCACTTCGGTTGGTAACTGTGTGAACTCAGCTTAATAACTGTGGTCATCTGAAACACTGTGACGGACAACCTAGGTCGTTTTAATAGATCTGTCAGGAGCTACAGTTGTACCATTGCGTGTACAGTCACACAGAGAGCTGAGACCTTGAGAACGTTTATCTTTCAAATGCAAATGCACATGAAGGACATTTGTTTATTTAATGAATTTCAATGTTACTATGTACACACCTAAACCACACAGAGTCAAAGTTGAGGTAATGTGATAATGCACTTTTCCAGAATCAGACTTGCAAAAAAAATCATAAAATGAACTAGAACTCTCTAAAAGTCGCAACACAACATATTATATATTTCTACTATTAAAAAATGATACAAAGGTAAAATACATACCAAGTGGATTGTAAAACATAAGGCTGACAACTTAAGATAGTGGGGAGAGGAGAACTAAAGTGAGAAAGAAAGAAAGAAAAAGTAAAAACCAAAAAACAAACTCCAAAAAAGTAAGTATATGGAAAAATGTATTACAGGAAAGATTCTGGGCAATTGTATAGATGCAGTACATAAATAAGACCTGACTATTCGGACCAGCAGTTGGCATAATGGCTATGTCACTGGACTTCCATGTAGTTGATTGCAGTTTGAGTCCCAGACCCGGTGGCTTAAACTCACAATGGGCATGTGTGCGTGTGTGCCCAAGATCCCGAGAGAAGAATGGAGGAGAAGGGATTGCAGCATGGCCATTCCCCCGGGGGGAATTTCTCTCTTTCTGTCTCTCTGTCTCTCTCGTGAGCGCACACGCCCTATAGCAAAAAAAAAAAAAAAAAAAAAAAAAAAAAAAGAATAAAAGAAAAAAAAGGACCTGGCTGTCTTTCAGAATCATTAACTATATTTTGAAGTCTTTTTTTCTTTTTTTGAGAGGTTTTTGCTATAGGGCAGGTGCGCTCGCCAGACAGAGAGAAATAGAGACAGAAAGTGAGAAATCACCCCCCAGGGGGGATGGTCACACCGCAATCCCTTCTCCTCCATTCTCCTCTTGGGATCTTGGGCATGCACACACAAGCGCCTGGCGTGAGTTTTAAGCCACCGGGTTCGGGATGCAAACCGTGGTTGACTACGTGGGAGTCCAGCGACATAGCCATTACACTAACTGCTGGTTCCCTCTATATTTTGAAGTCTTGCATTCTGAGGAATAACTGCTCTTTTCTTTTAGGGCCAGGTTATTTTCTTCATTTATTCTTGTTGTTGCTGTTGTTGTTTGTTTTATGCTATGTTAGAAAGAGAGTGAAAGAGTGAGAGAAAGTGAGAAATCACCCCTCAGGAGAGGGCCACGCTCTATCCCTTCTCTATTCTCCTTGCTACTTTGGACACGCATGCAAACACATCCCATGTAATGTTGAAGCCACTCAGTCGGGGACAGGAACCACATAGTCAGCCACGTGGCATCCAGCCCCCTTAACTACCACGCCACTTCCTGGTGGCGGTGCAAGTTTCTTTTAATGGAATGCATTCACATTTGTTTGGCACCTGGCATTGCTTATTTTGAAATTCTTCTATTAATTCAATATGCAGCAACATGAACAATCCCTATTAGAGTTTCCCGTCTTCTGTGCCACGCTTTTGTGCTGTTCTGGGTATGAGAAAATCCATTCTGTATTTGCTCATACACAGGCCACAGGTCTGGTGTGACACACTGGGGACCGAGCAGCAGCACTGCTGAGAGGCGTCGTCTTTCTCCAACTTGCAATAGTTATTTTCATCTCAGGTAGTAACTTCACTGGCTTCTTCCAGCCACATGGCTTTAATTCTTTAAAAAGTTCTGAAATTTTATCAGCTGTAAGGAATACCAGTACACAAAAAGTGTCTTTTTGTTGTTGTTGTTAGATTTTGCTATAGAGTGTGTGCTCTGGCCAAAGAGAGACAGTGAGCAGTGAGAGACAGAGACAGGGAGAGGGACAGAAATCATCTCTAAGGACTGATGGCCATGCCACAATCCCTTCTCCTTTCTCCTCTTGAGATTTTGGGCACACACATGCACCTGGCATGGTCCTCAATGTCTGGGACGTGAACTTTGCTGTCAGCCATGTGGGCTCCAGCCACCTCAACTTCACTGAACCTGCTGGCCCAAATGATGCATTTTGAACCTGAAGATTTTGATGATGTTGTACTGCGTGACCAATCCATTCACTTGAATTGCCCACCAAATACACAGGGCTGAGGGAAAGCAACAAACTTTATTGGTAATGTCTTCAAATTCACTTTTTGAAATCTTGATTGCACTTGATTTCAAATGTGTCATTATGTTTTGAGGACTAAATTGAAATCCATTTTCTTCTACAAAATCCACCAATTCTTCAAATAAATGTAAAGTGCTTCATTTTTCCAGTCATTAAAACGTAAATGAGCAGGTAGGTCCTAGAATGTCTGGATCCAGCCAGAGCATGAATTGTATATGCTTGGTTTTACAGAAAGAAAGAAAAAACAGCAGGGGCAGTTCTGAAAGTGCCTTCTAGCCCAAGTGAAGCATGTGCTAGTGTTTCTCTGTTAGTTATAAGAGTAAATTACGAAGCCCATCTTCCTAGGTGTTCAAATCCCGAACGGCGATTATCTTGCCGTTGAATGTGCTTTGTAACACAGGAGGAGCCTCAGAGAAACATCTGCGCCAACATGTGCCTTTGGTTCAGAAGGTCACTGAGCTTGTTAAATTCTTTTTATTCTCTGACAAAGGGCATTTTTTTAAAAACATGCTTGAGTAATTTGGCAGGGGATATTTCTTGCCTTTTCACCTCTGCTTTTCGCTTCTGTAATCTTCAAAACATTAGGTGCATTTTTATTTGGAGAATTCAGTCTCCAACTCTCGAAAACGTGTCCCCCTTGTTCTGTAAGTACATACCATCCATGTGAAAGTCGGATTCTAACTCGGCCATTGCAAGGAAGCACTTTTGTATTTTCACGGCACCAATAATAATTCCTTTTTAAACTTTCATCTTTTACCATGAAGTAGTCCCCATGCATTAAATTTATCACACACACTTTCTACTCCTTGTAGAACGTTTTCTTTCTAAGAGGGATTATGGTTTTCAAGATTTTGACATTTAGTATCTCAATCTTTCAGGATTGCGATTTGGGGGATTATCAATATTAAAAGTCTTAGACCAGGAATTTTGACCTGTTGGTATTTTGACATCCAGGACTGTGTCTCCTGGGATCATGATGGATACTGAAGTTACAGAGACCACATGGGGTGACCTTTCTGGTCAGTAGCGTTCGTGTGTACAGAGGCCTTTCTACACAGAGGAGTCTGGGCCATTCGAAGGCGCGCAAGAAGGTTAATGTGCTGGAACAGGGTCCAGGACAGAAGTAGCATGAGAAGAAAGAGGAGAAGCAGCAGGAGAACCTAAAGAGGGTCTGTGGAGAATGGAAAGGGGTTTTGAATTTATTCTCAAGAGTAAAGAAACCACTCGGGAACCAGCAGTTAGAGTAATGGCTATGTCGCTGGACTCCCACGTAGTTGACCGCGGTTCGCGCACCCTATAGCGAAAACCTCTTAAAAAAAAAAAAAAAAAAGAGTAAGGAAACCACTGAGGCATTTCAAAGCAGAAGGGTAACATATTATGATTAATATTTTTAAACAAATACTCTGGCTTTCCATACGAAGTGAATTGAGAGGATCAAGAGCAGGAGCTTGGAGGTCGAGTAGGGGCTATAGACATGGCCACCAGGCCCGGTGGTTTAGTTATGTAATGTGTACGTGCTTTAGCTACGACAGCAAATGAGAGTAGGAAATGGAACAGTTTGGACTTGACTGTGGTTCTGGAAAGGCAGAGAAGATAGGACGCACCCTAATACACACACAGTGAATGGAATAAGACTTACAGAGACTGAGGTATGGTAACAACAAACTGATAAACCTCAGTGTCTGCATCTCTGGCTCAAAAACATGAAATGATGATACCATCCATTCAGGCATAAGGAATCAATGTCCCGCTCTGGACAGGTGCAAGCTGAAGTTCTCGTGAGCCATCTATGAGATGATGTCAGGGAGAGAGTCTGTAGCTTAGCGGAGAGGAGTATGTGAAGGATGAAGGGAGGAGGAGCCAGTCTATCCATTCCTGGCTTTTAAAACCATCTAAAAAGAGACCACCTGGGGAAAGAACACTGAAACTGAAAACAAGGGCTTTAGGCATAAAATCTACTGGTATTTCCACATTCTGGAGTTGATTTGAGGAGAAAGAGGAGCTAGTAAAGAAGACTAAATGCATGGCCCATGATGTAAGAGGAGAACAGGAAGTGTGCATAACTAACACTGAGAGAAGTGAGTGTGAACAAGAGTAAGAGCTCACTCATTACCTGAGGAGAGGGGAACACAAGAATCTCCCCGTGAGTCAGAGGACACTTTCACAAGAGCACTTTCAGCCGAGCACTGGAAAGGGAAACCAAATTAGAATGACTTGTAATTGAGAGTGGAGAAGGGGAATTGGGGGAAGCACATAAAAATGACATATGATTGTGTGTGGCAGTTTTAAGTTATTAGTTTTTAAAATCAGTACTTTTTAATGGAAACAACTTGACCAAAAATCTGTCACAGAATTTTGAGACCCATTAAAACAAAGTTTAATGAGAAAAAAAAAAAATGACATATGAGAAGTTGAGCTCTAAAGGGCAAGGAGAATAACTGAGGCAGTAGCTAGGAAGGGCAGCTAAAGAGATCATCTTATTTTGTTTCATTTTTAGGTAGGAAATATTGGCACATATTGAAATGCTTATGGGAATTCTGCAGCAGAAATTTTTTTCTCCTTTTTCATCACTTTCTAATTATATGGTAAATAGCCACCTCTTTTTGGGATGGAGTACCATCTGTAGCATGTTGTGAACTTAAAAAACATGATACCTCTGTAGTCCGATAAGTCATTGATATTCACTTACGAGAGGCTCAATCTTGGTGGTGTAATAGGTTTGATAGTCATATAGATGATTTATTCTGAGACTAGACTGCTGACAGCTACTTTTTTCTCCTTCAAACCCTCCTTCACCTGTGGGGATTCAAGACCTCTTCAGATGCATGCAAATGAAAAGTGCATGATTCACCATCTAGGTCAAAAGTGTAAGAAAGAGGCAGAAATGACAAAATGCAGAAGAAACGGGGAAAAGTTGAAGAGCAAAAGAACACAAATTCTTCGTGTACCTGGCTTGTCTGACTCACGGTACAGTCTTGGGATTTACCCTTGTTGTTTTTCTGCAGCTTGTTCTTTTAAGTCTTTGTGTAATATAAATGCCATCATTTTACTTAGCCTTGCTCCTATTGATAAACATGGGAGTTGTTTCAATGTGGGGCCTATTTTGAATGATGCTGTGAATAAGGTAGATAAATCTTTGGTAGATATATAAGTTTATTTCTCTTTGGCACATACCTCAGATTGGGGCTGTTAGGTAGGAGGTTTGTGTAAATCAAGCTTTAGGAGATACTGACACAGTTTTCCAAGCCACTCGACTGATTCTAGCAATATAGAGAGTTCTGTTGTTCTGTAGTTTGGTCTGTCCTTAGTATGATCATTTTTCAATATTGCAGTCATTATGTTGAGTGTCAACAAGATCTCTTTTTATTTTAATTTAACTAATTAACTAATTAACTAATTTTAATTAACTAATAAATTAACTAATTTATTTATTTAACTTTGTTGGAATTAGTGGGTTTTTTAAAGAGACATTCTTGCTATAGGTCACATGTGCTCACTGGAGAGACAGAGACAGAAAGCAAGAAATCACCTCTCAGGGGGCATGACCATGCCACAATCCCTTCTCCTCCATTCTCCTCTCAGGATTTTGAGCACACACACACACGCACACACACACACACACACCAGTGTGCGTTTCAAGTCACCGTGCCTGGGCCTTGAACCACAGCCGGCCTTGTGGGAGTCCAGTTATGTAACCATGATGGCATCTGCTGGTCCTGGAATTAGTGGTTTTAGAAACACCTTAGGTGATTATAGCATGTGTGTGGGTTTGAAACTGCTAACTCAGCTACTGCACCGTGGAGTTGAAGAGCTGCCCACACAGGTACGTCCAGTGTATGGGCCGCAGGGTCGTAAGTGCTGAGAACTTGGGAGGACGCGGCTTAAGTGGACCTTGAGAGGAGGATGTCTCTTGGGAAAAGAGGAAGAGCTCATTAGGAAGAGACAGTAAAGAATGTTGCAGTCGCTCATGTGAACGGCAAAGTTGGGGTGGAGAAAGGAAGAATTAGCGTGGAAACCTAGCGTACTCGACGTTGAGACACAGGAAGTCTGAGCTATGTTGGTCCCTAGGAGTTCATCCTGATTTTTTCAAGAGAAGAGAACGATCCCAAGCAAGTGGTTTTAGCAAAACAGAAAAGAAATGATGAGCCGGAGCAAGGACACTTATTCTAACCGTTCTTACCCTGGGGATGGCAGAAGTTCAAGGAAAATCCGCCATTCTGGAGGGCTTTATGGAGAGTGATTTGCTAAGTCTGAGGGGATCCTCACAAAAATTCATGGAAAATGCAGAGTATGAAAACACAATGCATGGGTTATTTTTTTTTAATTGTACCAAAATAACCTCATAGTTTAATGCCATTTTTCCACAAACTTTTTCAAGTACCCTTATAAACATACAGGTTTGAGTGACATCAACAAGGTAAATCAAATCACGGACATTTTTTGAAACATTTTAGGAACCCCATATGGAGTGGGAAGCAGGTCAAGGAAGGGCGGAGGGCAGATGGAGTCATGCTGAGGACAGACAGACAGACGTCCTGGCTACAGGGGACACAGGACAAGCGTCAGGCAGGGCTGTGGTGGGCAGACCGCACTGCACGCAGGAGCACATCTGACGGTTCCTGGAGTCACGTTCAGGGTCAGTACCATGTTCTGAGTGTTCCTCACTGTGTGAACTGCTCCTCACAATCTGTCTATAAAAGGTGACAAAGATTTGGGGTGGTGTTCCCTTGAGGAAAGAAAAATAAAGATTTTCTGGGGTCCAGACAACGGTGCAGCAGAGAACGCGACATAGACCCGCATGAGAAGGTTTCCGCTCAGAGACCTCCCAGAATGTGCGGGACACGAGTGCCATGTCCCGGGCTGCCTGGGGCTGGGGGTGTCACTGTCACAGGGCTCTGTCTGGGGTGTGGTGTCTCTGGCTTTCTCACTCTCAGATAAATACATTTTTTTATAAAAAGTTTTTCTGGTCAAGATATTTCAGAAATGCCAAACAACTATTAAATTTCACTCAAATATTCTTTGGAAAGTCATGAGATTAGAAAAAAAAATCCTGTTTCAATTTTGCTTAACCCAGTATTTTCTAAGACACGCGATGACAAGGCATGTTGCAAGACGATGGCTTCCACTGCCAATCCACTCTGAGTGGGAAATGTTCTAACATTCATTCTTGGTGTTAAGAAATTGAGTGGTGCATTTCTCTATGTCACTGTGATACACCTAGCGAGGGTCCTTTGACCACACTGCACACTTAGTCCCTATAACTCCGACAGAGACAGCCTAAGAAATGCTGCTTCAAGATCGAGTCTACACAGTCATTGATATCTGTGCTTCTATCCCAGGGTCAGTAACTGAGCGCCTGCAGGTGCTTGTGACTGCGTCTGGTGCACAATCTTCCAAGTGTCCTCTCTTCTCTATTTTTGAGGCTTTGCTTTGACAGCACGGCTTGTAGCTCAGCCCATCCAAGCCTAAGACCGCGTTAGGGTCGTGCCAGCCCTTCTGGGCGGCAGGGCTGCCTTTCCTGTTTCTTCTAACCCAGTTGTGAATTTTCCTATGTGGTGGTGGTGTTTCACTTTGTTTCTGACATAGAAGTCACTTATTTTTAGCTGGGTAAAGAATATCCATTACCTTCCTCTGAGAGTTTTAACAGTTAATGGAGGGACCAGCAGGTGACGTGGTGGTTAAGGGCACTGGATTCCCATGTGGCTGACTGCAGTTCGAGTCCTGAACCTGGCAGCTTGCTTTCTTGCTTTCCCTCCCTCTTTCTTTCTCTGGTCAAATGAAAATAAATCAATAAAGTTAAATAAAATAATTCTAAAAAATAAGTTAATGGAAAGTTTTTATTATAAAAAACTGAGCCAGTTAGTTATTGGCATGGTGGTTAAGGTGGATAGATTCCCACATGACCTAGTGAGCAGTTCAAATCCCAGACATAGTGGCTTGAAAAACAGTGGAAACATGCTCATATTCATTTTGTCCATGTATGCCCAAAATTCTTAAAGGAGAAACAGAGGAAAAGGAATTATGGCATGGCCATTCCCCATGGAGGTGTTCTCTCTCTCTCTCTCTTTCTCTCTCTCTCTCTCTCTCTCTCTCTCTCTCTCTCTCTCTCTCACACACACACACATATACCCTCTAACAACTTTTTTTTTTTTGGAAAAGTAAGAAAGAGAGCAAGAAAATAAAAAGCTATCAATGGATTTCAATTCTTTCACACTGATATAAACTTACATTTTAATTCTATCTTTTTGCAAACTTTTTCAAGTCCCTCACACAGCCCTTTCTGCCTGGCAGGGATTCTTCTCATTCTGGAGTTGATCTCACGTGAATCCCTGCTGACACGGCACATGGGTCTGGTCTACACCATCTCCCGTGCTCCTGCTCCTGAGCACTGATCTGAAAGGTAGCATATCTCCCATATTTAACAGGCACAAATAACTAAGAGCAAACCAGGAAGAGTAATTTAGGGGGAAACGGTTTGTTACTATACAGAGATTCAAGAGATTTATTAACCATATAAAATAAAGTTACAGATGCGCTTGGGTCTACATTTTTACTTTGCTTTTTCTTCATCTGAAGTGGGAGAGTCAATGAGACTCTCAGAGAAGTCATTTTTTTTTTTTTTTTTTTTTTTTTTTTTTTTTTTTCTGAAGAGAGATTTTTGCTATGGGCTCATGCGCTCGCCAGAAAGACAGAGAGAGACAGAGAGACAGAAAATGAGAAATCACCCCCGGGGGGGACAGCCATGCCACAATCCCTTCTTCTCCATTCTCCTCTCAGAATCTTGGGCATACATGCACAAGTGCCCAGTATGAGTTTAAGTTACCGGGTCCAGGACTTGAACTGTGGTTGACTATGTGGGAGCCCAGTGACATAATCATTATGCCATCTACTGGTTGCAGAACTCATCTTTTAAGAAATGTTTTACTGTCACATAGGCTTCTCCTTTTAATATTTGCCTAGATTACCTTCATTCAGCTTCATATCTCTGACCATGAAATCTGAAGAATTTCCCACCATGAATACATATACTTATTATCAGTTTGACATAAACTGCATGCCATGCAACTCTGTGGACATCAGAATTGACACACAGACCCAAAAATTTCCATTCTTAAATCACGACTGCCTTATCTTCCTTGACAAAACTGAAAGCGAGAAACCAAGTCTGCATCTTACGGGTGAAACTCACATGGCCTATGTGACCTTTGCAAAGTAGATGGGGCACGAGGGGACAAAGGCTTCACACAGTTTCAGAATCTAGTGCCTTGACGACAAGTAAGCAGAATGATATTGCCCATATTGTCCCGAGAGTGGGAAGTGCTTGTGCATAAGTGAATATTTAGCTCTTGTCCCTAATAAAATTGCATGTCAATACCAGGTAAGGCTGGCCTTGTACTCCTACTTCCATGTGTTCGCTCTTCCATTTCCGAGTGGTAACACCTCTCCAAAACGACCAAGTTCTCTAAGGCTCAGTGTTGAGGAGACTGCAATACGACCGCGTCTTTCTCCCCTAACGACCTCTCAGGAGCTCCCCATCCTACCAGACAGTCTAGTCCCTATGAAAGAGTGTGCAGGGTTCTCTGTAACGTGACCCCCACCCTCTGGACTCACAGTCATGCTCCACCCACGTCCAGTCAGTACCAGCAGATGTGGGGGCAAACTTGGGTACATTCCTAGCGTCTCTGTGCTCCAATTTCCATATCCGCAAAAGAAATACTCTTTTAAAACAAATTATGATAGAGAACACCTGTGTATGTTTATGTGAGACAGAGGGAGAGCGAATGCACATGAGAGACAGAGAGACCCTACCTTGACAGGGGTTACCATCACAACCGCCTCCTCCAGTCCTCAGCTTCTCCGACCTCGGGCATCCCTGTGAATGCACCTGGTGTGTTTGTCTTTAGGCCAGCCCAGGGATCTGACCCGAGGATCCGAGTCCCCAACTGGTCATGTGGTTTGCGACACTGCATCCCAGTAAGCTATAGACCATGTCACCTAGGCTGGGTGGATTTCTAGTAAGGTGAAATTAGTGTAAGTGCCAAGCTCAAAGCAATCCTGGTTTATAAACATTTTAGAGAACTGTTAGCTATTATTAGTAACTCTTTCTATTCTTGTCCTTGCCCTTCATAATCATGGTGGACATGGATAAACCTACCACTGAATGCACAGAAAGGGGAAATTTCTATATCCTACAACACAGGAGCAGACAGCTCCTGACTCTGCAAGAATCGCAGAAGAAACGTGGACACCAGATTTGGAAACATGGTTTGGCGATTAGCAGCATGACTGGTCTACTCGGGAGCTTGAAGAGTTTCCAGGTGGTGGGGGGGGGGCTCTTCTGGGACTGGCAGGCTCAGGGTCTGGGAACCCCTGGCCCAAGGCCCTTGGCACTGCCCGGACACCCCACGTTCAGTGCTGGCTCCCACTGCCGGCCAAGGAGGGTCACCAAGGAGACCTTGAGCAGCCGTGCTTGCTCAGCCTCCAAACGCAATCACTCCTCGTGACGCTCCATAAAGTCGGCGCGTGGAGCTGGGCCCTGTCCTTGAGCTGTGTTTCCACCCCAGACCCAGCCGATTCCAGGGATGCTTCTCCAAGCCTTCGCTGCTCTGTCGACCTGAGAGGCTCTCTTCCTCTGACCTGTCCTTTTCATCTAAATCCCTGCCATTACTTATCTTTCCAATAACTAAACTAAGTATTCCATTTCCGTGGAATATCCTGAGAGCACAGCTGGATACAGATAACCAGTGATAAGGTGCCCACCTGCTGTTCATTTTAAAATCTGTTTGAAAATGCATGGCAGCAGTTCTTTGTCCCTAGACAATGTCGTTGCTCTCTGAAGGACTTAGTCCCCAATGTCTTTTCTTTATTTATTTATTTATTTATTTTTTTGGAGAGGTTTGTGCTATAGGGCGTATTCACTCACCAGAAAGACAGAGAGAGACAGAGAGATAGGAAGAGAGAAATCACCCCCCAGGGGGGAATGGCCACACCGCAATCCCTTCTCCACCATTCTCCTCTTGGGATCTTGGGCATGCACGCACACGCACCCGGCATGAGTTTAAGCCGCCAGGTCCGGGACTTGAACCACGGTCGACTATGTGGGAGGCCAGTGACATAGCCATTACGCCAACTGCTGGTCCCACCCAATGTCTTTTCCGTGAAAAATCTCTTCCAGCCCTTACCCTCCAGCCCAGGTTAGACATTGCTGTTTATGACACAGTCACAGAACTCTTTCCTTCCAGATCCTTCGGCACTAATATCCTTTGGAGAGTCCAGCTATGGGCATGGACTTCTCATTCTTCTGTTTGGTTACAGGGTAGTAGGAGCAGATCTGAGAGGAATATGCTATTGTTTTACTATTTGATTATGAATACTAAATACAAAAAAAAGAGATCTCTTTCCTCAAGCCTCCCATTCTATTTTCTGTAACATGAAGGTAGATGCTCTTATTTTGGCATTTGAACACAACACGAGAGTCGCATTATATGATGAGCAAGAGGCCAGCTTAGCAGCATGACAGGGACATGCCACTCTAGTGATGATGCTGGGAGGATAAGGAAGAACAGGGGTTCAGTTCCCGGGGTGGCCTGTATACACCAGGCATAGACACCCATCACCCACGCTAGCTGGGAAGGCCAGGAAGCTTATAGTATGAGGTTGTGTTGAGGGTGCTTGTCTTTCTCTTTCTTTCTCTCTGTCTCTGTCTCTTTCTCTGTCTCTGTCTCTGTCTCTCATTCTTATTTTAAAAAATCGAAAGAAAATCATGGTATCTAAATACAAATAAGATGTACCCTCATTTCTTTCCTTGTACCTTGTATCTTAATCTAAACACTTCTTTTCCTCTCCCAAATACAGTTTTCTGTCGTGTTTACAGCTGGCTAAAGGAGATTTTGCCAAACTTGGTAAAACTTTGCAGGTTTAATGTGAGCTAAAACGTCAATATCCATATAGCTCCACTTCATTAAATCCACCTTCCTGGTGACTTGAACTGTGCAAAATTTATTTTTTAAAGAAGTTCCCGAATTGTGCTGGCATCAGCAGTGCAGCACCTGTTAGTCATCACAGACCCCGTTCACCTCTCCCAGCTATTGCTCAGCCTCCTGACAGGCAAGGTTTATGACAGGCAGGCTGAAGGTGAAGCGGAGGGGTGGGGAAAAGCCGAGTATAGACGAGCGCTCCACTCTGCCAGACCCGGGCGAGGCTCCGCGTGTCCAAGGTCGCAGTGTGACAGCCATGACGGGGCGTGTGGGCTGCAGCGCCCTTCACTGGGTGGCGTGCTCCGGCATCCCCGTGCCCTGATTAGCACCATGTGGGCCGATCAGCACAGGCTGCAGCAGGGCACGTTCAGAGCGAGAGCACACGGAAGTGCAGATGTTCAGAGCGCGGCTTCGCTCCACGTGCAGCCTGCAGCCCTCCCTGAGGAAGTCTCAGATCCTATCCCAGACGAGCATGTGGAGGAAGGACCAAAATAAAAGTGCTGAGAGGAGTCTGATCATTTCCTTTTTAGAGGTGCCCCCCTTGGTCCTCTGATTGGGCACCACGATGTTAAAGATGCGATCCTCGAAATACACACACACTGTCTTTCTCTTTCCACGACTGAACAGTATTATGCACCGGAGATTAAGGTTCCCCATGACAGGTAGAACTGATGCAATCCAGACATTACCCGGTTGTATGACTTATCGATATACACGATTGCATTATTCACTACTTAATTAGTTATTCATCAAACAAGTTCTGAAGCATCCACAATATATCAGACATATAGAAGATATAACCAACCTAGACACCAGGAAAATAAAGGCCCCCCAAAAAAGGATTTCACTTATTCACAAAGGACACAAATGTGCATGGTGAAATATAAATTAGATGACAAGGTAGTAATAAGTCCTGATTCTTCAGACAATTAGCTGTACTTCTTGGCCTCAGTTTTTTTACTCAGAACTAATAAAATTCAACTAGGGACCAGCAGTTGGTGTAATGGCTATGTCGCTGGACTCCCACGTATTCGACCACAGTTCACATCCCAGACCCGGTGGCTTAAAACTCACGCCGGGTGCGTGTGCGTGCGTGCCCAAGATCCCGAGAGGAGAACAGAGGAGAAGGGATTGCGGCGTGGCCATCCCCCTGGAGGGTGATTTCTTGCTTTCTATCTCTCTGTCTGTCTGTCTGACGAGCGCACACGCCCTATAGCAAAAATCTCTAAAAAAACAAAAATTAAAAAAATAAAAATAAATAAAATTCAACTAAATGATCACAAATGTCCTAGCATCCAAAAATGTTATGTTTATATTCTTTATCTTTTTTTTAATCATGTAGTTAGCAAAGTCGTTACTTAATTCATCCACTCAGGAATTTCAGAGCCTCAGGGTTAGCAGGTGGTGTTAAGGCGCTGGACTCTCACATGATGGACTCATGTTTTGAGTCCCAGACCTTGCAGCTTAAAAATTATGCCAGGCATGTGTGTGCATACCCAAAATCCCAAGAGGAGAATGGAGGAGAAGGGATTGTGTCATGGTGATCCCTCAGGGGTGATTCCTTACTTTCTCTCTCTCTGTCTCTCTCTCTTTCTCTCTCTCTCTGGCAAGCACATGTGCCCTATGGCAAAAATCTATCTGGAAAAACAACAACAACAACAACAACAGAGCGTAATCTGCACCAGGCGCAGTCCTAAGTGATAGAGAAACAGTGGACACAGGAAGGCCAGACATGGGTCCTAGTGTGACAGGCTGAACATCAACACCGTAACAGGGAATAAATGACTTAGTGTGGAACAGTCATTAGGACGGCGAATAAAAGGAAAAGTAGGGGCAAAAAACAGAGCAGTAGTTCACTGGCTGACCTGTGTGTAAAGTACATATGGCCACCAGGTATGGGGGAAGAGATCACAACAAACATACGTGCTAATAAATTAACAACACACTTTTCATTTTTTAAAGTTTTATGTATAAAGTTTTCAATGAGGGACAAAGAAAGAGAGTTAGGGAGACAGAAGACGAGCACCCCAACCTGTTCCCGCTGCACCGTCGACCCCAGCTTTCGCCAGCTCTGGCTAGGGCCGTGCACGTGCCGTGAGTTTAGGGGGGTCTCTACACTGAAGCCAGGACCCCTCCTCAGGGGTCAGCCTCAGAGAGCCGTGTGACCATATCATCATCTAGCCTGTCTAGGTATGCTCATCCCAAACAAAACAGGGGAAGAGTCACCTGAAACATGATGCTTTATTTATTTGTTTTTGAGAGAGACGGGGCTGCAGGTTGTGCTGGGTACGGCATGGCCTCACGTCCGCTTCAGGCATTGTTGCCATCCTTCAGTCTCTGCTGAAAGAGAAGGGCCAGCCTGGAACAACTGCTCATGAGATAAAGAAATGGGAGTTGAGTTGAGCCACGTTCTCTCTCTCTTTTTTTATTAATTAGTATTGATTTGCTAGGGTGAAGATGAATTTTCATTTGGTATGTGAGTAAAGTGAATAACGGGTTTTTAAACACGTTTCCCAGCACACTGAAGACTATGGTTTTAATCAAAGCAACAGATGCTGTGGACCCACTCCCGCC
Source organism: Tupaia tana (assembly GCA_026018925.1). Taxonomy (NCBI): domain Eukaryota; kingdom Metazoa; phylum Chordata; class Mammalia; order Scandentia; family Tupaiidae; genus Tupaia; species Tupaia tana. Next base: position 145,517,656 of record JAKSZU010000002.1, read on the forward strand.
ATTCCAATACCAAGGTTACACGCTTCAACTAAGAGCAGAACACTTCTGGGAGAGATAGGAGAGACAGTGCCGTTCAATTCTGTTTCCTACCTAATAGTCAATCTAACCTACTTTTTTCAATGCCATCCTGCTTCCATGTGACTCAATTAATGTAAGAAAACTCTATAATTTTTGCTCAGTAATTGGTTCGGGAATTGATTGTAACATATTTCCAGCCAAGAAGACATGACTGGAAGCTCGGGGGATGGGATGCTTTCGGAGGAGAATTTCAGTCTCCTGAGAGCAATCTGCAGGAAGCGATTCTAGGTAGAATAGCTGGAACTGCTGCAGTTCGTGGATGGCAGAGCTGAGAGAGAGGGGAACTTTGGAACTGACCTTAGCCACACCATTAAATGATTAGTCAACCAAATCAGTCATCTTCAGGGTTCATCCTGTCTCTGCTTCCTGTTACATGAGATAATACCAAAGTATTTCACTTGAACTGACATCCTCTACTTGCAGATGGAGGTATTGAAACCAATAAACCAGCTGTGTGGACCTGGGAAAGCTGGTCACTGTGTTTATCTATCACATGAACGACAGTCATACCTGACGCAGTGAAATATAATTGTGAGAATCATGTATAATTCAGCTTACGTGCTTAGCCTGGCACCTAACCAATAGTGGTTCAATAAGCTGTTGCTATGGAGATGAATAATAATCCTCTGTCATATTTTGGGTCACTGAAAAGGATTCTGCTTATGTATGGCCTCATGTCTATAGGTTGTATACTAGCCACCTGGTTGGAAACAAATAAACATACGTTAAATGTATGTATATATACATATATATATATATGGGGGGTTTGTGTGTATAAGTGTGTATATGTGTGTGTATATGTGTGTGTGTTTGTGTGTATGTGTGTGTCTCTCTCTCTCTCTCTATATATATATATATTTGTGTACGTGTATGTGGGTATTAAATATGTGTGTGTGTATATGATATATGTGGATGTATATATGTATATATAGATATGTATATGTATTTAAAATTAGGTTTCAAAAATGCAAAATACAACCTTCCTAAATGAATAACACTTTAAAAATTTGTTTGTTGGTTAATTGACATTAATTCTCTGAACATTTGGAGTCACTAGTGAGAGTACGGAATTAGAAAACTATTAAGAAGATCTCCCTCCTCCCAGTATAGCTCAAGACTATCTGTCGAGTGTCCTCAGCTCCTTCCAGTCTTTCTATTCTTCTGTCTCTGGAGCTTTTTCTTTTTCACATCAGACCTGTTGAAAGTAGGGGAAAGAGAGCAGTGGGTACTGAGAGGCCATTTGCTAGGGCTTTGAGCATCCCTGAACAAGCGTTCGTACAGGCTCAGAAAGCAGAACACTCTGCCTGCCTTTCATCAAAGCCATTCTCAGGGCCTCTTCTGCAGCAAGCATCTCTGAGAACTTTGAGGACCCTGGAACAAACAACAGGCTTGTCTCTTCGGCTTTGTGACCCTTATGTTGGAGAGATTCCAGGTTCTTACATTCTTCAGAAGAGCGTTGTCTGGTTTCTGCTGTTGTTTTAGCGGACATTGAACATAGCTAAGTTCACTGTGAGACAGTCTGTCTTCCCAGAAACAGCAGATGAAATCTTGCTTTAGCTCTCACCTAAACTGGATTGCTTAGATTTTCCACCATATATTCAAGGTTCAGGAATTGGCCAGAGACAGATGGTTTCCGTATAGAATATAAGATTCCTCCCTACTCTCTGGATCTTCCCTTCTGAATTTCCGCAACCTATTCTTAGGGGATATGTTCAACCCAGTTCTTCAAGCCATCAGAAGTGAGTGATTCATCCAAGGGTTGGCTCTCTGCTCTGATCTCCATGTGTCCCCTGAAGTTCACGTGTTGAAGAGTAATAAGCAACGTGACAGTGGGAAGAGAGAGGGCCTCCGAGAGGCCATTCGGCCATAATGGTGGAGCTCTCGAGGACAGGATCAGGGCCCTCAGCAGAGGTGGACGAGGCGGACTCCCTCTCTTTTGCTCATCCTCCTTTTGGCCTTTCACCGTCCATCACGTGAGGACGTGGTGTTCACACTTTCCTCCCTCTGGGGACAGAAGAAGGCCTTCCCCAGATCAGGCACTGAATGTGACATCTCAGTCTTGGACTCCCTAGTCCCCAGTACTGTGACAAGTACACCTCTGTCATTTACAAACGGGCCAGGCTCGAGTGTTCTGTCCAGCAGCACAAACACAGCACCCCGCAAAGTATCCGAGCTACAAGCTGCTGTGACAGAAATCTCTCTCAACGCTATTTCTTTCCTACCGTTTCTGACTGCTGTCCAGCGTTGGCTTACTTTCTAAGGATTTCAGTGCTTTAGATCATGGCTTCTCATATTTTTCCAGAGTTTATTATCAGCAAAAAAATTAACCCAGTGGTAGATACCCTGCCATTCCAGAATTAAAACCTCTGTTCTTCAACTCCAGATGAGAAAATGAAAATGCTCAAGACGTCCTTATTCCAATCCACCCCGGACATCCTACCACCTTGCCTCCCATGTATGCTTTACTTTCCCTACTTTATAAAAACTGCTTTCATGTTTCTCCAATATCATGAATAAAAACAAAATAAAGTCTCTTCTATAGTAATATCACATATTGCACTTTATTTTTTTGGAGAAGTTTTCGCTATAGGGCACATGCGCTCGCCAGACAGACAGAGAGAGACAGAGAGACAGAAAGGGAGAAATCACCCCCCAGGGGGATGGTCACACCGCAATCCCTTCTCCTCCATTCTCCTCTCGGGATCTTGGGCACACACGCACACGCGCCCAGCGTGAGTTTAAGCCACCGGGTCCGGGACTCGAACCTCAGTCGACTACGTGGGAGTCCAGCGACATAGCCATTACACTAACTGCCGGTTCCACATTACACTTTTTAAAACTGAAATTTAACAAAACTATTGATCAATCTGAGGTTTTGGATTCCTCTATGTTGCTAAACATAGACGCCCAGACTCTTATTTCATCATTCCTGTAAAATTATAGTGAGATTTGAGACTTCACAATACTACAAAAACAGAGCCTGCAGGTGATGTGGAGATTAAGGCGCTGGACTCCCACATGGCTGACCATGGTTTGAGCCCCAGACCCAGTGGTTTGAAAATCATGCCAGGTGAGTGTGCCCATGTGCCTGTGTGCCCCAAATTCTGAGAAGAGAATGGAGGAGAAGGAATTGTGACATGGTCATCCTCCCAGGGGGTGCTTTCTCACTTTCCCTCTCTCTGTCTCTACCTCTCTCAAGTGCACATGCCCTATAGCAAAAACATTTAAAAAAAAAAAAAAACTACAAGGCCGAGTCATCCCTGGCCAGCGCCACTGGGTGCTTTGGCTGCGCTCTTTCGCCTCTCCTGCTCCATTGCACAGAGGGTAGGGGGTAGGCACCCCAAGCATGGAGGACAGAGAACAAAGTGGAGCGGAAAAGAAATATTTCATAGTGTAATTGTACAAGTCCTAGGCCTCTTTGGGATTAAAAAAATGAATTCATTTTTGGCAGGAGAGGCCAGGCCTTCAGAAGACGATTCTACATGGCTTCTGTGAACTAGATGGATCTAAGAGCACTGTAGCTTAACATCCAAATACTAATAGGGTTAAAATAGTCCTCAATATCTACTGAATCTGCTGCACCAGCGATCACAACAGAACGGCAAAGAGATTCTAGATCATCTCTGTCTGCTTGCTCCTGAACATTCAGACTGAACTTCAAGAATTTGAAAGAAACACACCATCCATCAGATGACAAGAAATCACCTCCAGATCACAAGAAATATGGGAAAACAAGAAAATAGCTCTCCTCCAAGGGAAAAGAGTAACTCTCCTTCATCCACAAGCAGTTCGGTGAAAATCATGGAAATGTCTGATAAGGAATTTAGAGCATTCATAGTGTCGAAGCTAACAGAGATGGAAGAGAAGAGAGATAATGAACTACTAAAGAGAAAGGAGAAAGAAGTTGATGAGTTCTAGGAGATGAGGAAATTCTTGCAAGATCTAAAAGAGGAATTACACACTTTACAAAAGACTCAAACAGAACTGTTAGAGATGAAGTCTATAATACAGGAAGTCAAAATCTCCCTTGAAAGTATTAAAAGCAGACTAGATCATTCAGAAAATAGAATCTCAGATGTAGAAGAGAAAATGGCTGGCCTAGAAAAATCCACCACGTAGACTGAAAAAATGGCCCCCGAATTTGAGAATAATATACGAGAAGTACTAGATACCATCAAATGTCCAAACATCTGGATAATTGGCATTCCAGAAGGTGAAGAGACCCATAGGGCATTGATAATCTATTCCATGCAATCCTGCAAGAAAACTTTCCAAACCTAGAGAGGCATTCGAAGATCCAGTCCCAGGAAATACAAAGGACCCCAAATAGAATCAACCCAAGAAGATCTTCTCCAAGACACATTATAGCCAGGTTGACCAAAACCACAGACAAAGACAAGATACTAAGATTGGCAAGAGAAAAACATCAAGTTACCTACAAAGGACATCCCATCAGGCTAACAGCAGATCTCTCATCGGAAATAATGCGAGCGAGGAAAGAATGTGAAAATATATTCAAAGTGTTAAGAGAGAAGCAATTTCAGCCAAGAATACTGTACCCAGCAAGATTATCTTTCAGGTGGGAAGAAAAGACAAGAACATTCTCAGATAAACAAAACCTGAAAGAATTTACCAGCACCAGACCAGATCTCCAAGAAGTACTCAAGGGTGTGCTATATCAGGAAAATTAAATATAGACACACGGAAATAAGAGTTCAAAAACTAAGAAAGTGGGCAACTCAATCGTAGGGACAAGTCTGGAGTTGAATATTATATCCCAGAATTTAATCAGGAAAATTGAACCAGAACAGAAGATAAAAGTACATGAGACTGTTAGGTTCATACACCTACCATTTGAACAGAATCCTAACCTGTTTCCTGGCTTTAAGCAAAGTTCCTTGGCATTTCTTTGATTTAAGTTAAAACTGATTTTCTTAATAGTAACGAGTGAACTCACCATTGAAAGTAGTTAGATTATGTAAAAAATTGTGTGATCAATACAATGTGGGTGGGAAAGGAATGGAAGACAATTGTAGACACCAGAGACAGTGTGAGAAGAGGGTGAGAAAGGACAGAGGGTCAGAAAGAGGGGTAAAAATAATTCTGGGAACTAGAAATGGAAAATTTTTATAATATGCATGATTAAGTCACTATGCAGTATATAATGGATGGGAAATCACATTTCGTATGCTGTGATGATGCTTAGGGAAAGAATGTAAATTAAGTTACAAAAAAAAAGTTTCAGGAAAAAAATATCTTTTTTTTTAATTTAATTTTATTTATTCATTTTTTTTATTATCTATTTTTTTATTACATTGAATTACATATAACTTTATAGTGTATTACATTGCTTTTTCAAAAGGGAATGCCATGCATGTCAGTCAGTACAGAGACATTAATCTCCCCGCTTCAACATTCAATATCTTTCCTATGTTTCCCCCAATCATTATTATTATTATTCTAATTATTTTTTATGATAAACATGATTTTTTTTTCCAATTATCAGATCATAAAGTTCCCAACAATAGGAAACGTAGACAGCACTCAGGGCTGGACCAAGGGTGGGTCTCGTGCAGCCCCGCAAATGTAGGTGAATCTCCATGGAACACAGTTTCAGGAACGCGGCTCAGGAAAGCAGAGACGGCCATCAGCGGTTGCGGCACGCGGGGCAGATCCCGGCCACGGCCCGCGGGGGCAGAGCCACGGCCACGGCACACGGGGCAGACCCCGGCCACGGCACGCGGGGCAGGCCCCGGACACGGAACGCGGGGACAGACCCCGGCCACGGCACGCGGGGCAGACCCCGGCCACGGCACGCGGGGGCAGACCCCGGCCACGGCACGCGGGGCAGAACCCCGGCCACGACACGCGGGGCAGAGTCCCGGCCACGGCACGCGGGGCAGAGTCCCGGCCTATCTTTTCAATGACTGCAGTAAGATATATAGCCCCAGCTAGGTGCTACTTTATAGGATGCGTAAAGTTAGACTTGTGTTCATGGAAATGTATATCTCAGCTGTGTTTGCTATGAAAATATTTAGATTAATTAAGTTCTTTAGTAATTCAATAAAATGTGGGGGAAAAACAGTATAGAAAGCAAACATAGATACCAAAGACAGTGTGGGAGGAGAGTGGGAGATGGCAGAGGGTAAGAGGGAATCGAGGATGGGGGAAAAAAAAGCAAAACATACAGAAAACAAGAAATGGAAAATTATTTGCTGACAATAACATGTTTGTTGATGTGCTTGATTGAGACAATATACTCTGGATGGAAAATCTCATTTTGTATGCTGTAATGATGAACAGTGGATGAATGCAAATAAATAAATTGAAATTAAAAAAAGAAAGAAAAATAGAAAAAAAACCTACAAAAACAAATGGATGCATGGAAATAGATCTGTACCTATTATGCACACACATATTACATACATTTAAGGTACTTTGGGGAAATTGGCCCACTTAAATAATGATAAACTTAGCTTGAAAAGTAACACTTGACTTTGAAATAAAACGTTTTTTAAAGTTTGTTGATTTGTCCATTCCATGAGTTTCTGGATTATTTTGTTGAAGTATAATATTGTTGCTTTCTTTCTTCTATGACTTTTTCTCCATGTAATACATTTTTACGTAGGCCACCTCTGTAAAACCTATGCAAAAATTATCCCAATGGAAGAGGGACAATATAAACAATCAAATAGCCAATCACATTCCCAATGGGGGGGGCAATGTTTTTTGGCACATCACAATTTTGATATTATATTATTATAATTTTAAGCATTTTATGGTCATTTCAGTTGGACTCTCTTTTCCTCCTAAAATGTTCCAAAGAAAACGAAATCTGCTAAAGCAGTGGGAAATCATACACAGTACAATAGAACTTCATTAATGCTGAACCAGAGAAAAGTTTACTTTTGATTTATTCTCTAAAAGAAGGATTTTCTAGGTAAACCTATAATGTATATAAGGTATAGGAGAGAGTTTAAATGCCTTCAAATCACCCTCAAGTACATCAAAAGAACCAATTTAAACACAGTTGACATTCTTGTTAACATGTTCCTTTAGGACTCCAACTAAGCAGTATTTTATTAGCTCGGTCTATTTATATACTCTTGAAAAAAATTAAAACTTCATGTCTTTGAATACATCAGATCGTTCTATATCCTTCCTAACCCAAATTGGTCAAACCAATTAATCAGGTAGTGATTTTTTGCTATATGTGAGACAATAATTATTATTTTTAAATCCTTCCAGATGATTCAACTTGCAGTATTCTTTCATAAAACAAATTTTATATTTTTTCAGTTCATTCTAAAAGTAACTGTTTCCTGGTGATTCTCTCATAAAATGACATGGAAGTGTTTTGCTAAAAAATGTAGTATCTTACGGGGCTGGACAGCGTTGCAGTAGTGAAACGTGAATCCTCTGCAAGTCATATCACAGGGGAACATTAGTGCTTCCTCTTTGGAGACAGCCCATCAGGAATGTGATTGGCTATTTGGTTGCCTACATTGTGCCTCTAACATTGGGATTATTTTAAAAAGGTGGCCTTCATAATGATTTCTTTTTTAAAAGTATTCATTTTAATTTTATTTATTCATTCATTTATTTTTTAATTTGACCATAGAGAGACACATGGCAGGGGAGTGAGAATGCAAGCCACAGGCCATGTGGAAGTGTCCAGCCCCTTAGCCACCACGCCACCTGCTGATCCCCACATAAGAATGTCTTACATGGACAAAAGTGACACAAGAAAGAAAGCAACAGTATTCAGGTTTGACAACATAATTCAGAAACTCAACTGACAAGCCATTTGACAGTCATTTAAGAGCACAATAATTTACAATAACAAGACAGCCCTATTCATTCCTTCATGACCAAGGGTCTTTTCGAATTTCTCTTAAAGTCCCTTAAAATGTCCTTTAATGCACTTCAACTTTTCCCATAGCTGTACAGTCTTCATTAGTCTTAAGTGACTTTGGATACTGCTTTTGCAACGATTTAAATTATTTTTACACACATGCTGCTTCACAGAAGACCAGTGAAGCGGAATGTGTGACTGCTTATTACTCTCACAATTGGAAAGACATCCAGAACAAGACGTAAGTGAGGTCACGGGACATTTCTACTCGAAATGGAAACATTGGCATTTTGAAATTTTGACTTACTGCAGTTCCTTTCGAAGAAGAATTTCTGATGCTTCATATTTCTTATTACAGTTTATGCCTAAGGCTTAGAGTCGAGTGTTACCTTACTCAAGGTTTATATTTCTTTCTGTAAAAAATATTTCTTGAGGTTATTTTATTTTCCACTATCTGAATCTGAATGTTTTATTCTGTTTTATTTTTTGTTTATTTTTGTTTGTTTTGTTTTGTTTTGTTTTGTTTTATTTTTGTATAATGAGTTAGGCCTTCAACTGGGGCAGAAATTTTCTACATGTTAGGGTATTTTTTGACGTCTCCTTCATCCATCTTCTCTCTACCTACCTTTTAACGCCAGTTTTCCCCAAGTTTTCCCTCTCTAGAATTCTTTCTTTCTTCATTTTATTCCTGTTTGATTTTACTTGTGGCCATGGCATTACCATGCTATCATTCTATGTTCCAAATTCATGTACTCATATATGTACAGGGTATACATATTCTCATAGGTCAAAACCCACAGATACATAGAGCAGAATCCATCTTTCTGCCTTGTGCCTCTGCTATCCCATGGGAATGACGCCACTGTTTTCTCCATCCTGTAAGTCCAACCCTGGCCATGCTAATAACGCCCTCCTTCTATTCTGCAGAGTACTGGATAACCGTGTGCTACCGGTTCCTCTGTGCTTATTTCATCGCCATGTTTTGACTTCAGTCTCAATTGACACCAAACTCATTTTCTCCCCCATGGTGTTTTAAGGACTTTAGGACTTTACTATTTCTTTCTTTTTCTTTTTTTTTTTTTTTTTTTTTTTTTTTTTTTTTTTTTTTTTTTTTTTTTTTTTTTTTTTTTTTTTGAGAGGTTTTTGCTATGGGGTGCATGCACTTGCCAGAAAGACAGAGAGAGACAGAGAGAGACAGAGAGACAGAAAGCAAGAAATCACCCCCCAGGGGGGATAGCCACACTGCAATCCCTTCTCCTCTGTTCTCCTCTCGGGATCTTGGGCACGCATGCACACGCATCTGGTGTGAGTTTAAGCTACCGGGTCCAGGACTCGAACCACGGTCGACGACATGGGAGTTCAGCAACATAGCCATTACGCTAACTGCTGGTCCCTCCCTTCTCCATTTTCAAAGCAGAATTTAAACATAGCTCCCATGCAAGGGCTCTCTCCCTGACCCAGAGGCCTGGTAGGAGGCCTGCTTACTGCTCTTACCTTTGTGGCATCATCTGTCACGTGGTGGCGTCATGACTGAATTACTGACCCAATTCTCTGGAGAGACCATAGACTCCTTGAGGTCACAGTCTCCGTTGTAATAAGCCGATATCGATGGCGCCCAATACACTGTGGGAACTTCATTTGAAATTGCAGCAATATATTTTAGGTCTGGAGCCTGGTTTTATGCATTTCCTCTCTGCTCTTTTTATCTTGACTCAGTTACCGTTGGTAGCTTTATTCTAGTGTTAGCCGTCATGGACTTAGGGGGCTGCCTTTCTTTTTACTCTTTTGTCACTTCTCCGTTATTTTCAGACTCTCATGTCCTTTCAAAGGCTTATATAGTTAACTGTTCTTATAGTATACTCCTAATGCTTTATTTCTGTATCTGGAAACATAATGTTCTTCATGACTCACATTTGTATTTGTGCATTCATGTTCAGGTTTATCTTTCAATTGCTATTAAAAATAGTTTTCATAGAAAATTTTTATGATACTTTTTTGCTCTATTTTGTACCATCTGACATATTTTCAGCTTAAAATAGCCTACCAGTGTATTACGTGACTGCTACTGCTTCCATTTAAAAATCATCTTTCTGCATGGAATATATTACTTTTCTCTTTCTGACTTTCTTTTGAGAATGTGCATCGCTGAGCTTTTAGACCAGCTTATTTCCATTTCATAACTCTCCAATTCTGCCACCTAGTCTCTCACTACAATTTTTATTCACAGAAAATTTTTGACACTGCACCCAATGCATTATCATGGAAGAGTATTAGGAAGCAGGAAGATTTTTCTGTATATGAAAAAATGGCCTGTACTGACAGGCCAATATAATCTCTCTCAAAAGTGATATTTTTATACATATCACCTGTATTTATCAATGTTTTATAAGATACAAATACTAGCGATCTAGGGAAATAAAACCTCACAATACTGAATGATCATGAACTATTTAAATACGTGGTCACATACAAAACAGTTCTGCACATTTTAAAATATATATGTAGATTATGTGCAAATGTCTACAGTTTTTTAACATGAAATGGTTTTACCTGCCTAAAATTTCTTATTTTGTTGCATTTTCAGTCATTTATTTCCATATGTAGTCCTATCTTATAATCCTATTTGGTGATTTTATTGCAAAAACCATATGTTCTTACTTGTATGCACACCCCAGCCACTTCACACCCACTGCTTTTACATTATTATATTTTAAGTATGCACATTAAACTCTTTATATCACAAATTCTAGTTATCCTTAATTTCATAATCGGTCTAAAGAGTCATGTGTCTTAGAACTAGAAGAGCCCTCAAGACCTCACTTTATTCTACCTCTCACTTGGGGGCACCCAAGTCTTATTATCTCCATTCTGTAGATAAACCTACTGTAGCCAGAGAAGTTACATGACTTCACAAGTCATTCAGTGATAATGAGAAGATGTGGGAGGAATAGGGCTGTTGATCCTACCTCATAATGACTTAAGCCATGCCCATATAAGTATACTTTATTGCTACGTAATAAGTTTGCCAAAACTTCTTTTCGAATGTTTTATATTTAATTTGTACCATTGCTTAGCCTAACAAATTTAATAAAAGATTTTCCTATTAGTTTTATTTGATTATACTTATCTTTTACCTCTAACCCCCTCAGAGCTCATCCATGCCTTCGTACATCCATAAATATTTTGGCCACTTGTTCTGTGGCATGCACTGTGCACAATGAGGAACTCGTGTGAGCCATCATCACAGAACTCAGAGCCTCATAAGAAATTCAGACAATCAAGGAATGCGGTTTGAAAAGCATCCCCATGTCTCCTGTGCTATAAACTAGGAGCACATTAGAGGGACATCTAATTGAAGTGGGGTTAGGAAGAAGACCAATGAGAAAAACAAGACCTAACAGATGAACTGAAATAGTCAATTGACCTGAAAATCATGTTTTACGCACAGAGTACCATGCGAGAGGTCTTGATAAATCTTGGTGATTGAAAATAGTTTTAGGTTGCGGACCAGCAGTTAATATAATGGCTATGTCACTGAATTCCCATGTAGTAGACTGCGGTTCAAGTACCAGACCCAGTGGCTTAAACTCATGTCGGGTATGTGTGCGTGCATGCCCAAGATCCCAAGAGGAGAATGGAGGAGAAGGGATTGCGGCGTGGCTATCGCCCCGAGGGGTGATTTCTCGCTTTCTGTCTCTCTTTTTCTCTCTCTGTCTTTCTGGTGAGTGCATGCGCCCGGTAGCAAAAACCTCTCAAAATAAAATAGTTTGACTAGATCATAGAATATAAGAGCGCTGTCATAGAAGATACAACCGGAAGTCTGAACAGGGATCAAATTACCTTGGTCTTTAAGAATAGTTTAACCTCTCATACTAATGTCCCATTATGTGGCAAGTAACTATTCATCATTGATGTGATACTCATCTTTGATTGGGTAAAGAAACTTAGCTTTGTGGTGACCACCAAGCTCAGACATTTCTTAACTCCAGATGTATTTCCCAGCCTGTCCAAATGCTGGTCCCGTGCTAGAAATCTAGGAGTTCAAGTTAGAAAATGTAATAATTATCATAATTTACTGAGTGCTTAACATTGTCAAAGATTGTGCTGAGTATATTTGCTATCCTATAAAATTCTATGATATAGATCTTTTCTTTTAGAGAGTCCTTTCTTAAAGCTTACTTATTTTCATGCATCTGAGAGAGCACTTAAGTGCACAGAAGAGGAAGTCAGATAGGGAGAAAGAGGGACACCCTCTCTAGGCCTAGTGACCCTGCGATCCCCTTCTCTCAGGGCTCCAGTTCCTCAGGATCTTGGACAAATGTGCACACATCTGCGAGCTGTCAGGCTCCCTGAGGGATCCGAACCCACAGTCAGCTGGCTTCCCCGACTACAGCTGAATGTGCTTCCAGCTGCCCCACAGGCTGGGAGGATAGTCCTTTCTATCCCAAATTATAGGTGAAAACTCTGATCTTAAGAGAAGTGAAATAATTTGCCAAAACATATCACATCAATAGTAACCTTGTAGTGTTAGGGTTATGAAGGGACTTCCAAAAGTTCATGGAAAATGGAATTGAACTATGTGTTTATGTTGCTGCAAAAGAATCTTGAAATCTATGCATAGCTTTTCATGCTCCACATTTCCCATGAGCTTTTTGAAAACCCACTCCTGCTTTCATGCCCTTCTTACATTTTATTTTATTTAAGGTTTTTGCCATGAATAGTGTGCACTTGCCAGAGAGAGAGGAAGTGAGAAGTCACCTCCTCCAAGAGGAGATGGCCCCGTTGCCATCCCTTCTGCTCCTGTCTCCTCTCAGGATTTGGGGCATGCACCCACAAGCGCCTGGCGTGATTTTCAAGCCATTAAGTCCAGGACTCGAACCGTGGTTGGTCATGTGGGAGTCCAGCACCTTCACCACCACCCCACCTGCCTGCCTTTTTATGCCCTGATACTTGTTTTATATACAACATGTTCTTACAAAGAATACTGAAAAGCCCATAAGAAAACCTCATTAAAAGCAAATGTATTTTATCAAAAGAAAGCATCTATTTGCTCAACTCTTCAAAGATCTCTTAGTAACATTTAATTATACTTCCCTACTTTAATACGTTTTCCCATTAAAAAAACTTCTTGGCCCAGCAGGTGGTATGGAGTTAAAAGCCACTGGATCCCACATGGCTGGCTGATTGTGCAGCTCTAGTCCCAGACCCAGAAGGTTGAAAAACATGCCAGGCACATGTGCCCCAATGCCAAGGGGATAGTGGAGAAGGGATTATGGCATGGCCATTCCTTCAGGGGGTGATTTCTCACTTTCTCTCTCTGTCTCTCTCCATTGTCTCTGCTTTTGTCTCTGGCAAGTACATGTGTCCTATAGCAAAACTAAAGTAAATAAATAAAAAAAATTAATTTCTCTTTATACGCAGTCAACCCTTTTAAAACCAGTAAGCCACAGACCAAGTCTAAATGCGTGCTAATTTCTTTGGGCCCAATTTTCTTCTACAGTATTAAGTTTGTGGGCCTCAAGTTTTTCTTTCTTTCTCCTTTTTGTAAGAGAGAGATTTTTGCTATAGGACACAACTGAGCTTGCTGGAGAGACAGAAAACAAGAAATCACCCACCAGAAGGGATGGCCACACCACAATCCCTTCTCCTCCATTCTCCCTTCGGAATTTTGAACACACATGCACACGCACCCGGTGTGAGATTCAAGTCTTTGGGTCCAGGACTCAAACTACAGTCAGCCATGTGGGAGTCCAGCAATATAACCATTACACCATCTGCTGATCTCTCGAGCTTTCATTTTTAAGCTCAGTACTTTTATTTTTCTATCTTACATTTATTTTTATGAAATAATAAGTGTGAATGCAATGCAATCTAATAAAAAAAATTAAACCCTGCTGGACTAATTTTAAAAAGAAAAGAAAAAACAAGTACTGCCAAAGTTGATGTATTGGCAGACAGGCAGCACCATTACCCATACTCCGGAATGTTCTTTCTTTGATGATCAAAGGCCTTACTCTGAGTTACAAACACAGGAGTATAGATTTCACTCCATAATTTATGACCATGCAGAGTTTTGAAGGCATATTGTTCAAAATCTAGGATTGCTGATTATTTACAAGGTTATTGTGACTACCATAGAAATGCATGTAGATGTTAGTATTTTTTCGAGTGTGCATACCATCAGATTTCTATAGGAGTAGACTTTCCCTTTACATTGAGTCTTTGGGATAGCCACGACCTATTTTTCTATGCTTTTCTATGCAAAAATGTGTCATGACTGTCCTGACGACCCACTATATTTTCCTGATGTTCTTTCTGGCTAATATTATCAATATTTTGGGAATAGCAACCTCAAATTCCTTTCTGGGATTCCACTGTTAATTTCACTCTGGCATCACACTAGTGCAGTTCTGATCACTGTCCCCTGAGCGTACAACCCTGTTTCTCACTGTGGCATTCACATGTTATTTTACTTCAAACCCTGGAATTCTCTAACATCCATCAGCCAGTTTGCTCATCTTGGCATGCCGTTACCACGAAGAACTTAGTCCCTCAGAGGATGCATTTCCCACTGCCTGTTTCAGATCACTTATCCAAACATTAATGCACAGATATCGTCAACTTTCAAATTGTTTTATTTTTTTCACCTGCTTTAAGACCTGTGCTCTATTGTTTTTTGTTTCTTTTCTATCACCAGAGGGAGTATGCACTCACCAGAGAGAGAGAGAGGGAAAGGGGGAGGAAGAAAGTGCTTCCATTGGGGTCATGGTGCAATCCCTTGTTCTCTAATTCTCCAGTCCTCTATCCTGTCAGGATTTGGGGCTTGCATGCACCCTTACTTAGTGTGTTTTTCAGTCCACTGGGCCAGGATTCCAACTGCAGTCAGCCATGAGGGATCCAGCTCCCTTAACCACTAGACTAGGGGGCCATCCCCCTGTGCTCTCTTCTTTATAAGCCATAGATGTGTGTGTGTGTGTGTGTGTGTGTGTGTGTGTGTGTGCTTATGTGTTTCACGTTATGTTTCTTTGTTAAGGCCTAGGCAAATATGTGTACCTGCATGTGTGCATACCCAACTATACACACCTGACAAAAGACCCTGAAAAAGGAAGTAATTGGGGCAAAGAAATACGTGATTTAGTATTAATGCAGTCTGCTCCTCAGCGCTGGGAAAAGTTATCGGCATCCAATCACAATGCACACTATTTGCCTTCCTGAGCTACCTGTCACTTCTGCACTAACTAGCCAAAAGAAAGACACCTCCAATTTTAATGTTTATATTAGCTACTCTCAGTAAGCCTCAAAGTATTCCTCTGATCACCATAATTACAATTTGGGGAGCACTGCAATACATAAATAATTACATTCAGAAAATTAGAAACACTAGATCCATTTGCATTGTATCACAAGGGCTCAATTTTCAGGTTCATCTTCTCTGAAGGCTTTCCTGTATGTAAGGGCAACTGGAAAATTTCTCCATATGTGCATGATTTGTTTCATTTTTCTTCTACTCAGAAGACGCAGCTGACACTTTGGGTACGTACTGCATCTTTTTTTTGTAACATGAGGACATCTTTACACATAAGATGAAAATGAACACGCTATAATTGAATGGGACTTGAGTTTAAGGTAATAGACTAAGTCCCTCTGACAATGAATATCTAAGCGCTCAGAGGGAAGAATATAAGGAGTACAAATTGCATAGGGCCCATGGGCTTTCCAGAAAGACTTTGAAATCCTTTAGCCTGCAAATGAAAATTTATTGCAAATGGATTTTTACAGCACAGGGATGTTACTTAAGAAGCAATTCAAGGCTCAGTGTGATATTTAGATTTAATATTTTACAAGCTTTCCAGTTAACTTCTTTTAACTCCTTGGAAATGCAAACATGATGGAGTCTTCCGGCTGAATGAGTGTATTAGCCTTCTCATTATTTATGGTTGTAGAGGCCGATCCAGCCGCGTGGCAGGAAAAGTGTAGACTTCCCAGTCAGACCACCGCCATATCCATCTGAGAGATCAGACACTTGATCAAAAGTCCTCAGACAAGACACTAAAAAGCTCAATAAAATGACAGCTAATAATGCATCTCTCTAGTGAGGGCGTAACCACGTGAGCACAGTAAGTAGATGCTCAATAAATATTAAGTAACTTCCCACCCTGGAAATGCGCAAGGAGAAATCTGACTTCTCGTGAGAGTTACTTAATTAATTGAAGGAAAGAAAACAATAATTTAGAAAACTTAATTTGCTAAGTAAAAATTTAATTGAACTTCCTTGTTTAATTTATAGTCTTCGGTAATGTGGTTTATATTTTATAATTAACAGCAACTTGATCAAATGAGCTATCATAAACAGGAAACGAGGACTTTTTTCCAATTAGGTTTCTTAGAAAGGATTTTTTGTTTGTCTCATCTGAACAATTAGCACATAACCCCTTAAATTCTTTTAAAGAATAGTTACATTTTTCCGAGAAATCCTTAACACCGGCTGAGACATTATGAAAGGTTCAGATTGGACTTTGGAAAACCTGAATTCTACTAACAAATCCTCTACTCATTATCCAAGCAACCTTAGGCACACAGTGTGAGAAGCTGCCCAGGAAATGAAGTCCAGGCAGATGGAGAGTGTATCACCTAATGCTCCGTCAGTTGATGGGAAAAGGAGAGCGCACTCTTAAATGTGTTATGGAACCCGAGGCGGGAGAAGCAGACTTCAGCCATGAGGTTTAAGACCAGGGAGCAAGATCTGCAGGGCTGGGTGCAAGCTGCTCCCCAGCCACGAATTAAGATACTTAAGATACTTAAAACCTTAAGATACTTAAGGTTTTCTGTGTCCCTCAGTCAAAACACTTGCCCTGTTACTTCACAGGAATGTGTCAGTAAGAATCAAACGAAACGACATAAACAAACTTTACAGCACGTGAAAGGACTATTGTGACATTACCTTGACTTCAGGAAAATTGGCATTCTAAAATTTACAACTTCTGAAATGTGATTAGTGTAATCTGTCCATGAAGCTCGACCTCAAAATTACAATGAAGACCGATTCGGTGGTTTTCTGCGAATAGCATCATGGGATGGATATGGATGTGAACACCCACGCCGAAGGAGCTTAGGAGGATGTTTGAAAGGTGAGGGGGAAGAAAGGCGTACTGAGTAAACAGAGCTGGGGCCCCTGGAGACATCCCCCCTTACCTGGGTCTCCCACAAGGCTGGCAGATAATCTCTTCAGAAACTGCTCAGAGCAGTGTTCGTGGCTGGGGAGCAGCTTGCACCCAGCCCTGCAGATCTTGCTCCCTGGTCTTAAACCTCATGGCTGAAGTCTGCTTCTCCCGCCTCGGGTTCCATAACACATTTAAGAGTGCGCTCTCCTTTTCCCATCAACTGACGGAGCATTAGGTGATACACTCTCCATCTGCCTGGACTTCATTTCCTGGGCAGCTTCTCACACTGTGTGTCTCATCCCCACGTATAGGAAGGGAGTTCAGAAATAAGAATGGAAACTAGCCAGCAGTTTATGAACATCCACCATGCGCAACTCACCTCATCTCTCAGCAAGGCGAGGCTGCGCCTTGGAGAATTTAAATCTGTGGTTGAAATCATTTTTATAACCATGATGTGCTTTGAAAAGTACTAAAAACAGGGGCAACAAAACAAACCACAATATCCCCCCATCATATTTCTTTGGAACTTCAAATTTCTTTCACTAATTTCACCTCAGTGGTTAAAGAATTTCCTTGAGTAAGATAGCAAGTTAAAAAGCTTTCAAAATGTGTTAAATATAAAGTCTATCAACCCATCCTGACCTGCCTAGAAACCCATTAATTTCGTAGCTCTTTTAGCTCTTTCAGTTAAGCTGTGCAAAATTGGATATAGAACATTACATTTAGGATGGAGGCCAAGAGTTTAGGACAGAGTTGTAATCAGGAAGGTCAAGATTCAGTAAGGGGTCACTCAGGGGAGTTTTGAAGGAAGAAAATATAGGTCTCTGCAGGGAAAATTAAAGAGATTTTGCAATAAATTTCATACACTTAATAATTTTACTAAAATATTTAATTTGTATAATGGAGACGATTCAATCTAACTGCCTGAAATGATCACCTTTTAACGCAAATTAATGTGTGCTCTAACCCCACACGCAAAACTCATTTCTAAGGAGTAGCATATGGCACAGAATGATGTCCTTCCTAGAGTCCAGAAAGAGCCTCATGCCTGTGCTTTCAAGGATTGTTTACAGAGATGTAGCTTCTCTGACGTCACTGAGAGGTATTTTCTAAAGCATCAAAGAGTTAAATGCATTAGGTTAAGAGATGCCAAATAAGAGATTCACGTGAAAGGCAGAGACAAGTTCACTATGAACTGGTCATGGCCCATGTGTAATGGCTGTATATATCCCCCAAGTTCACATACTGGAAACTGAATTGCTGTTTTAATAGTATTAAGGGATGGGCCTTCAAGAAGTGCTTAGGTGATTAGGACTTCACCCTCATGAATAAATTAAATCTGTTATCATAGGAGTGGACTTTGGATAAAAGGCTGAATTCAGCCCAGTTTTTCTCTTCTTAAATATTTACTTACACTTCCACCACAGGATGAAGGGTAAGTTAGTATTACTAGCCAGATGCTGGTACCATGTTCTTGGACTTCAGTCTTCAGCATCATGAATCCAATAAATCTCGTTCCTCTTGTCTGAGTTACTCAGGCAATACTCTGTTATAGCTGCAGAAAACCAGCTTTAACACCACGCCAGCAGGGCCTTCATACTGAGATCACAAATCAAGGCAAGAAAGGAAGGGAGCTGCAATTCTGGTATGTCATAGCGAGATCTTATGTTATTGTAGTTGATCATCCAGAGGAGTGATCTTTTCACTGTTTTAATAAATTATCTGCATGACTGCTGATAAAAGAAACTGTGAAAGTTTTGTTTGGCTCTAATTTCATTTTCCAGCACTCTCTTAATATTATTTTCTAAATTAATATGAAGGAAGAAGAAATAGAAAGAATTAGACAATCCACAAATCCCAAGTAGTAAAATACTACATAAGGAAGGTTAATGAAAATGACAAGTTCTGATGGTTAATTTTATGTGTCCACATGGCAGTGGTTCCCAGTTACTTGTTCAAATACCAGTGTAGATGTTACTATAAGGATGTGGGTTTTTCTTTTCACATGCAATTAGCACTTAAATCACTAGATATACAGATAAGCAGATTGTTCTCCATAACGTGGGTGGGTCTTATCAAATCAATGGAAGATTGACATAAAGACAAGACTAAGATTTTTCATGGAAGAAATCATTTGACCTCATAATTGCAACACAGAAACTCTGCCTGAGTTTCTGGCCTCCTGGCTTGCTCTTCTGTTGCCTTCATCAATACCCACAATTGCATGAGACAACTCCTTAAAATATATTTCTCTTTCCTCTCTCTCTCTAAAATTCTGTAATACATTATATCAATATGATATTAATTATATATATATGTATATGTAATTATATATATATATACATATATATATATATATACACACACACACACACACACACATATCTTAGAGAGAGAAAAAGAGTTGTAGCTCATCATCATATAGACTCCCCCCTCCAAGGTTTTTGCCACATGGCATGTGTGCTTGCCAACAACAGAGAGAGGGAAAGTGAGAAGTCATTCCCCCCAAGGGGGAATGGCCATGTTGCAATCCCTTGTCCTCCTGAGATTTTGGGCACACATACACATGCACCTGGTGTATTTTCAAGCCGCACGATCCAGGTTTCAAACCGTGCATCCAGCCATGTAGGACCCAGTGCCTTAATCTCCACTTGCAGTCCCTCAAGCAGACTTACTACAGCATGCGACTACTGTCCCGTCTCTGGCCACTACCCTAACAGCTTACTCTCATTAGGCTTTTAAAACAATATTTCTTCTTTTTTTTTAAGTTTCCTTATTTATTTCTTCAGCGAGAGCAGGGAAGAAATAAAGAAAGAGAGACAGAGAGAAACAGGCACCCCCAACAGGGTGGTAAGACTGCGACCCACCTGGCCTCAGCTACACCAGATAAGGGGCACACGTTCATACCCAAGGTGCACCCAGAGGTCTCAGGTTACAAACCCAGAACTTTCCTATGGGGGGGCAGGCTCACATGGTATTGCATTATCACCATGTCAATGACTGGCCCATGCACTAATATTTCTCAAAATCACCCCGCTCACGAATGTCTTTCTTCATTCCCTGATGCGTACAGAGTGAGATCTAAGCTCCTTGATTCAGTGCGCAAGGCATCGGTCCTTGCTCTGTGCTTGTTTCCTTCCCTCTTCTCCTGCCTTGAAACGATTTCAACCCCAGCCACATAGAACTGCATGTGCTCATCCAACCCCGGTGACCACCTCCACATCCAGAACTTCGTCCGAGCTCTCCTATCTACCTACAGTGACCTTTCCTCTGGCCCTATGCCTCTCGCCTGTCTGGAGTACACCTTGTCATCTTTCCTACCTGAATGAAGACATGACCTTACCCAGTGTCTGGCTGCAGGACACCCACTCCGCCCTCTGCGCCACCACTGAACCTGTGCACCTGACTGTGCGTCCTGGGTCCTTGCACCCTCATTTCCTTGGCTAACCGCAGCTCAGAGCACGAGCCGTACCACTCCTCCCTGCACCCACAGCTCCTAGTCCGACAGCGAACACACCCTGAGTAAGACAACTAGAATGATCTTTACTCTTTTGATTCAGCTACTTTAAATTTTATAATACTTTACATCAATGAACATCTTTCTTCAGATATCTCTTGTCTTCTGAGTTCCAAATAGGCAACGATAAGATTTTCTTATTTGTCTTAGAAAACAATTGGTTACCACCTGAAATATTCAGACAGAAATATGCGTTCTCATTGTTATCATTAGGGACACATGCTTCTGGAATAAGAAATATGCTCCCAGATTTCAGGTGAATCTAAATCATTTAGACATAGAACACATTTCAATCCGAAGATGGTACGCATTTTTTAAATGCCCTGACGTTTTAGAGGGTCATTTTCTTTTAGAAGTGGATTGAAGTTTAAGAAGGACACAACCAAGATGATAATCCCTCTTCTTGTCTTTGGTAAAATAGGGTGGTGGCAGAAAGCTCACAGAGGCATCTCAGTTTCGGCAATGCACCCTCAGTACTGAGCAAAGGAGGAAGCTCTGTCCAGGGGTGTGGAGGGGCCTGAGCAAAGGCACAAAGCTCGTTAGTGACAGTCCAAAGCCTAGGGTCCCACCCTGGAAACTTCTGCTAGTTACATCTCTGTGACTCACATCTTACCTCATTACTCCAGGTACTAACAGAGCCACCAGCTCCACTGTAATCTTTTGTATTATACAATGCTTCTAGTACTACATAAAAAAGAGAAAAATGCTTCTAATTTTTGCAGGTATTGGTCATTTGAGACATGTTCCCACTCCAAAGTCTAATTCACTAAGATAATTCTGTGCTTATCTTTCCATTTTTTTTTCGAAGGCAATTTAAATACTGATCACTCATAAGTACTGGGCAGAAACACAAATCATCTGACATATCCCAGACCAAACAAACAAAAGAGTCAGCATTTTATGAACATAGCAGTATTGACTTTTCTATGAAACCAATATTGGACATAGATAAAATTTAAGGATACAGCTCTTTACACTGAGGTACTATGGCTTCAAACAGACACTTAAAATATCAAGTCACTCTCTGGAATGGGGATCATTTTTCTCTCTAAATCTAAGAAGAAGAAGAAAATTTAAATGCATTCAAATATATTTGCCCATTTTATGAGT
Organism: Tupaia tana; assembly: GCA_026018925.1. Classification (NCBI taxonomy): domain Eukaryota; kingdom Metazoa; phylum Chordata; class Mammalia; order Scandentia; family Tupaiidae; genus Tupaia; species Tupaia tana. The sequence goes on from JAKSZU010000002.1 coordinate 145,539,377, forward strand.
GTTAAATGGTTTGCTCTTCTCAGAAAATGTTCAGGATTCTAAAAGTGAGGGTGGCTGTCAAAGGAGATGAAAGTGTGTATGCAAGAGGTGAACACGGAGATCAGAGAGCACTCAGAAAGAGACTGAGGGAGGAAGAGGGGCAAAATGACACAAAAAGAGAGAGGGACAAAAGATTGTCATTGTGGGACAAGAGTTAGAGGTTAGTGGAAAAGCAAAAAAAAAAGAAAGAGGAAGACAAGGAAATTGATTTCTTCAAAAATTCCATACATCACTCAGAAGCCACTTATCTAATTCCACTTCACCCTGAACGTGTTATCATTCCTGTCTTTTTGTCAGTGAGATAAATTATTAGCTGAGTTTCCTACCCTTTATCAAATGCCATGCTGTAACTCTTCTTCAGAATTTGTAACTACCTCCTTCGCTTCCTGCCTTTCCCCCATTAGTACCAAGGATCTTAATTTCTCTGCAATATGCCCGAAGTGGTTCCTTTACATTTTCCTACACCCATGACAGTACTTAAGCACCCAGAAAGAAGTCAAGTAAGTACCTTTATTTCTTTCTTTCTTACCTTTTTCAGCTCTAGCCACTCTCCCTCCTCCCTCCCCTAACAGCCTTTCTTTTCACAGTCTCTTCTGTCTCATAAAGGAAAGATCGAGGTATTTCCTTCGAGTGCCACCTTTCAATAAGAAATATCATCCTGGCAAAGACTTCCATAGAATATGCTTGATTTCAATTGATCGGGAGTTTAAAAGCTATGAGATTTGACAAACCGTGCATTCCCACATAATTATAACGTGTCTTGGGTAAGGTTTTAAGTTATGAAGCCAAAAGCAAAGTGATTTTAACAACTTGAAATGTTAAATTACGCACTTGGAGCGTTCCTTATGGAGACTCACTGCTGTATTGAAGTGGATTTTTTTTTCCCCCTTAAATAATTGGAAAAGTCAGAAGTTCATTCAGTATTTTGAGGACATATTTGACCCAATTCAACTGTATCATTAATAAGCATGACAATGGCTTTGGTATTAAGTATGATTACCAAATCATTTTAAAATATGAATCTGACAGGCAATAAGTTAGAGAAAGTGAGCTGTTAACATTAAATAAACCCATGCGACAGAACGTAAGTGCATTCCTTGTGTTTGCAGCAGTTAAGGCAGTAATTTGGAGTGCTGTGCGTGGCAGATTTTCTACTATAAAATAAGAGAAATAAGAGCTTGCTGAAAAAATTAAATGATCATAAGCATTCAGGAAATCCTTAACTTATTAGCGTATTTTAAATATCAATGTGGATCCCAGCATCTGGCAACCAAAGAAACTTCATTCTCCTTCTGAGGGAGAAGAATGGGATATTTTTCCTCCATTTATCTTTTCCATTAAAATATCATCCTCCTTCCACGCTGAGCTTCAGGAATAACCCTAAATTTCAATTTTGTCTTTAGAATGCATTTCATAGAATAGACATAAACTTTAACTTCCTTCCTCTGCTGGGAAAAGAGCCAAATTAACGTCTTCCTGCTAGACCCGTACACCAAGATGAGGTTACTTCAGACACTCCGCACCCAGCACATCTCCTCGGGTGGCTTCAGGGACCTGCCCACCCACCATGGCGCCTGGAGCTGCTGTCTTGGCCTTCTCAGTGCTGTCCCACCCACGTGCTCTCTCTCAGCCGATGGTGGTCCCACGAGAAATCTCTCCAAACCAAACCCAGTCAGTAACAAATTATGGTGCTTTCAGCGTCTACGGTTCTTTGAGTTCACTCTGTCCCAGGTCAAGTCTCCACCATGTCTCCCAACAAAAACTGGCAGCTCTTTGAGTGCTCTTCTACTTGCATGCTTGGCTCTTTCGAATCCACCTCTGCAAAGCCAACAGAAGGGTCTGATATCGCAAGGACTAGACGGAAGCACAGAGGTGAGTCATGACACCCCAAGGCTGGCCCTATGGGAAGGCTCCGGGACCCCATCCAGACACCTTCCTGAGTATGCAGAGCACACATGTGCCCGCAGTCCTGGGCTGGTGGAGCCAGGGGTGGATCACAGTGTCAGGACTACGTCATGGGTATCTGTCTCTCTGTCTCTCTGTCTCCCTCATCAGTCAGTCATGGAAGAAATTGACTTAAAAAAGGAAAAGGATCTGATATCTTTTGTGTACAGCATATGTCAGATTTTGCTTTTTATTCCAATTGATGAGTTGGAAGATGTGGTCCATTTATATTTGTCTTCACTTATTAATATGATGTATATATGTTTGATCTATTTATTAACATGATGAAAATGTGTTTGATCTAATTTTCTGTCATCATAGGTTATATGCTCTCGGATATATACATATTGGGTCACTGGAAAAGTCATGACATAGTTTTCAATGCAAACATTACTTTCCCAGTGACTTAGCAGATAGATAAGGATACACACACACACACACACACACACACACATACATATACACGCATACACACATACACATACACACACACACATACACATATACACACATACACATAGCTCCACTGTACTATCTTTGATTTCGTTGCATTTCCCTTGCAACTCAGGCTTATTTTTGCTCCCATGGTTCATTTATAACTATAATTTTATGTAATATTCTAATCCTCTTTTCTCTGGTTTCCCTATTATGAATGAGAATTTAAGCAATATATTTTCCTTTGTCACTCAGCATTATGGATTGTACTATTTTCGTGATGTTTATTTTTATGTTCTTTAAGCATACTAATATAGAAATCACCTGATCTGTGTTTTTAAATAATACTCCTGAACTTCGGCTTTGTAAATCCACATCTTTATCTCTCCCAACTGTTCTCTTCTTCCTTCTTCTCAAGTCCAGAATTAAAAGACGTGTACTTTTTACATCGTCGGGGCTTTTCACTTTCACATTCTTTTTTGTAACCATAATTCTCACACTTGTTTTAGTTTTTATCTTACATTTAATTGGATTCAGTGTTTACTAGTAGTTTGTATTAAATGTATTACTGGCTGGAATTTATCATCATGATTTCATCAAAGATTATATTCACTGATTTCTTACATGTTTTAAAAATATTTATCTTGTACCTTTATATTTGATAGACATTTTACTTGCTTTGGTCTAAACTTTTGGGCTTATCCTTTTCCCTTTGAGGACTTTAGCCATTGCCCTATTTTCCTCTAGATTCTAAGTTTGCTACAGATAACTGTGAGATTAAAGTAGTTATGTTGGGCTTATAGATAACTGGAATTTTACTTGTTTGTTGAGGAAAATATCTTTGTCTTCAGAATTGAATAATTTTACTAAGCTCCATTTCACTGTAATTATATTCTTTTAATTTCTCCCAGAATATGTCTGGTGCATTCATTCTATAAATTCAAGTTTTCTCGCTTTCCTCAAATTTTTCTTCAATTGTTGAAAGGGTCTTTTTTTATTATTATGGTATTTTTATTCAGAGATTCCAACAACCTGCATTTTACACAGCTTGCCGTTTTCTCTAATCCTCTTTAACGCTTCTTTTCTATCTTATTTTTTTTTCCAGCCTGTCTTCTGGTAATTTTTTTTAATCTGCCATTTCTTTTCCTTGTTATTTTTCTCATGTTGGTTTCCTGGGGCAGGTTCTCTCCAGTTATTTCTCATCTCTGATTCTGGGGTTACATTCTCATGGCAAAGGCAGGACACAGGGCGGCTCCTCACGTTCCAGGGAAGATTTCTGTCGCCGATGTCCAGCGTGCGTGTGGCTTTGCGTTCTCACTTTCCCCCAGACTGTGTCCCCGAGACGCAGTACTGCTCCCGGCGCCTCCTCGCTCTGCACCCCTCCGTCCTGCCTGGCTGGCCGACTCCTGCGCCAGCCCTCCTCACCTCCACCTCCACGTACTCACCTCCAGCGGCCGGCAAGGCCCCCCAGCCAGGGCGCCCTGCCCAGCCAGCGGCGAACTCACGCAGTCACCTCTCCTGTCTGAGCAGGCGGTCCCAGGGCTTCAGAGGAAAGGCCATCTGACACATCACTTGTCCTTGTCAGAGGTGGCCCTGGCCCCCAGAGGGGAAAGGGCATCTGACTTACTGCCTGCACTGCCCTCAGAGGACCTGGAAAAGCCGCTTTCTGCCCCTCCCGCAGCAGCCTGCACACAGACACCCGCCCAGCTCTCCCACCATACTGAACCTTCCTCTGGAGGCACTTGACCAGTGTGGGCAAAATCTTCCCTGTGGGAGACCAGCAGTTAGCGTAATGGCTACGTCACTGAACTCCCACAGGGTCGACCGTGGTTCGGGTCCTGGACACAGTGGCTTAAACTCACGCTGGGCGTGTGTGAGTGCGTGCCCAAGATACCAAGAGGAGAATGGAGGAGAAGGGATTGCAGTGTGGCCATCCCCCCTGGGGGGTGATTTCTCACTTTCTGTTTCTCTGTCTCTCTCTGTCTTTCTGGTGAGCATATGCGCCCTATAGCAAAAACCTCTCCAAAAAAAAAAAAAAAAAAATCTTCCTGTGTACTCACAGCTTCGGAGTCCACACTGGCAGGCGCTGACTTCTCCTGAAGGGGCCTCCAGTTCCTCTAACTGGGCAGGAGATGCACCGCCTAGGACAGACAGCCCAAGAGCAAACAGGAGAGCAGGCCACACTGAGACCACCCCTCCTAAACACCCATGATGAAACCTCACAATAAAAATAAATCCCAACCCGTGTCCTGGGGACTTGCTCACTGGACCCCCTTAGGGTGTATTGATGACAGTGACTCTTTGTCCTACTTTTCTCACAGCCCTGGCTTTATTTGTATCTGGGACAGGTCTCTGACCTTAGGGATCTGGGCCCAAGAATCGAGCATCCCACTGCAATGTTCCGCATCTGATAACATTTCCTTCTTTTATTGTTTCTAAGCTTTTGTCAGAGGGTGAGTATGCTCACCAGAGAGACAGAGACAGAGGCAGTAAGAGAGGAAGTGAGGGGACCAGCAGTTGGTGTAATGGCTATGTCACTGGACTCCCATGTAGTTGACTACAGTTCAAGTCTTGGACCCGGTGGCTTAAACTCACGCCAGGCATGTGTGCGTGCGTGCCCAAGGTCCTGAGAGGAGAATGGAGGAGAAGGGATTGCGGCGTGACCATCCCCCCTGGGGGGTGATTTCTCGCTATATGTCTCTCTGTCTCTCTCTGTCTTTCTGGTGAGTGCATGTGCCCTATAGCAAAAACCTCTCCAAAAAAAAATAAATCAATAAAGAGAGAAAGTGAGAAATCACCCCCAGTGGGGGTGGCTACACCGCAGTCCATCTCTTCCACTCTCCTCCAGGGATTTTGGGCACTCACAAGCTCCTGGAGTGATTTTCAAGTCCCTGGCCAGGCCCGGGACTTGAACCACAGTTGACTGTGTGGGATGTGGGAGTCCAGTACCTTAACCAGCACACCATCTGCTGGCCCCAGCATTTATTTCTCTAAGAAACTTTATTTTCTTGAATTTTCTGAAATCTGTGGTAACAATATCATTCTCCTATGTTTTCCTGCACTCCAATATGATCTTTGCTATATTTGGAAGCTTTTCCTCCTGTATTACATTTAGAGTTAGAAATGTCTTATAGTTTTACTGAAAGTGGAGTTTGCATTGGTATTCAGTATTTCTGTAATTACCGTGTAAGTTTCAGAAGACAAATAGGGCAATACCATTTCTTATTTTCACCTTAAAATCAGAAGTCTTTGAGTTTTAGATTCTACTGCTGGATTTTTTTTTTCCTTAAAAAATACATCTCATGATATATTTCTCTGGCAGAGATACACACTTTGAAACTGACCATGTCCAGTGGCATTTTTTTCCCTCAATAAAGTCAATAAAAAAGAAAGAGGAGTAAACAAAAAATGTGGCTTGTAATAATTATTAAGAAGACCAGAGTAGGGACTACCAGATGGCAGAATGGTTACATCTCTGGACTCCCACAGAGTTGACTGCGGTTTGAGTCCTGGATCCAGTGACTTAAAACTCATGCTGGGTGCGTGAGCATGTATGCCTAAAATCCCAATAGGAAAATGGAGGAGAAAGGGTTGCAGCATAGCCACCCCCCAGGGGGTCATTTCTCATTTTCTGTTTCTCTCTCTCTCTCCAATAAGTACATGTGCCCTATAATAAAAATCTCTTAAAAAGAAAACAAAAACAAAAACAAAAACAAAAAAAAGACCTGAGTAAGCAGACTAGAAACAGTGACACTTTCCGAGAGTGATGTGTGTGCATTTACAATCAGTTATAATGATGGGATGCACATAAGCTCCAATTGTAGGATTTTTCTTACCACCACCAAGTTCCATAGGAGCAGCCATGGAATGGGGTAGACAAAGCAGGTACGTGGATTGATTCAGCTTTGCAGATTTGCTGTGTAAGAGCAAGAGAGAGGCTGGGGTCAGGGGGCAGGCAGGAGGTGATCTCAGGACAGTAATTAAGTTACAGAAGAAGTAAATCCACACAGCGATCAGAAAGAATGAGCTCTCTGTTCCATTCCTGTACACTGGGACATGCATGGAGGGGACACGTGGCATAGAGGGGACACGGGCTACAGACGATGCAGATGTCCCGGCAGCATCCTGGCAGGGTGTGCAGGAAGTACATATTTGTTGACAGCTCCCATCTATTATCCCTCACAGGACCTCCGTTACTTTGGAGTTGTTTTCGTCACCTTCTTAGCAAGTCAATATGACCTAAAGAACCATGGGGCCTTAATTGAATACAGCAGCACTTCTCTCATTATTGTTTGGTTGACTGTCTGCCACTTCTGAACTAACCTTACTTTGAAAGGCTAACTTTGAAGATCATTTGTGGACAAAAGGTTATTCAGACAGTATTTAACTTTTCAGCATATAAACTACAGATCAAAGCACTGGATTTCACAGTCTGACTTTATTTTATTTACTTATGCATTTGATCTACTTTTACAGACAAATTTCCCCTTGAGAAAAAGAATACTTTCCTACTAGAATTTATATGTTCTGATGAAATATCTACCATTAAAAGTAGATAGATCTTGGGACCAGCAGTTAGCGTAATGGCTATGTCGCTGGACTCCCACATAGTCAACTGCGGTTTGAGTCCCGGATCCGGTGGCTTAAATTCACGCCGGGCGCGTGTGCGTGCATGCCCAAGATCCCAAGAGGAGAATGGAGGAGAAGGGATTGCAGTGTGGCCATCTCCCCTGGGGGGTGACTTCTCGCTTTCTGTCTCTCTCATCTTTCTGGCGAGTGCACGCGCCCTATAGCAAAAACCTCTAAAAACAAAAAAGTAGATAGATCTTAACACATACACAAACAAAAGTACAAAACAGACTCACAGATGCCTAGAAAAATTGAATGGTACCAGGAAGACAAGGAAATCGCAGATTACAAACACGTATATCAATTTCCTACCTTTGTCTGGTCAATTAGAAATCAAATTCCCATGTTGTTATCAAAGCTAAATCAAGTGATAAAGCGTGTAATCACTGGAGAATCAGCATGTAACTGATCATCTCTCCTTAGACACAGCACCAGTGTCACTAAGTTTTACACATGTAATTCATACAACCTAAAGTTAATTCATTTAAAAAAGTCTTAGGAAAAATATCTGCCATATTAAAAATTGCCTTTAACTCTTATTTTCCAAAACATGGAAATCTATTTAATAAAGGGGTTGACTGCTTCATTAACGTCTTAATTTTCTGTCATTTCTACAAATGAAAACTGGATTTTTTTTTTATAGAGAGATTTTTGCTATAGGGCACATGCGCTCGCCAGAGAGACAAAGAAATAAGAAGTGAGAAATTACCCCCCTAGGAGGGGTGGCTATGCTGCAATCCCTTCTTCTCCATTCTCCTCTCAAGATCTTGGGCACACACACTCCTGGTGTGAGGTTTAAATCTCTGGGTCCAAGACTCAAACCACAGTCTATGTGGGAGTCCAGCAACGTAACCATTACATCATCTGCTGGTTCTGAAAACTGGAGTGTTTTTGTTTGTTTGTTTGTTTCTTTGGAGAGGTTTGTGCTATAGGGCGTGTGCGCTCACCAGAAAGACAGAGAGAAACAGAGACAGAAAGCAAGAAATCACCCCCCAGGGGGGATGGCCATGCTGCAATCCCTTCTCCTCCATTCTCCTCTTGGAATCTTGGACATGCACACACACGCGCCCGGTGTGAGTTTAAACCGCCAGGTCCGGGACTCGAACCACGGTCGACTACATGAGAGTCCAGCGACATAGCCATTACGCTAACTGCTCGTCCCAACTGGAGTTTTTTTTAAAGTTAGATTCTTCCTTATGAGACAGCCCTGCAGCCTGGTGGTTAAGGGACTCAGATCCCACATGGCTGACCACAAAAGTGCAGTCCTGGCCCCGGCAGCTTGAAAAGCACACTGGATATACGTGTGTGTGTGTGTGTCTGTGTGTGTGTGTGTGTGTGTATGGGGGGAGGGGGTTGTGTGTATGCCCCAAATCTCGATAGGACAGAAGAATGAAGGAGGAGGGATGGTGGTGTGACCACTCTTTATTGGGAGTGAGTTCTCCCTCTCCTACTCTGTCTCTCTTTGGCAGGCACCCACACACTCAGGCATAAAAACTTTTTTAAACGTTCCTTATGTTTCACGGTTTTTAATTTCTAAGATTGCTATGTTCTAGTCCTTTATATTCCATTATCAGCTCGCAAAAAAATTACTAAAATAATCATAAAATATTCTCATGCCATGAGAACACAATTGAAAATATCTACCACGTCATCTTCATTCATTGTTTCATTGCTAACAAAAATGCCTGAGCCTCAGTAAATTAAAAGAATAGAAGTTTATTTTGACTCACAGTTCTGGTGGCTGGGAAGTCCAAAGGCATCACGAAATTGCAGACTGTGGGTAGGCAGGACTCGTAGTCAGGCAGAGCACAGACTGCATCCACACGATCGGCTTTTCCTCTCTACCATTCTGGTCTCATTTCCTCTGCTCATAAACCCCACCCAAGCTCAGTCTACTGACATTGTCACACACTGAAGTCTAACCTTGGCACACAATGAGGGAATTAAGTTTCCACTTGACACCTTTATAATGCAATCCATACAATCAAGCCTGAACTCATGAATTACTGGAAGACAGCCAAACACTGCCCACCTGCTACTAAATTCTAAACCATGAAACTTCGAGGGACGTATCTTTATCCAGACCATAACATGTCTTTAGAATTTTGTAGCAAGTGAATTGTGGTGAATCTCGGAATGAGCAACAGTTATCAAGAAGAATGTGGAATTCCACCTGGTGCATGGTTATTATTGTTCTCCAGAGGAATTATGGTACCCATGGTCCAGTTTTACGTTCTTGTTTTTTTCTTGGAGAGGTTTTTGCTATAGGGCGTGTGCGCTTGCTAGACAGACAGAGACAGAGAGACAGAAAGTGAGAAGTCACCCCCCCAGGGGGTTGGCCACGCCGTAACCCCTTCTCCTCCATTCTCCTCTGGGGATCTTGGGCACACACACACACACACACACACACACACACACACACACACACACACAAACCTGGCGTGAGTTTTAAGCCACCGGGTCTGAGACTCGAACCGCGGTCAAGTACATGGGTGTCCAGTGACACAGCCATTACGCTAACTGCTGGTCCCAAGTTTTGTGTTCTTCACAGACGACACAGGTACCTTTTGTTTTGTATTTTGTTTGAGAAGTACATCTATGATGCCTTCGAAGACCTAAACTCTGCATACATCGAGATATCAATCATTTAGTTTCTGTTCTAAATTATAAGACATTCCAGAGATTATTGATTATATGTCATTGCCTTTTCAGATGAACTAAATAAATGAATGAAGACATTAAATAAGTTGTTCAGGTCAATGAATCTGGTATATAATAAGACTTTCCGAAGAAATCAGGATACTGGTATCTAGTACAATAACAGCTCAGTTATTATCTCTAATATGATGGAAACTTCACCTAGCAGACACGCCAGAGTCTGACATGTGTAAGCCCAAGATAGACTTTATGTCATAAAACCGCACCAAATGCAGCTTCTTGTGCTGTTAGCTCCATCAGCAATGGTCATTACAATCCAACGGCAATAATTATGATTATATGTGCAATCTACCATGTGCCAAGTGATTAGATAGATATGCATTATCTAACTTTACCCTAGGAGATCTATAGAAGCAATGATTCTGTTTTTTTAAGAAAATGAGGCTTCAGAAGCTTAAATAACCTAGACAAACGTAAGCATTCAATATGAGTTGGGGGCCAATTTTTGATCTGTGTTTTTTCCACTCCAAAATCCAAGTTCTACCTATGGTTATTTAAGTTTTGTATTAATCCCTAAATTCTCATTTGTACTTCCCAACTGCCTTAGATGAGCGAATTGTCTTGGATTTACAGAAAGGGGTAATTATGAGTGAAGATCGTTACGTAAACCGCTAGAGATCACCTGCTGAAATGTAAGATTGCAAAAACATGATGACTCAGTTTATCAGAAAAACAAAAATGAAAAAAAAAAGTTTCTATTTTCAAACAAAAGAGAAATGAATTCCCCAGGAATAGCATTATCAATTTCACTAAAATGAGAGAATCAGAGGGCCAGATGGTGGCTCACCCAAACACCCGATGTTCTGCAAGGCCGTCCCATGTGGGAAGGGCCTGGGTTCACCACCTCTCGGAGTGCACGGGGCACGTGCGAGCCCAGGTGGATGGCCTGGCTGGAAACGGGGTGAGAGAGGCAGCCGGACCCTGCAAGGGTACCTGTCTCTCTTTCTCCATCTCTGTCTCTGTCTCATTTATGGAAGAAATAACGAGAGGATGTCGAATACCATGTGTCCCTATCTGCTAAGTGTCACCCAGAATCTTTAACGTAACACCTTGGCCAAAGCAATGAAGTAACAGCAGCACGTAATCCCTCCATAAAATTAGCTCCCAAAAGGGCCGAGCCATGCTTTATTTCTCATCGCTGTCCGCACCACCAACGTCGCTCCTCCCTCTTTCTGTCTTGTCCACACATGGCCCCTCATGATGAATTAACCGTGCTCCTAACCAGAGTCTCCTGTCTACGCTCTGCCAGTAAGTCGACATCCTTTCTTTATTGTTTCCACTCACAGCCGGACTATGGCACTGCTATCTACCTACCTCTGTAGGTGTCTCTCCCACCCAGCCTTAACCAACCCTCCCTCACGGTCACTTGGTAAAAAAGGATTTGGTTTGTTTGGGTGTGGTTTTGTGGTTGTGGCAGCTGAATCCCACATGGCCAACCGCAAGGTTTGAGTTCCAACACGGTGGCTTGAGAAACAGGCCAGGCCTGTGCACCCCAACTTCCAAGAGGGGAACGGAGGAGATGGGATCTGCAAGTGGCCACAGACCCTGGGAGGTCTTTCTCACTTTCTCTTTCTCTCTCTCTTTCTGGCAAACACAATCACCCTGCAGCAAACTTTTTTAAAAAAAATCTACCAAAAGAGGTAGACTGACTCCTTTGTGGTTGTTTGTGGAGGATAGTTGTGCTTACCAGAGAAAAAGAGAGAGAAAGGGGAGGCATCCCTCATGATGAATAACTATACTGCAATCTCGTCCATTTCTCCCTCCTGCAGGATTTTGGGCATGTGTGCACAAATGCCCAGCCATTTCTAAAGCCGTCGGGACACACACAGCCATGTTAACCACCAAGCCATGGAGCCGACCCACAAGAGGTGGATTTTGATGTTGCATTTACTTGCTGTTCCGGAATGCAATATATTCTTCTGGAACTATGCACATACATGGCATACGTTACTACTTTTTTTGAGTTTGCTTTTAGAACCTGGTGATTTTGTGAAATGCAATCAACTTCCATGGGGATTAAATAATACAATTTGAATTTTGTAAACATTCTTCCAAAAAGAGCACTATTGAATAAAAATGTATTTTTTTAAATTTATGCATGATAGAATACTCATCACGCAGATGCGAGACAGTCAGGAAGAGCCGTGAGAGCCCTCCAGAAGGCCTGGCCACGCCACTGGTCCCTCCGTCCAGCCCTCCAGCGGGTTGGATCCTGAGCCCCTGCACATGTGCCTGGCATATGAGTGTCAGTTTAAAAGGGCACACAAATGCTAGTAAGCAAAATATGAAAATCTTGGGGAAATATAAAAAATGCTTGCTGCAGCAATTTCTGAATGACATAACGTGATCTCCTTATGTCTCTGGGCTCACAGGTAAGCACAACACATTCTAGACTCCTAACAACACACCAAGGCTGCTGAAAACACACAGAAGCTTACGCCGGGAAAAGCCCAGGACTGTACCTTTTCCCAGTCAGCTCCTCCTGCACAGATGTTTTTGCTACTCTGACTTTAAGTCAATTCAACATTTGTTGATGAATACTTAGTTGTATGAATATAATGAGTAAACTTGAAAAAGTCTGTGGAAAAAAATGGAATTAAAGTCCAAGTTTTAGTGCAAGAAAAGTTTAAAATCTATGCTGTTTTTCCATCAAGTGCATTTTCGATGACCCTGTGAAAGATTCGCCATATATGCTGTCGGGTTGAAACCTGCTGGCCCTCCCTGTGGCCTTGCAGTTAAAGAAGGCTGGGTCCCACGTGGCTGGCATTAGTTTGAATGCTGAGCCTGGTGGATTGGAAAACATCTCTCAAGGGGTGGAGAGAAGGAGGAGAAGGGACTGCAACATCACCACACCCCTTCAAAGGGTGCTTCCCCTCTCTCGGTTCCTCTGTCTTTCTGTAGGGTATGCACGTACCCTCTTGCAATGAAAAGAAATCGCATTACTTCTTGCTCCAAAATCTCTTACACAACATAATCTTTGAGGCAATAGATATGCTAATTAGCCTAATGTGACCATTCCAAACTGTATACATATACGGAAATTACACAATTCATCTTATAAATATATCATTGCTATTTGCCAATTAAAAATATGGTAAGACTAAAATTAATAACCCTGGAATATATTTTTAATGACATCCCCCATCTTAATTTGTTTCTCAACTAGCTTTATAGACCTTGAATAGGTTTAAATAGAAGGCTCCTTTACAACTCACTAAAGCAAATGATCACTTTTGTTCTTTACATTTTCTTCCTGGAGTAACCTTGACCCTTTTTGCTTTTCTTTCAGCCGGATGAAAACTATTCAAGGATGCCTTCCCCCACGTGGATGAGAATTTCTGAACTTCTTAGCTTATATATTTCCCAATAAGAAGGCATCATTTTCACTTTCTGAGGGTAAGCTTTGGCAACAAGAAATGATTAATCGGCTTATCTTATCAGAAGACATGACCCAGAAGGACTCACACACGGGGTTTAGTTCCCATCTGAAGTTTTCTACGTTACAGTGAAGATGGGTAAAGCACTGACCTCTCTGCACCTCTGCAGAGTGGGAGTTGTGAAACTCACTTTCTAGAACTATCTTAGGAGTAAAATGGACGACCCACAGCCGGTCTCCACAATTGTTAGCTCATGAGTCTCTGCTGAATGTACTGACGTGTGACCAAAATCCACAACACACAGCAAGGGGCTCAGGGACATTTCTCACCCAGGTAAATGATGACACGTCACTTTTCCAGTCTTTTTTTATTCAGAGAGAGATTTCTGCTATAGGGTGTGTGCGCTCACAAGAGAGACAGAGAAGGAAGGTCACATCGCAATCTCTTCTCCTCTATTCTCTTCTCAGGATTTTGGGCACGCATACACACACACACACAGATCAGGGTGATTCAAACCACTGGGTCCAAGACTCACACTGTGGTCAGCCCTGTGGGGGTCCAGCATGTGAACCACTACGCCACCTGCTGGCCCCTCCAGTCTGTAGTGCGTGCATCTCCATACAGTCCCATGTGCGTCCGAGATACCTACATATATGATGTCACCGCTAACATCCCTGCTGTGAGGACAGAAACAGAGCCCAACAACTCAAAGACAGGCTCTACTCCCACACTGGTTTTGGTACACTTCAAATCTGAGGAGCTGATGCATTTCTACCAGTAGACAAAAGGTCAATTGATTTAAAATATGTTCAGATACAGCCGTGATCAGTGAATCTTCATTTAGAATAAATATCGTACACATGGGTGTGCGAAGTAGCTTACCAGAAAAACTGACAGTGCTCATTTAATGAGATTGATCTTATTTTCAGATACCGTAATTAATTATTCATTAATGTGAGTCTCCTTTTTATGGGAGTTCAGCTAAGATAATATTAACACATTAAAGCTTCAAAGGCTTAAAGAATGAAACTAAAGAAGAGGGTCAAAACCTCAGACTTACTCGGCATATTATTTTCTGCAAACAAGTTATCTTTCCTAATTCAAAATTTAATTAAGAAAATAAAATGCGTAGTTTGCATTTATTAACCTAAATTCCTTCCTGCTTACCATGTAAATTAGTACAAGGTTTTCTTTTTATTTCTGTTATTCAACTCAAAGTTTATTTTTCAGTTACCGTCATCACTGCCTGACTCGCTGTCATTTCTCTCTCTACCAAGCTGTTATCGCAGCAGAAATGACAGGATGCAAATATCCAGCAACCAGGGTACACCTCCACCATCAGCTTCGCTGACTAGGAAAAGGATCTGCGATTATAAAATACCATTTTCTGAGCATTCATAGGCTGAACAAAAGATGACACTTTTGTGGGGATTCGGCCAAACTGCTCACCTATCTTTGATGTAAGGCAGAGATTAGCGAGGGGTGCACCTCCATTCACCTGTGAGTGTTAGAACTGAGACTTACACTCTCATCCATGGCATGTGAATATAGCATTTAAAGGAAGCTCGTGATTAATTTTCTACTGTCCAGTTACGTTAATTCTGTTTAAATGTAATATCTTCTAAATTATTGACAGTTCTTGTAATCACTTGGAAAAAAAATCATTCTATTTGTCTGCTGTAATTCCTTTTGCCTCAATATTCTTTTTGAGAAAGCACAAATGCAATTGCACTTATTTTACATAAGTGGAGATGCTAAGTATTTGAGTAAACCTGTGGATCTAAAGTTTTAGATATAAAAAAAATGATTATTGGGGTCGGCAGGTGGTGTGGTGATTAAAGGTGCCAAATTCCCACATGACTAATTGTGGTTCGAGTCCCAGACCTGGCAGCTTGCTTTCTCACTTCTCCTCTCTCTCTCTCTCTTTCTGATCAAATTTTTTTAAAAAGATAACAATAAATTATTAAATAATAATTTAATAAATAAATAATTCTTTCTTAAAAACGATTCTTTCATAAACTAGACATTCAAGTCTTAATTCCAGGAATCCATGAGTTCCCCTCTTTAAGGAGAATGGTCTAAATGACAGCACCATTGCGTCTTGCTGGTCGACCACCCTTCTCCACCACGTGCTGATGGGAGCCTCTTTGGCTTGTGCCTTCGTTTGGTTTTGCGTTGCTCACAGAAATAACCTGGGACTGGGCGGCGCATGAAGAAGTAAGGGTTTATGAACTCACGTCTGTGGCAAAAGGAAAGCTTGAAGGGGTAGGCCTGCCCTGGGCCAGCCTCCGGTAGAGTTGACAGTAGGAGTGCAGATGTGTGCGGAGGACAGGCTGACTTACAGTTCTCTTTGCTAACAACCCATTCTCGTAAGAAATAACCTCTTCTCACAGCAGCTAGAACTCACTCAGTCTCCAGAGACGTCATTAAGCTGACCATGAGGTCATTGCTTCCACAGTGCCATCGCCATGATCCAGTCACCGCCCAGGAGGCCTCGCCACCTCCCAAAGGTCAAATTCCAAAACGTAACGCTTTGGGGGACAATCATCCAGACCAAAGGATCTTCAAGAGCAGAAGTCATCCTTTCAGATCAGCAGTCCCTTAGACCATCTACGTATTAATTATAAGACATACACTGTCCTCCATGAAACAGCCAGAGAAATAAGCCCAGCCCACGTGGCCTGGGCACCACAATTACAAGCAACAAATCATTTAATTTTAGGTTTTCAGTTTGGAATCACAAAGGTGAACCAAAATTTTAAATGTCTTTTTTCATTTACAATTTAATAATGGTAGTTAGTCATGGGTGTTCCTAATTATCATAAGAGTAAATACCATCTTTTGTCTGAACTTATTCATACACAAGATAAACATTTAGAATATATTTTTAAGTTTGTTTATTGATTTCTTTTATAGCAGGACAAGCGCCCCCAATAGGCTGTGTCACCAGGATCCACTCACAGCCCCCAGGAGTCTAATCATCACTAGCATGCCTGTGTACCTGGTGTGCAGAGGGAGGTTCCAGAACACGAACCCAGGCCATCTTCCACATGGGACCGGTGACCCTATGGCCCTGGAAATACATCTGTATTACTATCAACAGTGGGAAAAATGGCCTTCGGCCTTGGAAATTTTGACATTAAAATGTCATCTTATCAGGATCAGCAGATGGCATAATGGTTATGTTGTTGGATTTCCACATAGTTGACCAAGGTTTGAGTCCCAGACCCAGCAGCTTGAAACACACCAGGTACCTACATGCCCAAGATCCCACGAGAATGGAGAAGAAGAGATTGTGGTGTGACCATCCCCCCGGGGAGTGATTTCTTACTTTCTGTCTCTCCAGCGAGCACATGTGCCCTATAGCAAAAATCTCTCTCAAAAAAAAAAAAAAAAAAAAAAAAAAAAGCCTTACTGTCATGATTTTATAATATAAATGTTTAATCTCATTTAATAAACAAGTACATAGGAGTAATCTAGATATAACAAAGTCTAGTAACTTGATATTAAAAATTACATATAAACGTATAACCAATTACATTCATTTAATTTCTCAATCTCTTATTTGAACTGCTATTACATTAAGCAGACTAGAGATGCATAATTTTTGACATGTTCCAAATGAGCACAATGCTAATTTCAACATTTCTTCTCCTCGACTCAGACCTGGACAGTTAACATACTTCTTAAATTTCAATAAATGTAATTAAGAAGCCCTCTTCTAAAAACTCAAAGACTGATCTGTGATAATGATCTTTCTTCTCTCCCGCTGTTTTTTGAGATTTGTGAAAACTATATTTTCACCATACACCAATACCTCTTATATAAAAAAAAAATGTGTGGAAAATTACTTTTCCTAAGTTTATATTAAAGACTGAGAAGTAAAATGCATATAATCAAGAACTCTGACTCCAAGCCATCTACAAATTTGAATGGGCCACTTGTTCCCAGTTCGACACTGAATGAGTTAGTGTCACCCTCATGGTTCCCATCATAGGTGTGCTGCCAGGACAGAGGACATACACAAAAATGCTTGGAACAGGGTCCTGCAGAAAGTAAGCAGTCCGCAAATCTTAGCTATTGCTGTGGACCGCATTTGATCAATATAGTTGTCAAAATGTAGTGATGCCTTTTTAATTCATGAATGAAGAAATTGCCAGGGGGGTTAATACTGTGTTCAGAGAAGGACGAATGAGGAAAGAGAATAATTAAGTCTGTAGAATTGTTCCACAATCATTGGTCAAGCACATCTTCTGAGATGAAACAGTCGTCAGATCAATTCAATTCAGTCTGCGGTCTAACCACAGTAGTGGAAAAGTTTCAAACGTTGAGTACAGGCTTGGATGCTTTGACCAGCTTTACAGTTACTGACAGAATGCATTGAAACTTCAGGGCAGAGGAGAACAGTCTTCGAAAGTTCATGGCAAATGTGTATTATGAAAAATACATACTGCATGGATTGCAAACATTTTTGTGTGAAAATAAAGTTGTGCCCTAATTTCATTTTCCAAAAACTCTCAGAAGCCCTTTCATACGTAGGCATGTTTCCATATTTGAGCATTCCTTTAATACATGGAAACACCTCTGGGCGTGGGAGATCAGAGAGTGCTAGAGACAGAAGAGAGGTGGGTCAGGTCTCGTGAGTCCCTGTGGGGCAGTCCAAGGAGGTCTGAGTTCAACTGCAGGTTTGTCTCCAAAAGTACAATTCAAACACACGCCAATTCCTAAAGACAGAAACATGCTCTCATCTGAGTAATTAAGTGGAGATTAAGAGCCAAAGAAGCTGATTAACCAGGACTTCAGTATGGAAGGGCTCCAGCAGGTGAGAAAGAGGCCGACTACGCCCAGGGTGGACACAAACAAACAGGTGTTTAAGGAGGTGTGGGTCGGTGTAAGGCCTGGATCAGCGCCAATCTGGCAAACACCATTCTTCTTCCCATTGTGTCTTTATGCCGAACAGGTATGTGGACATGTGAAGAGGGAAGACTTGTGTAGTTCATTTAAGAGGCTGGAAAATTAAAACAGCAAATTTCCACGGGAAATGCTACAGAGCCAGGTACATCCGGACATCTCTCTTTATGGAGGGTGATCGGTGACTCGGGGTTTTCCTTAAACAATTAAGACCAATTGCTCTGATGCTGCACATTAATTTTGTGGCATCGACTTGATTGACAGTTACATATATATTGAGAATAACAAAATGGAGTCAATTTCATTATCTGTTTTTATATTAAACTAAGTGTTTTACTTTACTACTATAGACCTATGTGAACGGATGGAACAATCACATTTGTTTCTTTTCACTTTTTGGCCAGGATGAAAAGCAGGTGTGCCTACGCTGTCGACAAACTCCTGGTTAAACAAAAGCTCTTTCTGAATCTCAAAAAGCAAGATGTATTTTTGCAATACTTTATAGGCTCACTTGTATCTTTAGAAATCCTCCTCATGGTGGAACGCCTACTTATCTAATGTCATACATGAATCCTATACTTTCCATGCACGTGTTTCAGAGTTTATTCTACATGCACCCCTATTTCTTGAGTGTGAAGATGAGAGTATCTTGGCCCAGGCACAATGGCACAGTGGTCCCATGATGCTCTGCAATGCTGGAGCCGTGTGGGCATCTGGGGTTTGATTCCCAGATTTTATACATTCATACCTGTGTGCATATCGGTGCCTGGGATTCTGTTGGCCAAAGGGCTTGAAGGGATGGTGGTATGAGACACTGGTAGAGGGGGGTTGTCTTGCTCTCGCTCCTTCTTTTCTGTTATTCTCACTCTCATGAATACATAATTAATAGATTCTAAACACAACACTGTATCACAAAATATTTTCCACGTAAGTCAGAATCACTAGACAACCTTACTAAAATCGCTCTCCACCACACATCCTTCTATAGACCTGCTGGAGACGAAACCCCAAGATCTTTATTTTATTTTAAGTTTATTTCTGTCTTACGTCCATGAGAGAGAGAGAGACAGAGACAGAGAGAGAGGGAGAGAGGCTGCTCCCACAGCAGGCCGCTCATGCCGTGGTCCACCCCATGCTCAGTGGGCCAGCGTCACGGCCGTGCACACACGCCCAGCATGCTCACAAAGGCACCAAGATTCAAATGCAGGACTTCTCCCTGGGGCTTCAGTTACGCCACCACTGTGTCGCCACCTGGCCTCCTTCTTTATTTTATATAAGTATCTGACGTTGTCTTTATGCACATCTTTAAAGTCTGAGAATAAGCAAAGATTCCTCCTGGACTCCTAATTCGGACCAGCCCATAGTATAGGGTTAAGGGAGCTGGACCACATATGGCCAATCAGAGTTCTAGTCCAGGCCCTGATGGCTTGAAAAACTCACCAGGCGCGTGTACCATAATCCCACAGGATGGAGGAATGGAGAAGGGGTTGCAGGACGACCACTGAGGTGCCCCTTCCTTTTTCCCCTTTCTCTCTGTCTCTGGTGAACGCCCAGACCTTCTGGCTATTTTTTTTTTAATCTCTTAATTTTAAGCACTGTTGGCTTTACATGCTATTACAGGACTCTCTGTGTAAGAAGCAGCATGACACAGTCAGTGCAAACATGGGACTTGGAATCGCTGAGCGGAAGTCCCGAGGGCCACGGTAACCACACTCTTGGGCCAGTTGTTCAGTTCCTGTAACCTCTGGCTTATCCTTCCCTTTGAGGTGATTATGACTGTTCTCAGTTTTGACATAAAATTCTAAAATGAATTCTATATGACTGAATTAGAATGATCAATTCTTAGAACTCTAAAACTAATACTGGATTCAGATAACGTATTATATTTCCATTTTCGGTGGTTACATTCAAATGTGTATTTTTCCCCACTACTGAACTATTTTAAAATTCGTACTTTCTGTTTACAGTAATATGAGAGAGGGAAAGATTTGTACAGAATACAGCTAGCCTGAATATTAAATCAGAAAAGCAGTGAAGAGAAAAGTGCTCATTTACATAGATGAAATGAATATTCATTGCTTTATACTAGGAGAAAGGTAATAAATTCTTAAAAAGCTGTTTGTACATTAACATCTGGATACTTAAGATGTCCAAGAAACCTGCCAATTGTAAAATTTTCTTGGTGATCTTCTTAATATGACTTTGAAGATTCTATACCTCAAACGAACCAGGAAAACCATATTTTAAATATCTTTTAACTACTTTAAAACTGTGATTTAATATCTTTCCAGTACAGTAGGCTCGAGCCCTTTAAAATCCATCCTGATAGAAAAGAATTGAGATAATCATCACATAGATTCCCAGGGCGTCTGAAGAATGGTGAAGCTTTCAAGTATGTAAAGTAGACCCACTCAGAGCTATTAGATAATACTGCGAACAGGAAAGCTGTGTGTAGGCATGGCAGTAAAGCTTGGAGATGCAGAATATTACGTGGAAATCCTTTGCAGATTGCTGGCAGCTACACATGGCAAATGCATGCTCTTAGAATCACGCCCCCTAGGGCGTTGTCAGACGTTTTCTCAGTGTGACTGGGCCATTCTCATAAAAACACAAAGTTCAACCCTGGGAACCAGCAGTTAGCGTAATGGCTATGTCGCTGGACTCCCACGTAGTCGACCGCGGTTCGCGTCCCGGACCCGGTGGCTTAAAACTCACGCCGGGCGCGTGTGCGTACGTGCCCAAGATCCCGAGAGGAGAATGGAGGAGAAGGGATTGCGGCATGACCATCCCCCCTGGGGGGTGATTTCTCGCTTTCTGTCTCTCTGTCTCTCTCTCTCTCTGTCTGGCGAGCGCACGCGCCCTATAGCGAAAAACCTCTCCAAAAAAAAAAAAAAGAAAAGAAAGTTCAACCCTGACTCTATTCTTTATTAGTTCATCAGCTACAGCAATAATTAAACATATATATATATATATATATATATATATATATATATATGAAATTACTTCTCTGTGACTTTCAAAAGCTGTTAGGTTTTCTTTTTTTTTTTTTTCTTTTTTTTTTGGAGAGGTTTTTGCTATAGGGCGTGTGCGCTCGCCAGACAGACAGAGAGAGACAGAGAGATAGAAAGCAGGAAATCACCCCCCAGGGGGGATGGCCACGCCGCAATCCCTTCTCCTCCATTCTCCTCTCGGGATCTTGGGCACGCACGCACACGCGCCCGGCATGAGTTTAAGCCGCCGGGTCCGGGACTCGAACCGCGGTCGACTACGTGGCAGTCCAGCAACATAGCCATTACGCTAACTGCTGGTCCCACTGTTAGGTTTTCTTAAACATAGGTAACATAATAAAAGTCCATGCAGGTGTTCAGAAGAGTGCCTGCTATACTTTACCAACTTCTCTGAGTCATTAATGCTTCCCCAAATACTTCTCACTCGAGGTCAAGTTATCCTAACTCGAAGTCGGAGTGTCCCAATGCAGAGATTTCAAGTTTATTCTTTCACTTTCTGTCAGTCATGATCATTGTATGTTTCATTTTCAATCTACATAAGCTTAAAAGACACAGCTTTTCAGTCTAGTCAGCATAATAATTGCTTAGGAAAATATTTTTTCCCATTTTTGTCAACAGGAATAGTATCCATGCAGGAAAAAAACAAAGATACAAGGGGATTTCGAAGTATCTGTGGAAAATGAATTAAAATATGAGTTTTATCTTGGTGCCAAACAGTTTTGAAATCCATGCATAGTTTTCTCATAATATGCACTCTAGATGAACTTCTCGAAGACCCTTCATGTACAGTATGAATTGAAGTATGCCATCTGCCAATTAAATCGTGGGTTGTGGTGTCTCTTCACTAAGGAATGCTAGAACATCAAGACATATTTACTGTGCCTGACAGTGCAAAGTTAGGTTTTCTTACTCTGCCCTCAAGGTTAATTGATCTATGATGATTTGATGTGTTAAGCACATTTAAATTATAATTTGAAACCAGAAATTTCAACTATCTACATTAAACAATCTCTAGGTATGCTCAATACTTTTAAGAGTGTCAACTTATAGGAATATAACAATGTCATTTATTCACAAACATACAGACTCAAGTTATTTTGAACAAGATCGTAGCCTGTGCAAGCCCTCCCATTTATTTCCTGTGACCAGGTGCAGCTCGGTTAGCCAAAAGCCCCACTCCTGCCACATCCATCAAGGCTTCTCTTGCGGCCTGTCCGACCGGAGCAGCCGCAGGCTGAGGCCGTGGAATGTAGCCGTGGCTCATCGTTTCAGAACTTGTGATTTTCAATGCATTGCAGCCAAAGAGCTGATAAATAAAACAAAATGCATTTGTATTCCTGTAAATGCAACCATTTAGGCTCCCAGGAAAACTCAGCTGAAAGTTCCATTTCTCCCCTAAATTGGGCTGATTTTCAATTTCCAAAAAGGATTAAGCCTTTTCTTTTCTTTTCTTTTTCTTTTTTTTATTTTTGAGAGGGTTTTGCTATAGGGCGCTTGCGCTCTCCAGAAAGACAGAGAGAGACAGACAGAAAACAAGAAATTACCCCCTAGGGGGATGGCCACGCTGCAATCCCTTCTCCTCCAATCTCCTCTCAGGATCTTGGGCATGCATGCACACACGCCTGGCATGAGTTTAAACCGCCGGGTCCAGGACTTGCACCACGGTCGAACACATGGGAGTCCAGCGACATAGCCATTACACTAACTGCTGTCCCAGGAATAAGCCTTTTTGAGATGTCATTTACTTTATCAACTATTTCTCAAACTGATAAGACAGTTCACAAAAGGGGACAATTCAGTGTTTTTAATAACAACAACAACAAAATCTCTAGGAGGTGCCCCCAAACAGAAAGGGTTTGCTGCTGTCTTTCAGCAGAGCCAATTTACCAGCCAGGCCTTTGGTTGTGGGGAGAAAAACCTCACTGTGCCTTATATAATCCATGCAAGAAACAGCTCCTCTGGCTTCCTGATGGTTTGTGAGTAAAAGAGCCACATGATTTATCTTCCAAAGTGGAACTCTTCTGAGATTAATAAGAGGCCCTTTTTTGTCCCATAGGGTGTGTGCACTTGCTGGAGAGAGACAGAGGGAAAGTGAAAAAGCACATAGGGGAGATGGCCATGCTGCAATCCTTTCTCCACTCCCTTCTCAGGATTTGGGGCATGCATGCACCTGTCTCCAGAATGACTTTGAAGCTGCTGTGTCTGGGATTCAAATCATGGTCAGCGTACGGGTTCCAGCACCTTATCCACCACACAACATGCTGGTCCAAAAAGAAGATAAAGAAGGTTCTATTAACACCTAGGATGAGACCCTAGTCATTAACCAGGCCTGTCCCCAGCGAACTTGAATGCGTGTGCTTCCTGTCTATATAAAGCACAGCTGGCCCTCTAAAGCCTTTAGACTGTTAGACTTCCTATAAGAACAAGGGTTTTCTCTTCCTCAGAGAAATCTGATGCATAAACAATCGTAACTATCTCTGATGAAAGCACAGACTCTTGGGTCTCTGTTGTGTAGAGACTTTCAGTTTCACTGACTTTGGAATGTGCGCAGATACTAAAGACACCGGTGAGCTTCTGGGAGAAAAGCAGCAAGCTCGCTGGCTGTGCGATGCGGGCATAAAGACGGCATTGTAATCCGGACACAGAAAGGGCGGGCCAAGGGCGGCCAGAGTCACAGTGAGTCTTGCTTACCCACGCAGGCCCGAGCTGGAAAAACTTCCAAGCACTAGGTGTTCCTCTTCTTTTCTTTCTTTCTCTTTTTCTTTTTTTTTTTTTTTCCACTTTTGCTATAAGGCACATCCACTTTTGACAGAGACAGAGAAAGAGCGAGAGAAAGTGAGAAATCATCACACCCCCAGAGCCCATGGCCACACCCCAATCCCAGCTCGGATTTGGGGCACACAGGCACAGGTACCCAGAGTGGTTTTCAAGTCACAGGGTCCAGGACTTGACCTGAGCTATGCAGCCGGCCATAGAGGACCAGGGTGCCTTAGCCTCCACTCCCTCTGCTGGCCTGATACGTCCCTGGAAGTAGGGACAGGTCATTACCTCCGCTGGCTTCCCTTGGAAATTATACTGGGGTTGACCTGATGACGCTTTCACTAGGGCAGGGCTCTGGATTTGGACTGCTGGTCCTGTCTGCGTAACGTCCTGCCCCATATTAAAGACAGGTCTGCTGCATGGCCACTGTCTCCTGTGGGGAGGGCGGTGGCGATTTCCCACTTCTCTCCCTCTCTCTTCCTTTCTGTTTCTCTCTCTGGTGAGCACACACACCTCATGGAAAAAAAAAAAAAAAAAGCGGGATTGTCAAAAGTGGTAAGAGAAGTATTATAGAAGAATATCACAGGAAAAGGAAAGCAAAGAGGGAACAAAGTGAAAAAGAGAACGGGAAAGAGAAAATGAGGGAGTAGAAAAAAATTAAAATGATGAAAACTGAAACGATGCATATTCTTTCTCAGATTTTTGCAACTTTTTACTTTTTTTATGTCTTTGGTAAATGAGTTTATTATATGCGGTCAGAATCAGATAGAACTGAGAGAAAATCATACAGATTTTCTGAAGTTCCTCAAACCCAAACACGCTGTGACCTGCTTGGCATTACTCAGCTACTAAGAGGCAAAGGTTTTTCCAGACTCATGGTTTCCTGCCTCTTGAGCGCCATGGCTTATTTACAGAAGAATGCCTTATATGTGGTAATAAGTGTATCTTATGTTAAATTGAGGAGTATCTATTAAATTCTAGTTTCAATTCTTAGTATTCTCGTAAATACTAAGCTTGTTGCGAAGATCCCAGCATTCCTGAATCTGAACTTTTCCTCATCTTTTTTTCAGTTTTTAATTTTAAGAAATCTTTTACTTCTTACAGAAATAATGTACATTTTGGCATTCGATAAACACTTGATCAAGTAAATGAACTGAAGAAAGAAGTACACCTGCGGGTTTTAGTCAACGGTAGTTTTGCACAGTGAGACTGCGTGGAGAACTGCGAAAGCCCGCTCGCAGTGGTAACGTCAGCTAGAGGAGGAGTGGACCGCACAGTCTGCGCTGGGCCGTGTGCCCTCGGCATGCCCAGGACAGTCGGGAACAGCCTGAGGACCTTTGCTGCATCGCATGTCTACCCAGCGGAGGGCTTCCAAGTGAAACGGAGTGGCCAGTCTGCTCTGGAGCTTATCCACACAGATCCTTTAGACCCACAATGCTCATATAAAAATCACGGAAAGACCCTCTGAACGTGTGATTGCTTATGCCTGAATAATAAAACTACTTGATTAAAAATGAACCTTATATTTTTATTGTCATTTGTTCCCTTTTTTGTATATACTTTTGAATATGTCATGTATACCCATGTCAATATTGTTCACTTTGGAACACCAGATCTAGCCTAACCGAGCTGAAAGCTGAAAACTTATGTCCACACGAAAGCCTGCACACTAGTATTTACAGCAAATTTATTTATTACTTATGTTGAAAATTTAAAAGGAATCAAGATGTCTCTCTTTTCTTTTTTTTTTTTTTTTTTTTTTTTGCTATAAAGGTGTACGTGCTCTCCTGAAAGAGACACAGAGAGAGAGAGGAAAAGTGAGAAACCCCCCACCAGGGGCTACGGCTATACTACAGTCTCCTCCACTGTCTTCTCAAGATTTTGAGCATATGCACACGTGTGCCTGGCATGATTTTCAAGCCCCTGGGTCCAGGAATTAAACAACGAAGTCAGCTGGGTGGTATCCAGAGCCTTAACCCCTATGCTACCTGCTGGTCTAAGATGTTCTCTAACGGGTGTATGACTATACAAATTATGGCATGCTTTTATAATTAAATATAATAACGTGATAAGAAATGATCTCTCAAGGCCAGCGAACACACAGTGTAGTGTCTGGGGCAGCTGGACCTGGGCAGTAGCATCATTCCAGTCCCAGACCAAGCTGCTTGGGGGATGTGCCAGGTGCATTTGACTGTGTGCCCAGAATCCCAGCAGTGAGCGAAAGAGAGGGATTGCAGTAGCCATCAACTGCCTGTGCTGGGGGGTGATTTCTCTCTCTCTCTCTGTTATAGCAAACAGAAAAATAAAAGAAAGAAAGGAAGCAAGAGTAAGAAAGAAAGAAAAGAAAAGAAAAGAAAAGAAAAGAAAAGAAAAGAAAAGAAAGAGAGAAAGAGAAAGAAGGAAAGAAAGAAAGACCATCAATCCACAAACAGCCATGAGACAACCTTAAATGCATGTTTGCTAAGAGGAAGAAGCCAATGTGAAAAGTTGCACACTGTGTGACTCCACCTATATAACATTCTGGAAAAAGTAAACCTATTAGAGAATCAAAAGATCAGTGGTTGTAAGGGGTTCAAAGGCGAAGGGAGCCATGCACAGGAAGAAGACAGGCGATTTTTAGGCCGTGAAACCAACCTGTGTGATAGTATGGGTACGTGACATGATGCATTTGTCAAAACACAGACTGTGCACCACTGAAGGTGAGCTCTAATATAAACCATAGACTTTAGTGTGTAATAATGCAGCAATATCGGTTCGTCAGTCACAGTGAAAGTATATTGAGGCAAGATGTTAGTAACAGGTCGAACTGGAGGTGGAAGGAGAGAGACCATGGTTCCTCACTTCACTTATGTAAATCTGGTGCTACAGCAAAAGGCTTATTATCAAATGGGTGTATTAGTAAAAAGGATCAATTTGTGGATGACATTATGAAAATTTTCATTGACATAGCCATGATTTGTGTAGAATACCATAGAATAGAAACTACTTTTTCTCAAAGCCTGTGTTTCTAATGGGCCCTATCGTCTTATTTAAAGCAGTGTAAACAGAGCAACACTCACTGGGCCAGCTGGTGGCATGGTGGTTAAGGTGGCTGGAGGCCTACTGCGTGGATTGAGTCCCAGACTCGTCTTGAAGAGCACACCAGCACGTGTGTGTGTGTGCCCAAAATCCCAAAAAGAGGGAGGGATAGAGGAGAAGAGATTGCTGCATAGCCATTTCCCAAAAGTGCTTTTCATGCTCTTTCTCTCTGTTTCTCTCTAGTGAGAGTACATGCCCTCCAGAATTTAAACAAAAGAGAGAGAGAGAGAGAGAGAGAGAGAGAGAGAGAATAACATTTATCAAAGAACTCTTATCAAGAAACTCTGGTCCAAAATTGTATGTAGGTGCTACAAACACACAAAAATATAAAGTATATTCCTCACCCTCAAGGAACTTAACAGCTTTCTGTGAAAATGGAACACAGCTAGAGCATACCACATAGCAATGTCGTATCTGCAGAATGCCGTAATGAGAGATGGAGGAACCCATACACAACAGTGCCGTGAACGCCAGTCTGTACAAAGCCAGGAAGATTACTGAAATGGAAAAGAATGATGTGAGAAGGCTGTGATAAGGGACCAGCAGATGGCGTAATGGTTACGTCGTTGGACTCCCATGTAGTCCACCGTGGTTCGAGTTTCTGACCCAGCAGCTTAGCACTTGTATTGAGCCATGTGCCTGGGTACCCGAGATCCCCAGAGGGGAATGAAGGAGAAGGGATTGCAGCATGGGCTTCCCCGCTGGGGGGTGACTCCTCACTTTCTGTCTCTCTGTCTCTCTGTCTCTCTGTCTGTCCAGGGAGTGCACATGCCCTAAATCAAAAAAAAAGAGAGAGAGAGAAAGAAAGGTATGGCAAAAGCAATTTGGTTGCAAAACAAGTTAAAGTTAGAGAGATAACGAGAACAATATAGTGGGACGCTGAGGAGTTGAGATCGTAGCTGAGATTTTATTGTGTAAGTATTAAGAAGCTAATGAAGAATCTAATCCAAGAGCAACGAGAAGATCAATCTGGCTTAAATACGAGGGTAATGGCCCAACTGGGGTAGCAGAGTTGAAATTAAGAAAGAGAGATTGCACACAGAATCAAGGCTTATGATAAATGAAACCTGGAGTTATTAAAGAGATGAACTAGAGGAAGTTCAGTACTGTTAAACACCCAGTAAATTCCTAGCATGCTGGGAAAAATGAAAACATTTAAAAACATAACTCCCACATTAAGAAAATATAAAATCTAATTGAGGATGCAAAACATACAAATAGGAAGCAAACAGGAAAAGTATCAAACCACACAAATAAAGCGTTGGCTGCTGGAAGCTCAGTCCGCTTAGAGGCACAGGCGAAGCACGCTCTGAGGCCGCAGTGCAGTCAGCGTACCCGCATGACCTAGCGTCTACGACACCCCAATATACAGACAACCTCGTTCCACGCCCAGCCTGGCCTTTCTTGTGTTTAGCTAAAACAGACTAAGGGGCTTCCTGCCTCTCAATTACGAAATTGTCCGTGGGGAATCTGTCAAACACTTCTGGTTTAATCCCTCACCGCGAGTTATGACTTCTCCATTTATACCAGCCAGAGGCCAATTATACAATACCGTCTCGCCGACAGGGATGAGGCTAGGCCAGAAATCTGTGTCTGAACTGATGCATGCCAAGTCTTTGGCAAAGGCACCAGGAACTTGTGGAGTTGTGCATGTGCTATAGCAACCAGAAGAGGGAAACCACATGAGGAAATGCATTGCTTTGTGTATGCGCAAGTGCTACTAGTAT
This sequence comes from Tupaia tana, assembly GCA_026018925.1. Taxonomy (NCBI): domain Eukaryota; kingdom Metazoa; phylum Chordata; class Mammalia; order Scandentia; family Tupaiidae; genus Tupaia; species Tupaia tana. The sequence goes on from JAKSZU010000002.1 coordinate 145,568,003, forward strand.
TTCCAGAGTGTATAAAGTAGTCATTCAGATATTTCCAAATGTTTCTGAATGAAAGTTAAATTCACTTTGCATTGTTTGCATTGTCAATCATCAGAAATAACATAGAAGTGTCCTGTGAGGCTAGCTGGTTACCTGGTGGCTAACCGGGCTGGATCCCACATGACCCACTGCACAGTTGGAGTCCCTGACTCAGCAGCTTGAGGAATGTACCAGGCACACATGCACGCATGTCCAAAGTCTGGAAAGGAGGCAGAGGTGGAGGAGGAAGTATTGCAGTGTGACCGTCTCCCATAGAGAGGTGTTTCCTTACTTCCTCTCTTGGCAAGTGTACCTACCCTACAGCAAATTAAAAAGCAAACAAAGTATCCTGTGTGTGCTTCCAAAAATGTCTCACTCAAAAACTGTTATATACGTATTTATACTTATGGAAATACAGTCAGTTACTTACTTTTTTATCTTTAAGAGAGATTTTTGCTATAGGGAGCTTGCACTCACCAAAGAGACAGACAGAGACAGAGGGACAGAAAGTGAGAAATCACCCCTTTCGGGGGATGGCCACACCGCAATCCTTTCTCCACCATTCTCCTCTCGGGATCTTGGGTACCAGTACCGTACCTATCTACACCTTCTGGATGGGACTTGCACCTGGCATGAGTTTTAAGTCACTGGGTCCAGGACTCGAATTGCAGTAGACTACGTGTGAATCCAGTAATGTTAACCATTATGCCATCTGCTAGTTCCAAAACAGCCAGTTATTTAACTAGTACTTATTTAATAGATTATTTTACTTTTGGTGTTATAGATAAAGTAACAAAAATTCTTGAACCCCATATCCCTTTGAATTAAAATTTCGGAATCAGAGTATGAACACTCTTTATTACTATTGTTGAAATAGTGTCAGTCACCAAAGGATTTATATGTTCAATAATTATTTTTTATATGTCCCAAAAAGATGGGACAGTCTTTTCCACTCAGCTTTTGCTAACTGTGTCATTTTTAAAAAGTGTTTGCTAACCTCATAGATCATTAGTTACCACCACTGCTGTGAAATTATGTATTTTTAAGGTTATTGGCCACTTCTGTTCCTTTTATTAAAAAGCCACTCATTCATGACCTTGAACATTTTTCTATTAATTTTTTTACTATGTCTTAAAGGTGTTATTTGTATATTAAGAAGATCACATTTTTCCCACTTTTGTTTTTGAATTGTTTCTCTATTCATGATTTCTCCCTGCCTAAGTTTCTAACTATGGTCAAATTCAAGAATCTTTATTCCTAACCTCTGACTTAATAATATATAACAATGCATATAGTGTTCAAACACACTCCAATTTTTACCAGTTATTTTGTATAACTCGGTAGTTCCACTTTCTCAAATTCTTTACTTATTTATAATTTATTTGTCAGTGGAAAATGAGTAGACTCTCTTTTTAATTGTTTGCCAAGAGCCAACCAATTCTTCTCCAACAATTATTGAACATTCTACCATTTTCCACTGACTTTACCTGTGAGATTTGCCATTTATTTGACTTCTGCACGTTTGAATAGTTTCAGACCATTTTTTCTGCATATACCAGTACTAGAGTGTCAAGTTGTTACAGCATGGTAATATGCTGGCATGTCATGTGGTTATTCTGTGTCTCCCCTTTGTTTCAATCTCTCTTGGCAAAGTGCATGTTTATTTTTCTTTTTTCTTTCTTTTATTTTTGCCACAAAATATAGACATTTTATTCCATTTCCAAGAAATGAATAAAAAAGAGGGAAACACATCTTTCCACATGCCAATCTAATTTATCGGACATAAATTCAGAAAAGCTAGAACAGATATAAATGTATACACGTATATGTGTGTGTATATATGTATGCACATATACATAGGGATTATTGGATTTTAGTCTCATTGGTATTTGTAGCTTCATTCATTCTGTTTGGATTTTTAGTCAATTCCTTGAAAAGTCAGATGCATTCTAATACGTCTATCTGTGTCTCATCAGTCATTTCATATCATTTGTATTGTATTAGTAGCTTGTGTTTTAATCACTTATGTGATTGGTCGAACTTTGTATTTGAAAATGTAATGGAAAACTTCAGTTCTACTCCCCATGGCAGTTATCATCACGTGATCTTTTCATCCTCCCTGCAATTCACACAGCTCGTAGTTCTCCGTGCATTGCAGTCGGTCGTTTTCAGCTTCCAGTCCTGTACATCTGCCCCTTCTGGATGGGACTGCCTGTGACCCTGAGCTTGGGGCCAGGCATAAACTGTGTAGCACCCTATTTGAAAATTACTGGGTCATCAGAAAACTCATGATGTATTTTCTGTGTTTTTCTTTCTTTCTTTTTTTCCTGAGATGGAGTCTGATGTGGCCTTTATTTCAGATCTGAGTCCTGCTGGCCAAGGCACTGAGTCTTTCAGGAGGCGAGTTGTTTCTGCAGGTGTCTCTGTTCCAGCAGAGCTTCCTAACTTTGTTTTTTTCTTTAGGTTCAGGAAGTGCCTCTTTGTGGTTTCTTTTTGTCCACAATGATCTAACTGCTTCATAAATTTGCTGACTTGTAGCATATGCCCTTTTACTGGTTATCTTTGCAATTATTTCTGACAGAACTGGAGAGCAAACAGTCGCTCCTAAAGTGGCCAGTCCCAGGGACAAGCAATTCTCTTGAACCAAGGTCCTTTTCTCGCGGGAAGAAAGCCCACTGATCCTGAAATGGTAATCTTGTTTTCAAAAGAAAATCTAGAGGAGAATTCTTCAGATAGACATATGCAGCTTTTCAAACTACTGTATCCACTATCCCATTTTCCATGAAGATACAAACATCCTCTCACCAGCCAATATAACGACCAGCCATAGTGCGGATGGGGGCAAACCTGTCTGTAAACGGCCAGGCTGCTCTTCATAATTAGATTGGAGAGCTGGCACAGCACGTATGGGGTGCTCCGGGTCACTGGCTGCTTTCCGGATTCCCCTTCTTCGGCCGCATATACACTTATAGATGTGTATATTAGACCTGCCAGCATGGTCGTCAGCCTTCCCATCCTAACCCCCGGGGATCTATGACCCTCCCCACTCAAGTTTTCTTACGGAGCACGTGTTTATTTTTCTGTGTGAACATTGGCAGCATCTGACAATTTTACAAGCATTTTTAAATTAATTTAGGGATACTTGACATGTTAACACTAGTGAGCATTGCTATTATAAACAATGTATGTCTTTTTTTTTTTTTTGAGAGGATTTTGCTATTGGGCGTGTGTGCCCGCCAGACAGACAGAGAGAGACAGAGAGACAGAAAGCAAGAAATCACCCCCCAGGGGGAGATGGCCACGCCTCAATCCCTTCTCCTCCATTCTTCTCCTGGGATCTTGGGCACGCATGCACACACGCCCTATGTGAGTTTAAGCCACCGGGTCCAGGACTTGAACCGCGGTCGACTACATGGGACTCCAGTGACATAGCCATTATGCTAACTTCTGGTCCCAACAATGTATGACTTTCCATTGACTAAAGTCTCGTTTATGCGCCCTACCCTAGTGTCATTTAGGTATCTCGCATAAGCCTCCTTCCACATATTTTTAATTTTGCCAGAGAGGACGCGCACTCTCCAGAAAGGGGGGGAGACAGTGAAAAAGCACTCCTCGTGGTGGATGGTCCCCCTCAGACATTTCTCCTCCTCTGCTCCGTTTCCCCTGTCTTTCGGGGTCTGGGGCCCGCACACCCACATGCTCAGTGTTTCTGAGCTGCTGGGTCTGCGAGCCACGTGGGGTCTATCTGCCGTAAGCACCATGCGTGAGCTCTCCCCCTCCTTCCACATTCATGCCCAGGTAGGCTAAACGTCTACGTACAGACAGTCTAAATAAATGTGCCATTGTAACTGGGACCTCTTCACCCATTAAATCTTACCAGCTTTTATTGCATACGGACTACTAATTTTTATGTTTTCATCCTTTATAAGCCATAACTTGATTATAATCAAACAATTCTAATACTCTACCATTTGCTTTTAGGACCCTTTACTTGTTCTCTTATCTACTTACGGCGTTAAAACTCACAATTTTAAACAGTGATGGTAATGGTAGTTACTCTTGTTTCCAACTTCACTAGGAAATCTCTCTCGCTCTGTCCCTCTCTGGTCAAATTAAACTAATAAATAAAGTTAAATAAAATAATTCTTTTAAAAAAAGAAAACTAAAAATAATCACAGTGATAAAGTGATGTAGAGGACTTAAAATGAATAATTTGTCCAAATCTATTAAAATAAATGTAAAACCTGAATGATATTGGTAAATTCAAAAATATAAACCAAGCCCCAGAATTAATCTCGGAAGAGACCAGGAGCATGGAAAAAAAATCCACCTTTGTGCCTCAGTTTCCTCATTATTCACCAGAGACAGAGAAGATACTTGCAAGTCAATGTGATTTTTAAAGTGATCACTACTAGCACATGTTGAGAAGCGTGGTAATACCGTCAGCATACGCGTGCTCTCTGGTGTGTGCTTAATAAATGCAGACTTGGCGGAGTACCTTTGTCACCGTGTAGAAGAACAAACAAGCCACCTAGCTGTTGTGATTACTGTGTGGTCACAGATATGGGTGTCTTCAGTTTCCAAAGTGTGCCGCGGTATGAATGTGTCCCCAACATTCACGTGTTAAAATTTGGAAAGCTATTATGAAGGTATGAGGAGGGCAGGAACTCCGTCCCCTGGAACTAAAACGTGGAGCTTTTGTCAGGGATGGAGATGGACAAAGCCATCACAGTGAAACCCTCCTTCCAAACACTCGTGCATTTATAGGAGTGAAAGAATCCCACATTTTTATACTAAAAAACTATTGCAATGAAGCGTGGAATTGGGCTTTGATTTTTCTCCATGGTAAGGTGTGATGGTCCTCTTGCAATGTTTAAGAAGAAAATTGAGAAGATCTAGCTAAAATGACTCATCATTGGAAATGATTTAAAAATCAAAGAAGGGAAAAACAAAACAAAACAAAAAAAACAGAAAGGCAATAGCAGTCTAAACACATAGCTGTGGTAAGACCTAAATTTTTCTTTCCTTTTCTTTAAAGTATCAAAGTTTTTATCTTATTCATTAATTTAATGAGGAAACCAAAAAAATATTGATACAATCCTTTCAGTATAAAATGCCAAGAATCTTACATATGCGTGGAGGGAACACAGAATTATAAAATGAATTTACAAATAGTCCTTTGTTTTAAAATTTTTGCCAGAGAGCATGTGCACTCACCAGAGAGAGAGAGAGAGGGAGAGAGAGAAAGCAACCCCCATGGGGAGTAGTTATGCTATAATCCCTTCTCGATTTCTCCCTCATCTCAAAATTTTGAGCCTGCATGCACGTGTGCCCAGTAGGCTTCCGAAGCCACTGAGTCTGGGGACTGGAACCACACAGTTGTCACGTGGGATCCAGTTGCTTTAACCACCATGCCATGGACTGAGCCTATAAGTAGCCTTAAAACTGCTCTTTGGGAGTTAGCAGGTAGTCTGGTGGTTAAGGATGCTGGACCCCCACTTGGCTGGCAGGGGTTTGAGTCTTGGACCTGGTGGTTTGCTTTCTCATTTTCTCTCTCTGTCTCTCTCTGTCTCTCTCTTGCTCTGTCCCTCTCTGGTAAAATTTAAATAAATAAATAAATAAATAAATAAATAAATAAATATAAACTGCTCTTTCATGGGGCAATGATCAATTGTATTCCAATAGGACACAATTAATTTTCATTTATATGAGGCCATGCTATTTCTAGGGGCCTCGAAAATGCCTAATTTTTATTTCTTTTAAGATAAGAAAGTACTTGCACCGTCATCGTGAATATATAATAATAAATCTGGATCCTGTTTTTCTTGAAGACAATACGTGAGGTCCTGCAGAAGGAGCAGCAAAGAGGATGAGGCTCCGTCTTTCCACAGGAGGGTCCCAGGAGCCCGCGCTGGCTTCGGTTCCTTTTCTTTCTCTTCTACTAGATCACAAGACAGCATTCGCAATCTGCTCAGAAATCAATGAATAGCTATGCTTCTGGACACCACTGGAGATAAACGAGGAAATCTGAGAAATACTACCTGCCAACAGAGAGCCAGGACATGTGCAGGAAACACACTGACCCTACACGTGAGCCCACGCTGAGACGGCCTGTGGAGTGCAGCTGTTTACTTGGAGTGGCGCACAGGAGACTTAGAGCATATATTCGAGGAACTTTGCAGGATGTCTGTATGTGAAGCAGTTCTATTGTGAGAAAATGGGACCAGATATCATCAGCCGAGCATGATGCAGTGCAATGGTGATAGGCAGGGGAACTCCCAACACTCCTCACACCTCTTCTGACTGAGCCCTTGCTGGCTGTGTTAAATGAGTCAATGTCGTGAGACTCTTGGAGTACACAGTCAGCAGGATTGATAGAGACTCTTCGAGTACACGGTCAGCAGTATTGATACGACGGCACCATTACTTTTGTTGGTGCTCTTGCTCTTGTCAAAATTAGAAGGGGCTTTTGGGGAATAATATGTTTATTTGCATGATGATATTTTAAATTATATGCTCATAAAAGTAAGGCAATTTTTAATGGACAGTTTTATGTTGTAATATTACCAGGGTAATGGAAATACATACTGTGTGTATACATACATACTATACATACACCCATAAACACTTATATAATAGATACAAACGTTTAAATATTAAATGTCACCTAATGAAATAGTACTAAGACAGACAATATAGTATTACACAAGCCTTCTTTTTTATTTTTTTGGAGAGGTTTTTGCTATAGGGCGCGTGCGCTCGCCAGACAGAGAGAGACTGAGAGAGAGAAAGCGAGAAATCACCCCCCAGGGGGAATGGTCACGCCGCGATCCCTTCTCCTCCATTCTCCTCTCGGGATCTTGGGCTCGCACGCACATGCGCCCGGCATGAGTTTAAGCCACCCGGTCTGGGACTCGAACCGCAGTCGACTACATGGGAGTCCAGCGATATAGCCATTACGCTAACTGCTGGTCCCACACAAGCCTTCTTTATCTTCATCTCTCTTACAGTCAGTGATAGTTTCATTAGTACATTATTTAGAACCATTTTAGCATTCTAAAATGCCCAGTGGGAGCTGAGAAATCTAGAGCATATTTACAAAATAAATGGCACATTTGTGAGAACATAGGAGGAGGCTAGATTACTGCTTTAATGTGTGCAATGGTTTGAATGTGTCCTCAAAATATATTTGTTAAAATTTGGTGAGCTATTGGGACCAGCAGTTGGCGTAATGGCTATGTCGCTGGACTCCCATGTAGTCAACTGTGGTTTGAGTCCCAGACCCGGTGACTTAAAAACTCAGGCGCAGTGGGTGGTGGGGAGTGGGTGGTAGAGAGGGGTCGTGGGGAGCAAAGGGAAGGACCATTTAACACCAAAAATGTAGAGTTCTCTGTTGAAAACTATATATGTATAGGTATATTGTATACATCATAATGGGGACTTTATGTAAAATGTGAATTTAATTAATCTGAGAAAGAAAAATAAAATAAAATAAAATAAAAAAAAAAAACTCAGGCGCTGAGCGTGTGCGTGCGTGCCTAAGATCCCGAGAAGAGAATGGAGGAGAAGGGATTGCGGCATGACCATCCCCTGGGGGGTGATTTCTCGCTTTCTGTCTCTCTGTTTCTCTCTGTCTTTCTGGCAAGCGCACGCGCCCTATAGCAAAAACCTTTCAAGTAAAAAAAAAAGAAAAAATTGGTGAGCTTTTGTGAAGTTATGAAGAAGGTAGAACTTTAGATCAGAAGGTGATGTGACAGATTCAAATTCTGTACTCAGCACCTTGAAAATCACCCTGGGCACGTGAGAGTGTTCTCCCAAGAGGAGAACAGAGGAGAAGGAATTCCAGCATGGCCATCCCCGGGCACTCACACTCTGTGGCAAAAAAAAGAAAGGAAAGAGAGAGAGAGAGAGAGAGAGAGAGAAAGAGAAAGAGAGAGAGAAAGAAAGAAAGAAAGAAAGAAAGAAAGAAAGAAAGAAAGAAAGAAAGAAAGAAAGAAAGAAAGAAAGAAAGAAAGAAAGAAACTAAATAAATAAAATAGAAAACAAAAATTAAAGTAGAACTTTGGCCAGCAGGTAGCATGGAGGTTAAGACTCTGGATCCTGCGAGGCTGACTGCACTGTTCAAGTCCTGGACCTGGCAGCTTGAAAGTCACACTGGGTGTACGTGTGTGATGCCCAAAATTCTGAGAAGAGAATGAAGGAAAAGGGAAAAGGGATTTCAGCTTCTTACTTTCTCTATTTCTTCTCTCTCTCTCTCTCTCTCTCTCTCTCTCTCTCTCTCTCTCTCTCTCCCCCCCACACCCCAACAAGTACACATGCCCTAAAGCAAAAACTAATTTTTTTTTAAGAATGGTAGAGTATTTAGTACAGTTATGAGATTAACAGGTGGAGCCCTGGTAACGTGATTGGGATTGGTTAGGTCGTCAGCGTGGGAACTCCCTCCTAAATATTGTGCACTTACAGGAAGAAGGAGTGTATTAGTCAGGCTTCTCTAGGGAAAGAGACCCATGGGATGTGTGAGAAGGGATTTATGTGTGCAAGATAATGTATATATGTAAGATCATTTATATGTGTAAGATTTAGAGGGAATTTACTAGGAGAATCAGCTCATGTGATGACGGCAGCTGGAAAGGCCCACAGTAAGCCACCTATCTGCAAATTGAAGATCGCAGAATGCTGGTTCCGTGGATCAGCTTAAGTTCTAGTGCTCAGAGGCAGGCAAGCTGGAGATGTAACTCATGGTCCAAAACCAAGAGCCTGAAAACTTAGGAGGTTACTCCTGGAGTCCAAAGGCAGCTGAATTCTGATGTTCTAAGCAACAGCTGTCTACCTTGCTCTGTCCCATAAGAAGTCAATTGTCTTTCGTATCAGTTTTCTCTGGGCCTTTTGTTGACTGCATCATGCCTTTCCACATGTCTAGCATGTTCAGATCTGCATGTAAATGTTTCTGTAAACACTGCTATTAGACTCACACAGAGTGATGCTTTTTCTGGGCATACCTTTGTCCGGTCAAGCTGACATCCAAAACTAACCACCACGGGAAGTGGGACAAGAGCAGAGACACGTGGGCAGGTACCCATTAAATGCAGCTGAGGATGCAGGTACCTATTAAATGCAGCTGAGGATGCAGTTACCTGTTAAATATAGCTCAGGATGCAGGTACCTGTTAAATATAGCTCAGAATGCAGGTACCTGTTAAATGCAGCTCAGAATGCAGGTACCTGTTAAATGCAGCTCAGGACACAGGAAAACTCTGTCTTCCCACTGTGTCTTCGCTGTACAGATGCAGCACATGCAGGGAGTTCCCACCAACAAGAAGACCTTACAGAGCTGGCCCTTGCCCTGCCCCTCCAAAACTATGAGTTAAATAAACCTTTATTATCTCAAATTGCCCAGAGTCTGTGATTACGGTTACTAACAAGGGGACGAACTAGAACAACATGGGAGAATGCATTTGTGTGACTTTGTTCTTGGAAGAGGGAGACATGAAGTAAATAACTGTTAGTTACCCCAGATCTCCACGAGTGTGTCATCGGAAGATGACAGTAGGGAGACTTCAGTGGAACTCGAAGGCCTATAAAGTTACATTCACAATAGCATCAGGTAGTTCCTATAATCCAGGGATAGGGCTGAGCCAGCTGAATGCCACGTGAGATTCGTGATTTAAAATACAGACTTTCTAGCAAGGTAGCAGAGAGCCTTGAGTTCCTTTTCATCACAAAATTATGATCCTCCAGTCTACACAGCCTAGGCAATAGGCTTCAATAAAGAAACCAAGCAAATTGAAGTGCATAGGAGATGCCCACGTCTGTCTTCTGCCCTGCTCCTGGGCCACAAAGGGCAGAGCGGCTGGCAGCAGGCAGCACTTGGTGGAAAATCCTTATGAGAGTAATTAAAATGTCCTGTCCTATAATCTACAGAACTCCTCTCTCTCCCTCTCTTTCTCTGTGAGTTTAGGTTTGAGAGATTCAAAGACAAACTAAAGTTCCCATCTATTTTGAAATACTAGTTATAGGGACCAGCAGTTGATGTAATGGCTATGTCACTGGACTCCCATGTGGTCAACTGCGGTTCAAGTCCCAGACCCGGTGGCTTAAACTCATGCTGGGCACATGTGCGTGCATGCCCAAGATCCCGAGAGGAGAATGGAGAAGGGATTGCAGCATGGCCATCCCCCTGGGGGGATGTCTGTCTCTCTCTGTCTTTCTAGTGAGTGCATGCATCCTATAGCAAAAACTTCTCAGAAAAAAAAAAAAAAGAAAGAAAGAAAGAAAAGAAATACTAGTTATATGAGAAGGCTGTGAATCCTCAGCAGAGAACATAGCTGAAACCTGAAAGAAATAAACAAACAAAAACCTGGAGAAGGAAAACATACTATATCCCTGAAACCACCCTGAAATCGTCTCAACTTTAATGCTTTCCTTCCCTCTTCATCACCGTCATCCTTATTCTCTGCCTGTTAATGTGGACACCACAGTATTTAGTTCAGGACTCTGCTCTTCGCTGCACTCTCTTTCGGAATCACCCCTGCCCCTTGCCCCAGACCCAGCCCCTCACTCTTCATGTTAACTTGATCTGATGCATCAGCTTCACTTTGTGATTTGCAAACATGGCCTCCAAATTCGTTGACACTCCTCCCACTGAGACAGAGAGACAACACCCCTTCTCTGGAATCTGGACTCCATTAATGTGTGACAGAATCAGTGGGAAAAACACTGGCCAGTTTGGGGACCCAACCCTTAATAAGTAGACGATGTCTCTTTTGATCTCTTGTGATGCTTTATGCTGGAAACCCATACGCCACGCCATGAGGAAGCCCAAGCAGCTTGCTGAAAAAAGAAATATGGCTCTCGGCAATAGCCCTGACGGAACCAGCCGGCAACCTAAAGCTAGTGACCAGTCACACGGGGACCTCCTCGGTCGTGGACCCTCCATTCTCCAGGCCAGCCACCCAGGCCGGTGCTGTCCCTGTCCCTGCTGAGCAGATGAGCTGTCCCTGGCAAGCTCTGCCCAACTTACAGATTCTTGAGTAACATGTACAGCTGTTACGTAAAGCCTTATGTTTGGGGGTAGTTTATTCAATATTAGTGATAAACAAAATTAGTTCTTACATGTGAAAGCCCTAATTTAACTCCATCTCAAAAGCTCTACCAAAATTTTCTACTCACTTATGTATCCGATTGCATCTCATCCAAATGAGCCTGATTTTCGCCTACAAATCCTTACCTTAGTTAAAGAGAGCTGCCAACTATTCTGCCTTCACACACCCTGTGACTTCATTCGTTTTCTCCCCCCATGGTGCCGAAGGCATCATCAATAAGCAAATGCAATACCTGCATCTTCAGCCCATCCCTGACTCCCGCACCTTCCCTCTCATTGTTCGGGCAATCATCCCAGTCCCAGCCCTTAGCCGAGGAGCACTGTGAGGTGTCAGAGGCCCCACTGTGTGCCTCCCCGGCCTCTCCACTTCACTTCCTCATGCAACTTTCCTGAGAGTCGTCTTCCATCCCCATCCCCGACTCTGCAAAGGTTCCCATGAGCTCATTTACCTTAGGTCCAAACTTGGCCCTCCACGATCCACATCAGAGCCCCTTTTTCAGATCCTGTCCCCCGCTCGCTGTACAAGCAGTTATCTACGACCACAGGTCTGTGGGCATACCTGCCTTCACACCTGTCCCCACTCAGCCCGGTCTCCTTGTTCCAGCATGGCTCATGCTCCAGGACAGCCTCTTTGTCAAACAGGCTCTGACCCAGGCCTGTCTCCCAGCCTGCGCCTCCTCGATCAGGTTTAAACTGAGCACAAGACTCCCCTCACTGCAAACAGGAAGACGTGTCTCTGCCTCCTTTGGCCCCCTCCCCTAAGATTATTTTGTTTCCAAATAAATTTGACATGTAATTTACTTAATTATTTTTTACTACAACCCTCATAAAACCTGACATTTTAATTTATATCCCAATGTACCATTTATGTCTCTAGAAAGTAGAGTTTCTGATCAAAACGAGCACCCCCGGACTGTACCATTCTTGTAGTTAAAAGTGGAAAGAACCTTGTTCTGGATGCCTGGATATTTCAGTCCTTGTCATTGCTTCTCCCTGAGAGCACAGCTCAATGCATTTTCCTTTCATGATCTTTTTCTTTTTTTTAGAGAAAGATTTTTGCTAGAGGATGCATATGCTCGCCAGAGGGAGACAGAGACAGAGAGACAGAAAGCGAGAAATCACCCCCCGGGGAGGTGGCCACACCACAATCCCTTCTCCTCCATTCTCCTCTTGGGATGTTGGGTACACACGCACACACACCTGCTGTGAGTTCAAGCTGCTGGGTCTGGGACTCAAACCACCGTCAATTATCTAGTAGTCCAGTGACATAATTATTACGCTATCAGCTAAAGATCATCCTTTTATGATCTTTAGTTTGCTGTGTTGTAAAATAAAAGTGTTCTCTTAGGTGGGCTCAGACCATTTTCCCCAGTCTATGATCAGTAATAGCAAAATTTAAATTGACATTTGACTCAAAACTTAGAAGGCATCTCTCTCTTTTTCTTTTTCTTTTTCTTTTGAGAGGTTTTTGTTATATGGCGTGTGCGCTCGCCAGACAGACAGAGAGAGACAGAGACAGAAAGTGAGAAATCACCCCCCAGGGAGGATGGCCACTCCACAACCCTTCTCCTCCATTCTCCTCTCGGGATCTTGGGCACACACGCACACACTCCCAATGTGAGTTTAAGCCACCGGGTCTGGGACTCGAAACATGGTCAATTACATGGGAGTTCAGCGACATAGCCATTACGCTAACTGCTGGTCCCAGAAGGCAACTCTCTCTACTACTGTGTTTTTATTTTATATAATGACTCGAGAGAATCTAATGATGGCAAGCCTTTTCAATATACTGAAATCACCATTTGACTAACAAAATAAGCTTATGATTCTGTCTGTCAGAACCCTGTCTGTAGAGAACCATGCCTGTTGCTGGAACTGCAAAATAATCTTCAAGCGGCACTAGAAGAAAACGTGGTTGCTTCAGCCACAGATAGTCAGACCTAACCCGGAAGTTCATACACTGCTCTACGTTAGAGGACTCTCAGCATTGGAATGGGAATACATGTTTGTTCTGTTTCTCAGCTAGCCCAGTGCCCTGCATGCAAATAGTAAAGAGAGCTGTCCAGACTAAAGTTTAGAGAAAATTTGAACACCGAATCTCTGATTCAACGTCCAGTGAGCACTCTCAATTCAGCACTGAAAAGGAAAATGTGTGTGAAGCTGGTTCATTTCATAAGGACTAGGGAGAGGAAGAGGCTCTCATCACCCGGAGACCCCATTCTGCCACCCCTCAAGGCAGTCAAGATCTCAGGCGGGTGCACACCCAGCATGATTCAGGCCAACGCAGGATCTGAACCTGCCGTCAGCCAGTGGCTTCCAAGCACTGTGGCTTCAGTGGGCTGCAACCAGCACTACCATGGTCGGACCATGGACAAGAAATAAAAACTTCAAGATCATTGTTAAAGCCAACATACAGGCACGGATAAAGGATTACAAACTAAGCTCTCATTCAGCAGCCCATCAGTTAGGCATCAGCCATATTGAAAACGAATGCACTCCCATACTTCAGAGTCCTACAAGCTGAGCAGCTATAAATAAATAAATAAATAAATAAATAAATAAATAAATAAATAAATGAGTTGATCTCTGGCTTGCACAAAGGCAGGTTGATCTCACCTTCATGCAGTAATTCAGAGACCAGGCTTCCTCCAAGGTGTGGCCTGCTGTCTCTACACAGGATTTCTGAGCTATCACTGGTAGGGCAAATGAGAACATGGAAGCACGCACTGGCTTTTAAACGCTTGGCAGGGAGTGACACACACATGACTTCTGGCACACTTCTTGGCCAGAAGTAGTCATGGAATCCCACCTGCCAACAAAGGGCCTTGGAAGTGGAATTTTGTTTTTTAAGAGATATTTTTGCTATAGGACACATGCATTCGCCAGAGAGACAGAGAGACAGAAAGCAAGAAATCACCCCTCAAGAGAATGGCCATGCCACAATCTCTTCTCCATTCTCCTCTTGAGATTTGTTGGGGCATGCAAGCACATGTGCGAGGCATGAATTTTAAGCTGCCGGATCCAGGACTTGAACTCCTGTCGACTACATGAGAGTTCAGTGTATAACCATTATGCCATCCACTGGCCTCAGAAGTGGAAGCTTTCTAACAGGACACAACTAGGAGCACTCATGATCTCAATCAAAAATGGAGACTTGATATGTCTTCATAAGTTGCTAACCAAGCCAGCCGTGGTGGTACAGCGGTAAGGCAACTATGCTTAGTCCACATAAGGAGATCCTGGGTTCAAGCCCCCCAGTCTGCCTATGCCTAAGAGGAGAGCACGTGTGTGCCCAGGATCTGAGATGACTAAGGCTGGGGGAAGGATTATGGCACAAAGTCCCTGCTAGGAGTTCTCTGTCTCTCTGCCTCACTCTCTAGCTTCTTCTCTGATGGAAATTAATTAATTAATTAATTAACTTGAAATTAATAAATAAAATTTTAATCACACATTGAAGACTACCTATTAAATATAAGTAATGTTAACTTGGAAGCCTAAGTGTTTCTTCTCCAGACAAACACTGGTTATATTATCAGGGTTCATAGAAAGAGATGCTTGCAACACCTACCACCAGGTCTCTAAGAAATATTAATTTGCACCAAAATAGCTCATTCCTCATAGTCTGGATTTAGATGTTCCATTGTTCAAATGTCACTACCATGGAATGATTTTTCAAATAAATGTATGCTATTTAAGAATACAAATATTGCAGGTGGGATAAAGTTTATTCATTGATGAACAGATGTTTTATTCTGCTGAAAAGAAGTCTTATTTCTGGGAACCAGCAGTTAGCATAATGGCTATGTCACTGGACTCCCACGTAGTCGACTGCGATTTGCGTCCCGGACCTGGTGGCTTAAAACTCATGCCAGGCGCGTGTGCGTGTGTGCCCAAGATCCCAAGAGGAGAATGGAGGAGAAGGGATTGCGGTGTGGCCATCCCCCCTGGGGGGTGATTTCTCACTTTCTGTCTCTCTGTCTCTCTGTCTGTCTGGCGAGCGCACGCGCCCTATAGCAAAAACCTCTCCAAAAAAAAAAAAAAAGTCTTATTTCCAGAGAGAAAAATTTAAAAGAAAATAAAGTGAAAGAGAAAAATGGTTATAGAAAACAAAACCAGTTAAATTACAAGGTGGGATCTCCCTAACGAGGATCAGGAAATTTTTCCTACAATGGTCCAGAGAACAAATATTTTAGTTTTTTGGTAGTTTTGTTGCAACAATTGAACCTGACCTTTGCAGTGCCAAGGCAGCCATAAACAACATGTAAGCAAACACGTGTCTACATTTCAATAAAACTAATTTGCAAGGACGGGGAGCTGCATCTGGCCTGCAGGCAACAGTTTTCCAACTCTCCCTCTATAGTTCTGAAATGGTACAGGATATCACTTATCTAATTATTTTAAAATGTAAGCTCTAGGGGAAAAAAAAAAAAAACAGAAACATAAATCAATCAGTACCAGAAAATATACATTTGTCATTATCAGCCACAGTGGGCCAGACTAAATCTAAATATCATTTGAGATAAAATGGGTTATTATCTACTTTTTAGCCCAAATCTCATTTCATGACATAATCCAATGACACCCTGGAATAAGAAAATTCTTCAAATTGCTGCTGTAAATTCCAACACAGATTTACTCCGCACACAATGTCCCTCAATAAGGAATACTTAAAAATTATAATATATGAAATAAAGATGGCTCTAACCTTTTTAAGGTTTCCTTATTCCTATCATGAGGACGAGATACAGAGAAAGACAAGCACCTTGAACAGGGTCCCTCGCCACAGTCCTCCTTGCAGCCAGCCCCGAGGGTGTACGGGCAGGTTGCAGTTGTACAGGTCAGCTGACCAGGGAGCTAGCCCGCGATCTCCACAGGGACCTGGCACAGCTCGAGCAGGTGTTACCGATGGACCACCTTGCTGGCCCCCAATTGACTTGCGATTCAAATCAAAAGTGTAGATCGCATTTCTGTCAAGGGTGTTTTAGCTGAGTTACACGGCTTGCTCTGTTAAATCTTGCTCAGTTACGCCTCAGTAACACTGGTGTACACGACGGTGGACAGTAAGGGAAAGGCTAGGTCATGAGAAGTGAATATACACAATAAAGCACACATGAGAAGTGAAAGGCAAAGATAGAGTAGCCAGCTTCACACCAAAGTCAGCGAAAACAACTTCTCTGCTACTCCTCAAAATACCTATTTTTGTGATACTGTATTATTTCTTTAATTCTACAATGTCATCCATACATTATGTAGTGGGTTTTTGTTTGTTTGTTTGTTTTGGAGACGTTTTTGCTATAGAGCGCATGCGCTCACTAGAAAGAGAGATAGAAAGTGAGAAATCACCCCCTAGGGTAGATGGCCACGCCGCAATCCCTCCTCCTCCATTCTCCTCTCGGGATCTTGGGCACGCATGCACACGCACCCGGTGTGAGTTTAAGCCACCGGCTCCCAGACTAGAACCGCAGTCGACTACATGGGAGTCCAGCAACACAGCCATTAGGTCAACTGCTTGTCCCTCATTATGTAGTGTTTTTAAAACTGCAAGTAACTTAGTAACGTATAAATGCCGCCAAGGAATGGTCAAACTCATTTTCTAGCAATGGCTCACCTGCAAGCATAGCCTATACTCTCCAGAGGACTGTCATTTTAGCTAGAGATGGTGTGGTTTTTCTTCTAGTTGGTAGTTCTAAGATAGACATACTCATAAATTTTCAGAACGTCACTCGACCTACCCCTCACAATGACAGTTACGTCACTGTTAAAGCACTGCTTCTTCAAGTAGTAGCCTGTAACAACAGATTTCAATTATTTCACTAGTAAGAGCAAGTGTATTATCATTCCACATATACTAGACATTGATTTCTTCTTAAAGAAAATTTTATCTCCAACAAAGTGCAATTAATTTATAAATCCATCATAACATGATGGAAGATCAAAAGACAGAGTCAGAAAACGAGACTTGAAGCCGATAGTCTGGTAGGTATTAGCTGTGTGATACCTAGCAGGTCATAACTTCTCCAAGTTCATTTTATTTTAAAAAAACGAAAAGAACACTTACTCTGCTTTCTTCTTATGATCTCCATAGCTCTCATATGATAACACACTTACAAGCAACTCACACACACTAGCATGCTATACAAATGTGACTTAGTGTCATTATTTCCCAAACCCCTATTTTGGGATAACAAAAAATTCTTTACTAAATTGATCATTCAACCACTCAGGAAATAAACAACACTATTTCACATTCAAAAATAATGGCACAACGAAAGACATTTAGAGAAGGGATACAGAGGTAGAGCATTGACGGGATGGGGAGGTGTGGTGTTATCTGCTGAAGATATTTCGATCAACGGGTCTGGGGAGAAATGTTCACATATCAAAATGGTCTCATTGTAAGACAAACAATATGATTGAAAGTATATACAAAAATAAATAAATAAAAAAAAAAGCAAAATAAAAAAAAAAAATAATAAAAAATAATGGCACATAACCTGTGTTCTAAGGCCAAAGATCTCCAGATATTAAGACAAAAGCAAAACTCAATATAGCTTACCCGGCTGTACCCGGTGGTAATTGCTACATTCAATACAATAAAGGGGCCCTTCCTCGTGGGGAAAATATTTGTTTACCTAGCGTGCACAGAGCCAAAGTAGAAGGAGTACATCTGTGAATTACCGGGAAACATCCCTTTGACTGTAGTTTATCTCCTTGCTTTAGTAAGTTTTTTGTTATTTTTTGTTTTTTTGTTTTTTTGGTTTTTTTTTGAGAGGTTTTCACTATAGGGCGCGTGCGCTTGCCAGACAGAGAGAGACAGAGAGACAGAAAGTGAGAAAAATCACCCCCCAGGGGGGATGGCCATGCCGCAGTCCCTTCTCCTCCGTTCTCCTCTCGGGATCTTGGGCACGCACGCACACATGCCCAGCGTGAGTTTAAGCCACCGGGTCTGGGATGCGAACCGCGGTCGATTACATGGGAGTCCCCAGCGACATAGCCATTACGCTAACCGCTAGTCCCTTAGTAAGTTTTCATACAACACTCCGATATTTAGCCAAGGGGGAAAAAAATCTCACATCTCTCTAATTACACTGTAAGTTTTATAAATCACATTCCAGGCTCTGTTTCTAGAACTCAATGGCAAAATCAGAAAATCATTTTAAGTTTTGATATGCGATCAATACAATCAGCCTTTCTTTTTGATTTCTTATATTTCTGAGCAGGGCACAGACAGTGAAGAAAGGTCTTCAAGTGACTAGATATATCTATTTATTCACGTTTTTAAATTGCAGAAGGAATATACACTCACCGGAGAGAGAGAAACAGAGAAAGGAGGTGAAAAAACGCCCTTGGTATGGGGCGTGGCCACACCACAGTCCCGCCTCCATTTCTTCATCCTGTTGGGTTTGGGGCACACGTTCTCACACAGCTGGCAAGGGTTTCAAGCCACAGGGTCGGGATTAGAGCTGCAGTGAGCCATGTGGGGTCCAATTTCCTATGTACAGTGCTTAACCACTGTGCTATGCAGAAAAAAAGTGGGTCAGAGTATTTTTAGGTTAGAGAACAGCTCAGTTCCCCCTCCCTGCTCGCTCTGGCTCCAGTAATACGGTTTCTTTTGCATTCTTATCAGATACTGTACATTCTACCATTACCAGAAATTTCTTCTTTTCCTACCAGTGATTCTGGTCCTCACTCCTCTCTCCTTGCCACCCTCTTACATCCTTCCCATCTAGCCTCAACTCCCCTCAGTTCCACTTTTAATTTTTCTAAAAATGCTTCACTGATCCTGACAAAGAATTTCTGAATCAATGACACATGAAATTTGATAGATGTAAAAATTTCTATGGTTTTGCTTAGACTGATTGTATTTTAAAAAGCTGTTATTTCAGCATATTTAAAATGGAAAGAAAATGTAAAATAAGGATAATCGCGCTTTCTTTCATAACATTATTCAGATGTTTTCTATCCAATTCTTAGATGTAATATTTCACACTAGGGCCAGCTGGTTAAGGCAACTGGATTCCACATGGCCAATGGCATGGTTCCAGTCCCAAACGTGGTAGCTTAAAAACCACTCGAGGTGTGTGTGTGTGCGTGTGTGTGTGTGTGTGCGCGCGTGTGTGCCAAAAGTCCTGAAAGGAGGAGGAAAGAGAAGGGACTGCAATATGGCCATCTCCCTAGAGAATGCTTTCTCATTTTCCCTCTCTCTTTATCCTGCTCTGTCTCCAACAAGTACATGCCCTTATAGCAAAAAAAACTTAAAAAAATACATTTCACCCCAACACTATCAAATATATCTCAGCTCAAGGCTGTATTTTCCTTATTATTCCAACTAGATTTTTTGATTAATTTAAGTGGCTTAATCCCTATCACTATCAAAGACTTTTAAAGTGGCACTAGCTTTCAGATTAAAAAAACAGAAAAAGCGTATCTTTCCTTTTCAATTTACCAGCTGTAACAGTCACGACAGCGATAATGTGACCAACGTGGCATTGAGGTTTAGAAATCCTGCCTTACAATGTAATAAATAGGGAATTTTATAAAGACTCCAGTACGCCCCCTGAGAAAAGGAGTTGACAAGCTAGGCCGATCACCCCTGCTTTTGGTGTACCTCACAACACTGTTATCTCTTTCATTTCTCTTAGATAGTCACAAAATTTTCAAAGGACAGTGTTGTTGGTTTTCCCAATTCTCTCAAACTTTGCAATATTAAATCACTGTCCAATTTGCATATGAATAGCTCGTAACAGAATTTCTTTTTAAAGATGCTGTGGTGGTAACTCTTAGCCCTGGGAATTAATCCAAATAACAGCTCTGAGGACGGCCTTCTTTGGTCTCTAATCAGAAGCATCCACATCATGACAGCAGCCCTGCTGGGAATCCTGTCTGACTGCATTGACCTGACCACACTGCCTAAGTGAACCAATGGATACGAGCCGTGAGATCACCACTTCTCCAAGCTCTCATGGGTCATCAGTTCATATGCACAGTGAATATTTGATAGAATTTCATCTTACACTTACGTGGTTACTGTGAGCCACTTGTAAGGGCCAATTGGAACTTCTATTTTAGTTATGGCTTTGCAAACCAGTATGGTCCAGAAAAAGATTTCCATTCACGCCAATCTTTCTCCAAGGTCTTTCTAATTTCTTCTAATAAGCTACAGCAAATGACATTTCTTTTAGTTCCAGATAGGACACTGGCTCTAGGTACATTTTTTTAGGGTGTTTGCCATAGGGGTGGGTACTCACAGAGAGATACAGAGAGAGACAGTGAGAGAGAAAGTGAGAAATCACCCTCCAGGGGGAATGGCCTTGCCACAATCCCTTCTCCTCCACTCTCCTCTGGGGATTTTGAACACACACACATATATGCTCCTGGCGTCATTTTTAAGCCACCAGGTCTAGGACACAAACCATGATCGGCCACCTTAACCACTGCACCACTTACTGACTCGCACTCTGAAGAACTTCACATCGGAAACTTTAAGGTTTAAAACCTTATGGATAACATATTATCGTCCCCAATAGCAAAAGACTCATTGAGCAACCCCTGAGCACACATGAGGCCGCTGTGCTGAGCAGACGACTCATCCATAAACTGATCACACTCATTCAGGTGTTGAGGTAGACAAAGTGCATGAAACAACGAAAGAAAAGATTCAGGAATATATAATAATGTGGTACAGGAAATTGATGCATAAAGAGTAATTAAGAAATGCTTCACTAAAGCCAGGCTCAAGAAGGGCTTTGGGCTCTAAGTTACAGGAAGGTTGGGAGAATAAATGAACGGGAACCATTTTATCAAGAAATAGAAAGCTCTCTAAGCAGTTTTGAAAATGGTGCCAATAAGAAGTGTAAGAACGTATATCAGCAGATGGCATAATAGTTTTGTTGCTGGACTCCCACATGGAAGACCATGGTTCGAGTACTGGACCCAGTGGCTTGAAACTTACCCCAAGCATGTGTACATGTGTGCCCAAAATCCCAAGAGGAGAATGGAGAAAAAGGGATTGCAGCATGGTCATCCCCTCTGGGGGGAGGGTTTTCTTTCTTGCTTTCTGTCTCTTTGTCTCTCCAGTGAGCACACACACCTTATAGCAAAAATCTCTCTTGAAAAAAACAACAAAAAAAGTATATTCTGGAGAAATAAAAGCAGAAGCAAAACTGACCAGACATTTTATTTTGAGTGGATGCAGAAAATAAAGGTCGGCTGGGTGTGCATAAAATTTAAAGAGCCTCGAAACCAGAGATGGCTTCCAGGAAGTGAAAGATGTATCGATGTGCAGGGATCTAGCGTAGATGTAATGCAGAAATCTGAGAAGTTTTACATAAAAATAGGTGAAATGGGCGATATTAGATTTATTGCCCTCTTTGGCACTGTTTCCTTATCTTTCAAATCTGGCGGTTGGATAAAATAGCCAAATTCCCTCCTTCCTCTAGAATTTTATGGACATACTCAACCAAAACCTTGCTGTATATACAGATAATCTGTAATGGGAATGGATTAAAAAAAATCAGTTTCTCCCAAATCAGGAACTCAGGAAAGACTTTACATGAATTTTGGAATGGTAAATAGGGTCTTAAAATGTGAGAAGACTTTAGGAAAGTGAAATGTGAAACATGGACATTAAAAACATATAAACAGTGAAAGTTTGATAAATACAATTAATTTTCTTCTTCTTTCCACTCTAGAAAAATCATCTATTCATGCCCTAAGGTAAGTTGGATTCGAATTTCAAATATCTTACTACCTGAAAGCTAACTTTTTTTTTTTTTTTGCTATAGGGTGCAAGCACTTGCCAGAGAATAACACAGAGAGAGTGAGAGAGAAGTGAGAAATCATCCCCTCACAGAGGGGATGGCCACACTGCAATCCCTTATCCTTTACTCTGCTCTCAAGATTTTGGGCACATACACACATGTGCCTGGTGTCATTCTCAAGTCTCCAGGTCTGGGACGTAAGCAGTGAAGCTGGTCACATGGAATCCAGCAACTTAACTTCCGTGTCACTTACTGGGCCCAATATTTTGTTTTTTGTTAGACATCTTTCTGTATAGAAAAGTCCTGGATGGGAAAGAATTAATACAAATAACAGAGGATGGAACATATGCATTTTAATGGCTCAACATCTTGATTAAGAAAGCAATGAACAAGACGTTATGAAGCACAGCACTGAGCAGTGATCAGCTCTCTGTTGTGGGACTTTTATTGATATCTTCTCATTTAATAATTAAAGACAATTGTAAATGCTTTTTAGATTTTCCTCTCTTAACTCCTTAAACTATAAAAGCAAACTCCTACAAATAAACTTAGTAATGATGATCAGTAAGTAACAATTCCTATTTGTTAAATGTCACTTCTGAAAATAACACAGGATTCAGGAGGTCTGGAAAAACTAAGCATGTTCACTGAAAACCAGCATGTACAAACGTGACATAAAAGAAACCATCAAAAAGTGTGCATAAAATGAAATTATTAAGAATTTAGGTGCGAAAAATAAATTTAAAATTCATCCATAGTTTTTTTAGCAATACACATTCTCTGTGAATTTTTTGAAATCCCCTTATATTGCTCCTAATATGCCATGTAAAAAATTATTTTTATTTGGAAACATTGATCATCAAATATGATTAGTATCCAGTTAATGTAGATAGCTACAATATAAGTAAAATGACCCAAAAAAATGTTCTCAAAGAAACCTACTTGCAGATATTTGTCACCCGAGAGCACTCTGGTATAGCTCTGTAACTAGAAAATCCCATTTTGTGAAGCTTTAATGCTCTCCTACTCTTATAAAGAGCTCACAGTCATGACACTGATATCATTTTTCACACTACCTTCTCACTTTAAGGTATGTTTTAACTTTATGTAGCATCTTAAGTTAGTTCCACGAGTATTTCTCAAAATAAAACCAACCAAATGCTACCATTCTTTAGCTGCTATTTCTTGGCAAATATAAAGTCTGACATGTTTTGTAAAGATTAATATCTTCTATTTTTGTTACTTATCATACTCAAGCCTTCTTTCCCCAACTACATGATTTATTTCTTTCACAATCTTTTCATCAGATCTTAAACATAACACTTTGATGGGAAAACACAGTACTCAGTTATTGTTTGCTTAATCATAAAATAGAATCAAAGCATTTAGATCAGATGGGATACAGAAGTTACAGAGTTCAGACATCCTCACTTTACATTTGAGGAAATGGGGACAAGTTCAGACAGGTAAAGCTAATTTGATCAATACTATCCAGCTAGTTGATGAGAGGAATCTTGGTTCCGTAATGATCTCATTTTTTATCTCATCCACTTCATTCATGCTTACTGAGTACCTTCTAATGGATAAGAATTAGAGGGAGAGGAAGAAAGCACCCCTCATCTGGGTTATGGTCCTACCACAATCCCTTCTCCATTGCTCCTGATAGAGTTAAAAAGATGAACAAGACCTATACTTCTGCCTCATCTTGGAAACATAAAATAACTAGTAAAGCTAATGGGATGAGTGGAACATTATGGCTAAGTACACAAGAGCCACTTCTAGCCCAGGCTCAGAGCCTTTCTGGAAGAAAGTATGTGTGATTTGAAAGCATAAGAATAAGATAAAGTTAACAGGGAAGTTGGGTGCAGACAGTAGCCCACCCAAAAGGAAAGGAGCGGGTTGTAGAAGAAGGCAAGAGACCACCACATACATGGGTGGGGCAAATGGTGAATGTCTGCAATGTGACTGTCACGCTTACAGTCTATGTTCTAATCTATTACCAGATTTTACGTATGAAGATTTCATCAGATTTGTATTTTAGAATGATAGTTGGCTGAAACTGTGGTTTGAATCCCAGCATCAAGAACTTGAAAAACACACCAGGCACGTATGCATGCCCAAAATCCCCACAGGAGGAATGGAGACAGGATTGGGCATGACCATGAGCCATGGGGGGTGCTTCTCCCTCTGCCTCTTTTTCTCTCTGTCTCTCTGGTGAGTGTCCATGCCCTCTTTCAACCAAAAAACAAACAAACAAACAGGAATGATACCTCTGCCTGAGATGTGAGGGGTAAAAGAGGTGGAGGAGGCTGAGAGCTTTAAGACAGGAGACTAGTTAAAAGCCTGGAATCCCTGCAACAGTGATAACTTTAATTTCAATTTGGAAAGGCATGAACACACTCCAGTATTTTGAAAGTAGGCCTTCTTTATTTCATCTATATCACCAGGATAAAAAGAAAAAAAGAATGCGTTTATCTTTGAGACATAAATAAGCTTTGGCAAGGAAGAATTTCATACTGCAGGAAATGAGAATGAGACTATGAACCTTAATTATTGAAATGGTTCATTGCAAAACACTGACAGGGCCAAACTTGGTTTGCGTTGTGAAGACCAGCAATCCTCAACAAGCCAGATCATGTGTGCAATGCCAGGGCAGCTCCTGCAGTCATAAATAGTCATGGCTTAATTCAAAATAGGAAAGAATTTTTATATAAGCCACACTGAAGTCCAAAATACTGGAATAGTTTATTTGAAGACTTCCTCTTCAATCGCACAAGCAAATGGCAAAGTATCAGCCAAGCTCTTGCTTCTTCTGCCAATTTCGACTAGGTTTTCAGTTGTGCAGTTGCTCCTGCACCAATCTAATTTTAAATAATTATTATGAGGTTTGAACACTGGCAAGAAATGCCAAAGGGAAAAGATAAGATCAAACAAAGCGATTGCACTTTAGTTCAACTTCATCTGTTACCTAGGCAAAAGAATGCAATCATAATCTTAAAAAAAGATGCATTTACATTAAAGAAATCCATAAATTTTGCTTGGAGATGAAATCTGTACAAAATTTTATTTCATATCACAATACACGATGGCTATATAGCAAAAATTACTTTAAAGAATTATATTCAACTTAATATTTTATGAAAATACATCATGAAAAACAATTGCAAGCTAAACTAAGAAGAATTTACAAATATTTCAATTAATTTTAGGAATATTGATCCTTTATTTTAACATCTTTTTGGCGAATGCTGTTTTTGTTTTTTGGTTTTGTTTTTTTGTTTTGTTTTGTTTTGTTTTTTGTAATCTGTTAATTACTTCTTTAAAAACCCCTGCCAATAAAATGAAAAAATTGATCCAATTACAAAATAAAAAATAGCATTGTACATTAGACGGAATGAGGAAGGGCTACCTGAATTGCTATGTTTATGTTATAAGATTCTCAAATAACTTATCTCTCATAATTCACCCAGGACTAGGTCCTCTCTACCCAGGTTCCACAGTGCCACACACACCCAGCTAGTCTGCTTTTCTAGAGAGAACAGTGCCTTCCTGCAGGAAAAGTATTAATCGACATTGAAGTCCTAAATTGAAATGCCCTTCTTCTCATAAATATCTCTGATGCTCCCAAAGAAAAGTTCATTATTCCCTTCATGCTTCTATCAAACTTTTTTGCAATACTTTGATTTCTAGGCTCATAAACAGATAAATGCAAAACACCATGCTATAATTTGCTATAGTTTTCATATCCTCCACTATATTCTAAAATATATCTTAATGATTAGATAGTTAAAATAACAACACACATATAATATGACATATATATATATATATATATATACACACACACCTATAAACTCATGTTGAATTCATAATAATAAATGATTACTCATTGCCATGATGTGCCTTGTCCATAGTACGTGAACTGCAGTCTGGATATAAAACATGCATGCTGATTGACTAATGTAGATGAATTAAAATACTGCTGGGGGGGGCAGCAGATGGCATAATGGTTACGTCACTGGACTCCCACGTAGCCAACTGTGGTTCAAGTCCCAGACCCAGCAGCTTAAAACTCATGCTGGGTGCATGTGTGTGTGTGCCCAAGATCCCGAGAGGAGAATGGAAGAGAAGGGATTGTCATATAGCCATAGTCGCTGGGGGGTGATTTCTTGCTTTCTGTCTCTCCATCTTTCTCATCTCTCTAGTGAGCACACATGCCCTGTATAGCAATAATATCTTTCTAAAAGAAAAATACTGCTAGTGGCATCATAATGGTTATTTATACTATTGTAAAACTTAAAAGTTTTACATATCTAACAACAAAAAGTATCACATTTACAGGATTTTATATCTGCAAAGATATAATTACATTTAGGAATACTATTTAAGCACATTCATTCACTAAAATCTCTCCATTACTCCGTAGAAGGAAAAATAATTGAAAATAAACTTTTGATTAATTCACTTAGTAAGCATTCCTTGCTAATCTATCAGTAGGGCACTGTGCAAGGCCAGGTCCGGGGAACACAAGCAGGACTCAGACTCAGCCCTCCACTCTCGAAGAGCCGCGTACCCCGGGTAGGCAGACAAGAACAACAATGGAATAAGGAGGAATGGGTGTCAGTGGTGGTAAGTAGCAGGCGCAGTGAGGGCACAAAGCTCACCCCTGACTGCGTGATGAATCGTCTGGGGAAATCAGAGCAAACCCCCAGGGCCGAGTACCAGTTCACCGGAAGGACATGCCACCGTGTGCACAAAGGCACGGGGCTTGACGTGGCTCGCGTGGCCTCCTGCCTGCTGTTGACGACTACAGAAAAGGGAAGGCATAGAAAGATGTTGGGAGGTAACGTGCAAGAAGCAGGCAAAGATAGCAAGAGGACATACAGAGAGCCAGGACGTTAGTGAGAAACAGATATGGCTTATTAACTGTTGATGTTGACATGTATAGTATTCTCAACTGGATTGGTCTGAGAAGTATTTCATGATGGGTAAAGTCTTTTTACAAGCAAAATGAGAAACAGTGATTGACTGTTTAAAAAATAATTGGAATAATAATAATAATGATTGGGGAAAACATTGAAAAGATATTGAATGATGAAGTGGGGAGATTAATGTCTCTGTATTGACTGACATGCATGGTATTCCCTTTTGAAAAAGCAATGTAATGCACTGTAAAGTTACATGCAATCCAATGTAATATAAAGAAGATTATAATGATAATAAAAAAAAAAAAAGAAGCAGGCAAAGATCAGACCGCTCTTCTAGGAAAGCTCTCCAGGGAAGCAAATGGGAACAGAGACAGGGAACAGAGACCAGAAACCAGGCCGAGGTTGAGCATTAAGGCAGAGAAGTCTTCAGCATGTCTCTGACATGGCAGACATGTCTAGACAGTTCTAAGCCTCGCATTCTGGCATGCTATAGCTTTAAACTTTGATTGGAATGCATGAGATCCAAAGGATAACACACTACTTTAAGATTTAATTTTTTTCTTTAAAGCACCAAACATACATTGTCTGTTGATGACTGTTGATTATGAATGAGACGTCATTGTCATTTAAGAACTATAGGGTGGGCCAGCAGGTGGCACAGTGGTTAAGGCTCTGGACTCCCGCATGGCTAACTGTGGTAACTTGCTTGGACCTGGCAACTTGCTTTCTCACTCTCTCTCTCTCTCTCTCTCTCTCTCTCTCTCTCCCCCCTACTCTCCATCTCTCTCTGGTGAGCACATGTGCCCTATAGCAAAATTTTTTAAAATAATAATAAATAAATTAAATAAGTAACTATTTTTGAAAAACAAAAACTATAGGGTGGGCAGACAGCGTCATAGCAGGAATGCAACTGGACCCAGAAAGGAGACCCCTGGTTTCTTCCCCAGGGTCCCCTTTTCACGGCAGTGTACACACGTGTCCTGTGACCCACACCAGCTGAATCTGAGAGTGGATCCCAGGGTAAGAACCCTGTTGGAGGTACCTGTCTCTCTATTTAGCTCTCTCATGGAAAAAATAAATAAATAAACTTAAAAAAAAAAAAAAAAGCTCTAGGGTTGTCAAAGAAGTACAAGGGTGCAACTACCACTTTCTAAGGTGTATCTCACACCAGGAAAGGTGTTACAGAATGGTACTGACTCAGGGGTATAACGCTCAGAGGGGAAATCGTAAGTACCATTCTTAGTTCTGTAGAAACATCTGGAATGTGAATAAAGTAACTCAGTAACTCAGGGCTTACTAAACCAGGTGCATAAATCAGTTCGGAGATGACGGCCATATCAGCATTTGAATTCATGCTTGGGAACTATTACACAGGGTCAGGAGAGTGTTTTCTTCTCATACATAAAATGTTCACAAATACATTTATGAATTAATGGAATAAAACAGGACTTTTCTACCATGCTGTATTTATATTTATATGTTATCAGCACTTCTTGCATATCGAAATAAATGTAAGGTAACAATAAGGAAAGTAAATGGTAAATCACACGATTCATTTATAAAAGTCTCCATGTTGCATATAGAAACTATATTCAACATTTGGAATATGAAGTAATTCAATATTCAACCTTCATATTATCAACACAGGAAAAATAGGAAAGAATAAGTAGAGAAACCCAAAAGAACCTAACTTTTACATTTTCAATTTTGACATGTAATTTTTCAAACCTTACACTCCTTTAATATAGCTATTTATATTCTATTTTCTTCCTAAATTTAACTATGCTTTTCCCATATGAGACCCAAGATGCTGACCTATAAAACAAAAAGAAATTCCAAAGTATATGGTATGGAAATAACAGAGGTTCCTGATGTACTAGACTATTATTCAGGCTGAAAATAAATTGGTTTTCTTTGAGAAGAAACACTTTTTTAAAGGCACCAACGCATCCCAGGAGGGCTACGTCATTTCTAAATTCCAGAGTCAGGTCAGTCTCATCCAATGGGGGAAGAGTTATTTTCAGTCCTCTCCAGCCTACCTGCATCTAATCTGGTATTCTGCTCTGTGGATGTCTTAGTGATGCTCAGTGGAAATGTCTGACTTCTAAAAACCAAGATCATTTTTCAGGTGTGGGTGCCCATTTTATTCTCCACATCCCACCTCTGAGAAGTGAGGTGGGCCTTGTGCCCACCCCCGTGCATGCGGTCTGCCACCAGGAGCCACACTCATGTTCAGATGCTCTGCAGGCCCACCTGTCTGTCTGCTCTCCACCTGCCACCTGCGTGGCCTTCCCAGCTCTGAGCTCTGACTATCTCTCAGACACTCCGACACCTCTGCTCTTCTGCAGTACCCTATAGCTGGGAACAGTGTTAGATTTGACCAGAGCCCTGCGGTCCAGGACAGCAGTGAGGGCTGAGAAGTGCCCCCGCGTGTGTGCTCTGAGAAATGGCTGACTGTAAAGAAACACAGTTTCTAATGGAAGTGAGGTAAGACTTGTGGGTGACCTTGTTCATTTCTGACAAAGCCAGACCCAGACACTCCGAATTTCCATTCTTCACCTTATCTCTGACTAGCTGATCAACCAGAACAAAATACTCGCTAACCACACTGTAAGGAACATTCATTCCTTGCCCTCCATCCCCAAATGTGGACCTCCATCAGAGCAAGTCAACACACAGCCCTTCTCTAACAGCCCCTCTGGAGAACACGCTAGCCCACTCCGGGATAAAGCATTCTCTCATCTACTGTCTGATCACATCGCCCTCCCTCACCCTGCTCTCCCAAATCTGGTTCATGTTGGCTTTGTTCACTGCCCTCCGTAAGCCTCTTCTTGCCTACTCTTTGAAACAACCCACAGATCTCATGTTGAATCTGTCTCTCAGTTGACAATGCCCTCTCTTCCTACTCGAAAGTTCTTTCTCTGCTCTGCAGTAATCTTTTTGAATAAGTTCTCCTTACTTACGTCAAATCTGTACCAGTCAGCAGACTCTCTTCCTGCGTGACTGAAGAAGCTGGACTTCCTTCTCTTACCTCGAGTAGCTGCGCCTCTTCATGGGCCCGCTTTCACAACCTCACCATTCCACAGGCCCTTCCGACATTTCTTTCAGTGCTCGTTAACACTGACAAAGTCCTTGCACCACAAATTATGATGTTGGCTTCCTTATCTGATAGTTCACTCAATTCATAATACCCTGCGCTAGTCAAAAATACATACAATCATATCCAATTTAATTTTTGTCTAATATTCTTCTGAGACATGCAAGTCTTATGGTCACCCAATAAGCTCTCCCTCCACACGTCCAGAATAGAAGGGGCAAACTTCTGTCTATAATCGAAGTGGCTGGACTTCGTCCTCTAGTCTAGAGTACGATATGTCAGGAACTCTCAAGTAAGGAAGAAATAGTATAAGAAAATGTTCCTTATTACTTGGGAAAAGTGCTTGATCACCAGCCGTGCACAGCAATGTCATTTAAAAGGAAGTTTGTAAAAGCATTTTGTTCATAATGTTCAGTTCAGGTAAATTCAGAGATACATTTTAAATAACAAGAACAAGAACAACAACGACAAAAACCTATCTTCCAATGAATGTAAGTAAATTAATTAACTTTAAAAAAATATAAAAACCTGGATTCCTTGCTTTGATTTTCCTGTAAAAACACATAGATTAAGCATAACTCTCTTTGTAGAAAGTTGCTATGCCTCCTTGGTATGAAACATAACCCCAGAAGCAGTGAGCACTTGAGTCCTCTGTGCCCTCAGGCACCTACGAAGGGCCTACACAGGGGCTAAACACGAAGTAGGGTAAACATCCCCACGCATGCATATATCCATACACACGTGCATACATCCAGTGACCTTCATTATTTCAAAATGGCATTGGTGATGCGCTCTGTAAGACTACATAAGCCCCAAGGCGTGCTTTTCTCTCTCTTCTCATCATAAGGCGGCATGATGTTTTGGCTGATCTGGGTGTTTACTGAAACAGTATCTGCAGCCCTTCCCTAGGAGGAGATCTTGGCAATCCTGAGGCAATGTGCTGACTCTCCCCGGCACTCTGTTCTGGCGGCTTCTAAAGGCTGAAGGAGAGTGGAGACTACCAGGGCAGGCAGCGCAGCCGTGGCGTGCCGGTGCCGCAGTCAGGCCGCGTTCATCATCCCAAGGGCTCCGATTTAGGTGTTTGGCAGAAGGAATCTGTAGCCTCAGCACTTTGCACAGAGCCCCATGTGCCACTGGTGCTCCAATTCCAGCAGGAAGGGGAAGGCACCCAGGGCCTGGCAGTGGGGTAGCAGTGAAATGCACCCTCCTGCAAGGCCGACCAGCATGGGAAGGTCGTGGGTTTGCACGCAGTTCACCAGGCCCACATGTGCCGATCAGGGATTGGCTACACTAGAGGGGGATCGTGGTGCCAAGATTTCGTTGGTAGTGCCATCTGTCTTTTTTTCACTTGCTCATTATAAATAAATAAATAAATAAATAAATATTTTTTAAAAACTTTTTTTTAAAAGCACTCTTTGTTAAAGAGAGAGAGACAGGCCGGGCTTGCGCGGCCCAGCCTATGCGGCCGGCCGGGGCTCTGCTTTGCGTGCCGGCCCGGCCAGGGCTCTGCTCCATGTGCCGCAGCCTGGACCGCCCGGCCCCCGCTGCCTCTCCGGCACTGGGTGTGTCCCGCGCTCGGCACCGATGCGGGCCGGCAGCGTGGATCGGCCGAGGTTGCCGTCCTTCATTTCTTTGGCCAGGTGGATGGGCGGGAGGTGGTGCAGGGACCCGCGCGCGGGGACCCACTCACATTCACGTGCTGGGGGCTGGCGGGTAGCTGCCGGGCCTGAGTGTGGTCGCCAAACCAGCACAGGGACCCCGGGCTGGCGCGGGGCCGCCGGGTCTGAGCATGGCTGCCGGGCCTGCGCCTGTGCTTGGCTGCCAGGCCTGCGAACGGTCCTCGGGTCTGCGAGTGGCCGCCGGGCCTGAGTGTGGCCCCCCAGGCCTGTGCGTGACCACCGGGCCTGCGCCTGCGTGTGGCCACCGGGCCGGCGCGTGGCCCCCAGGCCTGCGAGTGGCCGCCGGGCCTGAGCGTAGCCGCCGGGCCTGCCTCTGCACGAGGCCGCCGGGCCTGAGCTTGGCTGCCGGACCTGCGCCTGCACGTGGCCCCCGGGCCTGTGCATGGCAGCCGGGCCTGCGCCTGCGAGTGGCCGCTGTGCCTGAGCGTGACGGCCAGGCCTGCGCGTGGCTGCCGGGCCTGCCCCTGCGCGTGGCCGCGAGCCGCGGGTGGCAAGCTGAAGCTAAAAACAAGGATTAAGAACTTGCAACTATAAGCAACAGAAAGAAACTTAAGCTGTCTTAAACCAATTGAGAAATATATTGTATGGGAGGATTGTCTCTGCCTATGGACAGTGAGAGGATGATGGTTGCCAGCCCTGCATTACCTCAGGGAAGAACAGGAACTATTCTGCCATTCCTGGGGAGGCCAGATGCCCGAGGATGACTCGCGTTGCAGATCCCCACAGCACCATTCCCGGTGGTCACAGGTTGGATGCTGTGCTGCATCAACTGATAACCATCTCTGCTTAACAGAGCCGCTTTCCTGAAACTGTGTTCCGTGGAGACTCACCTGCAGTTGCGGAACTGCACGGGACCCACCCTTAATCCAACCCTGAGTAGAATCTGCGCTCCCTGTTGTTGAAGACTGTATGAGCTGATAATAAAAAAAAAAGAAAAAAAAAAAAAGAAAAGAAAGAAAAAACTGAGGGAGCTGGAGGGTATGGTGGCAGGGATGGCAGCTGCAGATGCTGGAGACAGTGTGGGAGAGGTGATGGGGGTGAGTGATGGAGGGCGGAGGGGAGGGATTTAGGGAGCAAACAACACACTTAATAGACACAAAAATGAAAAGTGGTCTGTTGATAATGTATATGGTAATATTGTCTTGACTGATGTGCACTGTACTCATGCTGGGAAAAACCATGTTGTACACTGTAAAAATGCGCAATGATAAAAAAAAAAAAAAAAAAAAAAAGTCAGCACTCTGGCAAAGGGAAAAAGATCTGAAGATATGATAGTGGAAAGGATGAATGTGGATGCCAGAGGCTGCAGGAGAGAGGAGTGGGTGGTGGAGAGTGGGCGTGAGGGGCAAAGGGAAGAAACATTTAACACCAAAAAAATGTAGAGTTCTCTGTTGAAAACTATATATATATATATATATATTGTATACAACATAATGGGGACTTTATGTAAAATGTGAATTTAATTGATCTGAGAAAAATAAAAGAAAAAAAAAAAGCTAAATGTCCAAAAGAAAAAAGAGAGAGAGAGAGAGAGAGAGAGAGAGAGAGGTGAAGGCACTAATAAAACATGCAAATAGGAAAGATTAGTAAATGCATGATTACCGAGAGAGTTTTGTAGCACGCATGAAAAAGAACAGGTTTTATTATATATCCGCAGTAAACAGATAATACAGGAAGCTAAACTGCACTAAGCTAGACAGAGTTTGCAAATTCTCCTTCTCTCTGCAGGTTGACAATCACCTTTCAAAAGAAATGTTTCACTTCAGGAAAATGATCATTGGTTGACTTCGATCCTTTCAATGTCTGTTACTTTGGGAATAAATGATACAATATGATGATGTCGACTCCGTGAAAATCTTTTCCACCACCATCGAATACTGTAAATAACTGAAGGCATTATGAAGAAAAGTGAGCATACTGCCGGGGTCCCATGTTCCATGTTTCTGGGTATTCATCACCTAGATCTGAATGCCAAAACCATTAATAAATGCGTCAAGTTAAAGATAATGTTTTGTGATGTAATATTTCTTCATGCTTCTCTGTCCACTTTATAATCATTCACTGAGCACCTACTATTCTGTGCCACCCATTGTACTAGATACGCAGTTTATAAAAGTGCATGACCTGGGACCAGCAGTTAGCATAATGGCTATGTCCCAGGACTCCCACGTAGTCGACTGCAGTTCGAGTCCCAGACCCGGTGGCTTAAACTCGCGCCGGGCACGTGTGCATGTGAGCCCAAGATCCTGAGAGGAGAATGAAGGAGAAGGGATTGTGGCATGGCCATCCCCCTGGGGGGCGATTTCTCACTTTCTGTCTCTCTGTCTCTCTGGCAAGTGCACGTGCCCTTTAGCAAAAACCTCTCAAAAAAAAAAAAAAAAAAAGTGCATGACCTGAGTATCTTGTAAGTTCACAGTGAAGTTCCAAATTGTTTTACAAATATAACCTGTAAGTGAGCTTCAGGAGCACCAAGATCTATATCCAACTATTTGAAAATGTGTTGATAACAAATAATTAGCAATGCATGAAATTATTAGCTAATGACATAAATAATGAATGTTCTAAACGTATCTTTTGTGTACAACCAGATGACATTTTACTCATATATATAAACAAAATTAAATTGGAAATATTTTGATTTACTTATTTATTTTTACATTTTATCCAAATGAAGTCCAGATTCCCACGATTTGTGAATATATAATTGACTAAGTAAACACTACCCCATTTCCCATTTCTTTCACTGAAAGCAACTTTTTCATCAATGATGAGTTTCTTCTGAGTTGAAACACAGGTACTCAGCTCCCTACTCGATCCAACTCAACTCAGCATATCCACAACCAAAGGCCAACCTCCTGCTTATCCTGCAGTCAGCCATGAAGCTGGCAGTGAATGGCTAAAAACATCTTGAGAATAATATAGTTTGGGTAGGGTGAAAGAAGTTTCTCAACCTAAAAGAGCCGCTAGCTCTTCATCTTTTCCAATTTTAATCTTTCCCACTTTATGAAAAGACATTAACTAATACCCTTTATGAAATGAATGTCCTGATGTTAATTACTAAGTCAGTCTTTTCTTTGTAATAGAGCTAAGCAATTTAACACCTTCCAGCCACTTTCTAGAAAAAATGTATAATCGTCATTCTTTCAGTGCATTGGTGGAAATACATAAAAGCCCCTAGAAATTGTTCATTTTGCTTACATGAAGCTGTTAGCTCAGTTAATTACAAGTCACTGTCTTGCTATTATTTTTTCATACTTGCTTTCAGCATTGCCATTTATTTAGCAAGAAACCATGAACACTTGGGCACAGTTAAAGAAAGAAAGAGACTCAACAGTTATTGGAAAAGGTCACAGTACATGCCCCATGTTCCTCAGAAGGAGCACCTTCTACTTGCCCACAAATACTATGGTGGACTGTCTGCCAGCAGGCCTGCGTCTACAGCTTGCCATCACCCAGATTGTGGAGTCCGCATTATGCTCCTCTCTGTTCTTACCACCCATATCTCATGCCACACGGAGAAGCAGTAGGAAATGAATCAATGAACTAATGGATGGGGAGATGGCTGGATGGATGGGTGAAAACCAAATGAGGGGTTTATATGAATTAAAGTGGACACATATGTGATTATATTTTTTCATCATCATTTTAATCCAGTTAACACTAATTTATGAGAGTAGTGTAGGTTTCACGACTAATTGTCTAACCAGAACAATTTTCTTTCTGACAATGACTACGTTTGCTCATAGACTTTGTGAAAATGTAAGCGGTACGTTTAATGAGTTGGGAAACAATTGCATATACTGATGAACTTTGGAAGCCAGGCATTAACTCTTGGTAGTTTGAAATCAGTCATGGTGGGTCTTTATTTACAACATGCAAATCATCAAATGCTATACACTCCATGACTAAGGCCTTTGTAAAACTCTGACACAAAAATAACAGAAATATTCCCAATGTCCCTGCTTCCCAAGTTAACTGCTCCATTAATATGGTGCCCCGTTCACATTTTCTGTCCAAACTCTTTTCATATGTGTGTTTTATTAGTCCTGCTACTTAGAGTTATAAGTTTAATATGAGAATTACCCATTTTCTCAATTACTACTTCTTTTACTCAGTCTATAAATGATTCCCTTCAAATGTCAGCAACCTGGTAAACAAGCCACACCCCTTCTTCTACATACATCATGACTTTGTAGCCCTCAGTGAATCCCTTCTCTGCTTTGTTCTTTTCAGGCTGCAAAGTCTATTCTAGACTCTTCTGAGCTGCTCTTCTCAGCTCTTTTTAGGCACTTCTCCCTGGAACTTCTCCAGCTCAGTCTTTTCTTAAACACTGCAATCAGATCCCTTTGCAATATCTCCCTTTGGGGGAAAAACAATTCTGCTACAGAAACAGAGCAGAATGATGTCTTTTTCCTTTGGCCCTTCCCTATGAATAATGTCCAGACATTTTTGACAATAGTAACAACAACAAAAATAAAACTAGGCTTCACAACAAATGAAAGTAAGATTCGACTATAACAAAAGACATTAAGGTTTCAAATTTGTATTAGCTCTGAGCAGGAAAAGAAACTAGTTAGTCTTCATTTCAGATTTGTGAAAAATATGTGATAATATCAAAGTATGGAAACCACTAAATAATTCTCTTTTTTAAAATTTCCTAGGGAAGTCTATTTTTCCTAGTAAACCTAGTACTAGACATCTATTTTAATTTTATGATATTTAACATTATTAATGAAAATAAAATCATTCTATAAAATTAATATGAAAAGAATTGTATTTGGCAGCTTTATCTTTTTTCAGGGTGTGCTGTTAATATCTATAACACAATTAAGACAAAAAATGAGACAACTGAATCCTGTATTTTGTCTTTACAAGGCTGTCCCATAAATAATTAAACATCCTCTTTTAATCAAGCTTAATTTCCTGTGTTTGCATAGCTTTTCCTTTATAGAAAAAAAAAAATCATTATTCCAGTATCACTTAAGAAAGCTCTACTTCTATGGGTCACATCATCGCATAAACATATCTGTGGGGGTGAAGGCTAGCTTTGCAATGGAGATTGGGTGTCATTGTTTTCATTTCCAATAGTTAGAAAGTCAGTTACGTGGTCAAGAAACTACCAGAGAATCTACATTAAGCCATATGTGCAAAGCATGTTCCAGAATACTCACGACTCCCAAACAGAAGCCCTCTAGCTAAGCAGTGAAAAGGTCTCTCTGTGTTACACTGAAACTCAGGGTGTTTTCTTTTGTACAGATAAAACCCTTTCAATAGTAGGAAATGACTTTAAGCAAAGAAACAACTGAGCAGCACTGTGACGAAGTCTGTGGAATGCGAAGCTCAGAAGACAGCGCAGGACTGAAGCACGAGCGGCTAGTTCTATGCAATGCGAGAAGAGTCACCAGAAAGTCCAATTCAGCGTTTCTTAAATTATTGATATAGTCTAAGAAACAACTGTGTTTGGCAAAACGTTATAGACGATATTGTAAAAATGATAAAGTGAGCAAACTAATTCAGAGAATGTGTAATAGAAAAATAGGTACCTAAAATTTTTAATATATAAATATACTTTTGATTCTCTAAGGGATAATGATATGCAAAATTTCTAGAACACACTCAAATATAAACCAGTTTTCTATGAACATTTTAGTTTTCTAAAGACAGTAGTTTATTTTTTTATTTTTTTATTTTTTAAATTTTTTTTTGAGAGGTTTTCGCTATAGGGCGTGTGCGCTCGCCAGACAGACAGAGAGAGACAGAGAGATAGAAAGCGAAAAATCACCCCCCGGGGGGATGGCCACATAGCAATCCTTTCTCCTCCATTCTCCTCTTGGGATCTTGGGCACGCACACACACGCACCCGGCGTGAGTTTAAGCCGCCTGGTCCAGGACTTGAACCGTGGTAAAACTACGTGGGAGTCCAGCGACATAGCCATTATGCTAACTGCTGGTCCCAAGACAGTAGTTTATTTTTAAAAAATATTTTGGACTGGAACCAGCTGTTGGCATAATGGCTACGTCGCTGAACTCCCATGTAGTTGACCACAGTTCGAGTCCCTGACTCACGCCCAGCACATGTGCGTGCGTGCCCAAGATCCCAAGAGGAGAATGGAGGAGAAGGGATTGCAGCGTGGCCATCCCCCCTGGGGGGTGATTTCTTGTTTTCTGTCTCTCTGTCTCTCTCTGTCTTTCTGGCAAGCGTATGCACCCTATAGCAAAAAACTCTAAAAAAAAAACGAGAAAAAAGAAGAAAATGTTTTGTAAGAGTTTCCTATCGGTTTGCCAGTACTTTTGCTCTTCAATTGATAATTTAGAACTACTTGAGCTTATCTGGGCATCCTAATATCCAAAATGCTATCCTATATACAGTTCCACACAGATTTCAGTCTGAAAAAAATATATATCCAAGTTTATTTCTTGATTTTGACCCTTTCCAAATTGCAGAAAAAACATTGTTCTGAGCATTCAATTTTCCAGTTATTTTTCTGTAATTAAGTGAATCAATATATTTCTCTAAAGGCAAATATTCTATTTCTGGCACTATTTTCTAGCTAGAATATTGCTGAAATTTTTCAGATAAATGAACAAGTCAGAAAAAGAGCATAGTTGCTCAAAGTGGGTCATGTTCACTGATGTTGTATTTTAATCTAGCTTTTCATTTGAAAAGAAAGCCACGGAATGATGTTAAACAAAAAATGGCATTCCATAATTTTCCCGTTCACATTTTCTCAGGAAACAAAGTCACCTTGTCAAAAAGATTCAGCCTCTTACTAGAATGTGTTGAAATCCATATATGCTATTTTCTAAATATTTACCCACTCTAATAGGTGGAGCTGCATTGCAAGCCAAAAAATACTTTCTTCTTCTTTACAATATAAATGATGGACTTCTACCGAATATGAAGGCACTCACAAGTTGGGGCTGTCTTCTGGTTAGAGGGAGCGAGCACAGGAGCTAATGTGCAGATTGTGCTCGTGACCCTGCCCGGCATCGTTCATACGATCCATGATTCTTTCAACATTCTTTGCCTCAAGCGACTCCTCTGTCCAACAACAAGCTTATTGTGTGGCCCATGCTCTAAGCCGACGGAGAGAGCACCGCAGTGACTGGAGGGGACCGAGTGCCCTTCTCTCGATAGCAGGTGTCACTCCGACACATTCTGTAAGGCGCGTTAGCTCACACATAACATATCTGTGATTGGGAATTGGGGGGATGATGCAGGGTTGGGGGATTGGGAAGAGAAGGACGACCAGGGTAGAAATGTTTCAGAAGACAAAACCAAACGGAAGACCGGCTGAATAGAAAGTAGAGAGGATGGAGTTCAAAACAGCAAAGCAAACTCTGAATCACATAGTGAGAAAATGCCGATTAGACAAATCCAACAGTTTGTATCCACTGTATTGATGCATCTATTTTTTGTTTTTGTTTTTGTTTTTGTTTTTGTTTTTGGAGAGGTTTTTGCTTTATGGCGCCTGCGCTCGCCAGACAAACAGAGAGAGACAGAGAGACAGAAAGTGAGAAATCACCCCCCAGGGGGGGATGGCCACGCCACAATCCCTTCTCCTCCATTCTCCTCCCGGGATCTTGGGCACGCACTCACAGGTGCCCGGCATGAGCTTAAGCCACCAGGTCCAGGACCCGAACTGCGGTCGACTACATG
Source organism: Tupaia tana (assembly GCA_026018925.1). Lineage (NCBI taxonomy): Eukaryota > Metazoa > Chordata > Mammalia > Scandentia > Tupaiidae > Tupaia > Tupaia tana. The sequence continues at coordinate 145,607,245 of JAKSZU010000002.1, forward strand.
GGAGTCCAGCGACATAGCCATTACACTAACTGCTGGTCCCGATGCATCTATTTTTTAAAATAGACAGATAGTTACGACTGAACTTAGGCATGACCTAGGTTAAGTATGGAACTCCTTATATCTATTTCTCTAATCTTTCTTCACCTCCCTAACAAGTAGGGTGGATGAATATCAATATACACCAGCCAGAACGCAAACTCCGTGACGGAAACTTGTCTACTCTCAGTTCCTACTGCTAAATATAATCAGAAAGTGAGCAAATTTCTCCTGGGATTTTCATCACAAACTTCTTTGAACATAATTCATATCCTTACGTCTTCCAAAATTCTCCTTGCAAGACCTTATGGACAACGGCATTTACCAAATGTGGGAGAAGGATAACTATGTCTGAGGAATTGTTTTTATTAAAGAATTACTTATTTAATTTTATTTATTCGTTTATTTATTTTTTAATTTGACCAGAAAGGGACACACAGAGAGAGAGAGAACATCAGAAAGCAAGCTGCCTGGCCCAGGGCTCGAACTATGGTTGGCCATGTGCAAGTGTCCAGCGCCTTAACCACCACGCCACCTGCTGTTCCCTCTGTGGAATGTTTTGAAGCTGCATTTACACATCAAGTATGCTTTCTCTAGACTGTGTGTTAAGAAGCAATAAACATGGGAAAGTGTCCTAAAAGTATTATTACTTACACTTTTCAAAAGTCAATTATCAGGACCAGCAGTTAGCGTAATGGCTATGTCGCTGGACTCCCATGTGGTCGACCGCAGTTCAAGTCCCCAACCCAGTGGCTTAAACTCACTCCGGGCGCATGTGCGTGTGTGCCCAAGGTCCAAGAGGAGAATGAAGGAGAAGGGATTGCGGCGTGGCCATCCCCCCTGGGAGGTGATTTCTTGCTTCCTGTCTCTATGTCTCTCTCTTTCTGGTGAGCACATGCGCCCTATAACAAAAACCTCTCAAAAAAAAAAAAAAAGAGAAGTCAATTATCCACATTATAAGTATCAATCACTATTACAGGGCCAGTAGGAGTCATGGTGGTGAAGGTGGACTCCCACATGGCCAATGGCAGTTCAAGGCCCGGATCTGCAGGTTTGAAAATCATGCTGGGTCCAGGTGTGTGCATGTCCAAAACTGCAGGAGAATGGAGGAGAAGGAATGGTGGTGTGGCCATCTCGGGGGGCAATTCTCACTTTCCCTCTCACTGTCTGTCTCTTTCTCTCTGGCAAGTGCACACATGCTATGGCAAAAACCTAAATAAAATAATTAATTAATTAATTAAAAAAACCCACTACTACTGTTATTACTTTTCTTAAAAGTTTATTTTATTTCTTCCATTACAGAAAGAAAAAGAGAAAGGGAGAGACGCCCCCACAGTGTCTCCACGCTGCGGTCTCACCCTAGTCCCGGCTGTCCTGGCTCACAGTGCCACATGCACCCAGAGTGTTCGGGGGAGCCCAAGAGATGACCTCAGGATCTTTGTCTGTTTTTTTACATTTAGAGAGAGATTATTGCTACAGGGCATGTGCGTTCCATGGAGAGACAGAGACAGGCAGAAAGCGAGAAATCACCCCCCAGGAAGGTGGACATGCTGCAATCCCTTCTCCATTGTCCATCCTCCACTCAGGATTTTGGCCACGTATGCACAGGCGCTTGGTGTGAGTTTCAAGCTGCCAGGTCTGGGACTCGAACCGCTTTCAGCCATGTGGGAATCCAGTGACATAACCCTGATGCCCTCACCTGGTCCCAAACTCAGGACCTTTCACATGTGGGTCTGATTCCATTAGTGCTGCACGACCACTTGGCCCAAGTGCTTTTTTAAAATAATTTTTTTATGTATATTTGAGGTTTATAGCACAAGGTAGGTTCTGGGATACATATATAAAGTGACATGGTTACTATCATGAAGCAAGTGCGCATACCTATCATCTCACAGTTACTTTTTGTGACAAGAGCAAGTAGAATCTATTTGTGTGATGAAAATCGCCAACACACACAAGCTTAGCTACAGTCCTGTGCAGTAGGCCCCTGGGCTCGTCGTCCTACGCGTCTGCTGGGGGCGTCCTCTGAACTGCAGGGCCCATTCCTCCCACCACCCACCTCCCCGGCGACTGCTGTCTCACGGCTGTTTCTTTATTAGAGCTGGCCTAGAAGCGACAGCATGGCGGTCACTCAAGTCTCTCTATGGCATGCCACGTCTTTTTTTTTTTCTTTCTTGGAGAGATTTTCACTATAGGGCACGTGTGCTTGCCGGACAGACAGAGAGAGACAGAGAGACAGAAAGCGAGAAATCACCCCCCAGGGGGGATGGCCACGCCGCAATCCCTTCTCCTCCATTCTCCTCTCGGGATCTTGGGCACGCACGCACACAAGCCCGGCTTGAGTTTCAAGCCACCGGGTCCAGGACGCGAACCGCAGTTGACTACGTGGGAGTCCAGCGACATAGCCATTACGCTAACTGCTGGTCCCTCATGCCATGTCTTTATAGCCGCTGTTGAAGTCATCACTATTTTATACCCAGATCTATACCAGAGCAGGTTATGTTATCAAATATCTGTGTCCTTCCTGTAGTCATTAAACTTGGATGCGTAGGCACTGGTGGCAAAGCTTATTTAGAGCTTGTAAATAATGCAAGTGTCTTAGAGGCCCTTTGAAACTAGTCTCTGGCTTGAGCCTTGTGCTACCCTAGGTAAATTTCACCTCATAAAGATTTGAAATCTTCCTCTGTAGGAGGATAAGCGAGATGTCACAGATGAAGCGGTTAGCCCCAGGCCGGCTTGGTGGTACAGCAGTAACACACTGCTCAAGTGAGTCTGGACCCACGTGGAAGACTGCAGGTTCAGTTCCCCACCTGACCTGCACATGCGGCCGTGTGCTTGCCCCGATCCTGGTTGGCTGGCGAGACTGGGGAGGGTGGTGCTGTGAGGCCTTTTGACGATGCTTGCTTCTCTCTCTTTCTCAAAAGAAACGCATAAATAAAAGAGCTTAACCTAGATCAGAGGCTTGACCACGTTAGCTGCCAGTCAATATTAATAATAATTCCAACAAAAACAGAAAATTCTTTTCCTTCAGTGCCTCCCTCCTCCCCTACAATGACTTTACGACTGTTGACTTGTTCACGTAGGAAATCGCCGACTTGAATTCCTCACATAGTTTATTTCCTCTACCTCTAATGCTACCTTCTCCCGGAGGTTCCGGGAGCTTGTTTTTGGTTCAGACCACCCTTCGGGACAGCTCTCTCACCATGCTCAGTCCACACTCATTTCAAAACCCGTTCATTTCTCCCTTCTCAGGGTAACCTCAGTGGGATTGAAAACTGTAAAGAAGATACAAATCCATCTTTGCTGTCCTTGCAGTGACGAGTTGTACGTTTGTCCAGTAACAACAGCCACTGCACAATTAACGAGGCGCTATTACATGTCACGTTTCCAGCTCCCCCTAGGCCACGAGGAGACCAGGACGACACGCACTTGGTGCTCTGACATTCACTCACTGGATCGTGGGTCACTTTTGCCCTCCTTGAGATATTACGCTTTTACTCCACTGTATGAGCTTTCATCAAAAGTCTTTCCTTTATGTTTATTTATGCCAAATACTAAGGAAGATCAATTAAGTCATTTGCGACTCCATGCAGCTGAGCAACTTGTCTTTTCTATTCCACCCACGCAATAGCAGGCCCTGCAGATGGGGTTCTGGATTCCAACCCAGTTCTGTCTGATTTTGCAGCCTGTGTCCTTCCTGTTGCTTCATATAGCAATGAGCTGTGTTGACATAAGTATAAATTCTTTTTTTTTTTTTTTGAGAGGTTTTTGCTATAGGGCGCATGAGTTCACTAGAAAGACAGACAGAGACAGAGAAACAGAAAGCGAGGAAAAAAACCCCAGGGGAGATGGCCATGCTGCAATCCCTTCTCCTCCTTTCTCCTCTCGGGATCTTGGGCACGCACGCACACACACCCAGCCTGAGTTTAAGCCACCGGGTTCGGGACTTGAACCACTGTCAACTACATGGGAGTCCAGCAACCTAGCCGTTGCACCAACTGCTGGTCCCAACATAAGTATAAATTCTAAAAGGGACCTAGATTGTATTGAGTATGTCCTGGGGTTCGGGAGCACAAAGCACTGGTAAAGATCTCCACATCAGTAGCTAGTAAACTTTCTTCTAATTTGAACAGACAGCTTGCAGGAGGTAACTGCCTTCCCAATTACAGCAGAGAAGTGTGTATGATCCAGGTGCCTAGATGCTAGTCTGGGGACACTCCTAAAATATCCGCCCCAAGAAGGCATTGGTCAAAGTAAGAGCCTCAGGAAAAAGAGCAGCTGAATGCAGAAGGGGCCCAGCCCCCAGCAGGAGACAGCCCCAGGACAGGCATTGCTGTGACCAGGGAGTGTCATTGAAGCCCAGTAATGGAGAGTCTCAGCCCAGGCCCCCACAGAGCGAGAGCCAGCCCCGATATCAGCCAGAATGCGGGGAAGAGAGACCCTTGACTCAGGCTGGAGGAAGGGCCACACAGAATAGGCATACGCATTACAGATATGAGAAGGTTCATCGGGCAAAACCACTAGAAGACTTTCGACTGAGAGTGAGCAGATGGTGTTTAATTCCACAGTGAAGACAGAATTAACCTCATCTATGAGTAGGCAGGGAGCACTCTGAGAACTTCTATTCTTGCAAAAATACCTAATATTTGATTAATCACATATTTAGTATATGCAATATGGGAGGTGGGTATATGTCTATATAGTTGATATATTTTGGGATGCTACCTCTAAAAATGGGAGCACTTAGAGCCTAATAAACATTTTTCTCAAGCAGCTTAAGTTCAAATGATGTGAAGTTGAAGTAGCAGACCATGGGTCTGGAAATTGTCCTACCTGTCCTGCCCTCAGTATGCCATGCACCCAGGGCAAGCGACCATAGGTAACCATTCCCACCTCCTGCCTCCCTTATTTACACAACAGTGGTGCTTTCTAACGTGAACAGTCACCAGAGGGGCCCACCCTGTAGTGTATTGCTTAGGTACTATGCGTTGGGAGCTAGATCACACTCGGCTGACTGCAGTTTGAGTCCCAGTCCCGGCAACTGTGCAATTCACAGAGATATACACAGGTGGCTGGGTATATGGGTCTAGAGACCAGAGGAGGGGCCAGAGATCAAAAAACAAAGTTAGGACTATGACCATATAAATGTTCTTTGGAGGACCAGCCCTGAAACCTAATAGTTGGGAGCGTTGGATCTCATATGGTCAACTGCAGTTCAAATCTCAGCCCCGGCAGCTCGGGAACACACTGGCACATATGTGTGCATGCCCCGAATGTGACAGGATGGAGATACAGAGGAAAATGGCAGCGTGGCCATGTCCTGTTGGGGGGTGCTATCTCTCTCTCTCTCTCTCTCTCTCTCTCTCTCTTCTCTCTCTCTCTAGTAAATGCATGAGACCTTTGGCAATTAAAAAAAAAGACAAAAAGGAAAAAAAGTAATAAAAGAATCCTATTTTAAATTATGCTTTTTGGATGAAATATTTTTCACTGCATACTAAAAACTATTCCATTGCAGGTTAACCTATGGTTTTTGATAAGGACTTTTTGACTCATTGTCCTTGAGTATTTCATGACCATTTTCTTTTTTTCCTTCCCAAGGTACCTTTGCAGTTGCTAAGGAACCAAATTCCACAGTCATGGCTATCTAGCAAGACCACGTGTGTATAACATCAGAATAATTATGTGCTAGCTACTGTGAAAACCATAAATCATGGACATTAGAAATAAGGACAAAATTCATTCGATTGCCTGCTGCCAGAATTGAAGGTCCAGTTCTCCACTGAATCAGCGCTGTAGCATGAGAGGGTCTTTGCTTTAGTATTTATATACCCACTCCCCCAGCTCAGCACAACCCCAGCACATCGCAGGCATATGGAATATCTCCTAAAGGAATAGAGATGCTTCTTCTCACTGGTATTCCAAAGCAGAATAAGGCTCAAGTATGTAGTTCTCTTAGGAAGAGAGATGGAATATCTTTAAGAGAATTATGAGGAATTTGACATTTCTAATACCTTCATTATTCAGTTTTCCAAAGTATATCAATAAAAGCCAAATCATTGGGAATTCAATTTGTCATTTTAATTTTGTTTCTTATAAATTACTCCATTCTTAAAATCATGCCTTATTAAAATAAGACTATACAGAAAAACCATTAAAATAAGGTAACCACTATATCCGAGACTAGGAGAACTCATCTTCTTGGGACTCCGTTTTTCCAGCTCAAAAGTAAGGCGGCCTTTCCATTTAATGCGGCCATTTTTATTGTTTACATGTGTGGTCACTGTTATTACACTGACTTACCAAAATATCTACTCCTTTCTGCTTTCTGGGATGAGGTAAAGCATCAGTTGCTGGCATTTCTTTAGTTTGTTTGTTTGGTTGGTTTGGTTTCATTTTTGCTTGTTTTTGGAGAGGTTTTTGCCATAGGACGCGTGCACACACCAGACAGACAGAGAGAGACAGAGAGACAGAAAGCGAGAAATCACCCCCCAGGGGGGATGGCCATGCCACAATCCCTTCTCCCCCATCCTCCTCTTGGGATCTTGGGCACCACGCACACGCGCCCGGCGTGAGTTTAAGCCACTGGGTCTGGGACTCGAACTGCGTTTGACTACATGGGAGCTCAACGACATAGCCATTATGCCAACTGCTGACCCCAATTGCTGGCATTTCAAAGTTAGTATGATAAAAGGTGAAATGCACACGCTGACGTCATGGCTGTTGGCAGAGGCTTAGACAGTAATTTCCGACGTGTTCGCTCCCGTCTCCCGGTGTTATGCACCGCGTCGTCAACAAAGTTCCGAATCTTCTCTCACTATGGTTACAGCTCAGGATTGCGTATCATTGTTTCACAGCCTCGGATCTTAACTCATCCCCTGACAGAATGAAAGTTTCAATGCCGCATACTAACAGTAAGTCCCACCGTCTGTTTCTAGTCATTCTGCAGCTCGGCAGGTTGCCTTTCATCTTTTAAACAAATACGTAACTTCTGTTAGTTTTCAGTGAAAATAACAGGGCCTAGAGATGCACTAATTCCCATTCATTTTCTATCTGATATTTTCTGGTATTGGGTATCAAGTGCTATATGAAATCCCTGAGAGAGCCGATCAGCTGCTTCTGTTCTCTTCATTTACTGTGTCATTTCGCAAAGCACTAGGAACCACGTTTGTCTGGTGTCATCAGCTCCTGTACTGTTAGCCCTGGAAGCTGTTCTCCCCTGAGTCCTCACAGTTTCTTTTCACTTTATTTTCAAATGATGGTCAAGGGTCACGAGGCCTCTCTTGGTCAGAGCACATTATCCCCAAGCACCTTCCTATTTCCTCAGTCGTCCTGGTTTTCCTGAGGTTATAACTCATTTTTTAATATCCTAGTGTTCAGGCATGTTCATTATATATTCTCTTTTCTGCCAATGTGATCAACTGTTAAATGAGGTGGCTCAGTAATGAAATTCATCTAAGATATCACAAAAAATTAAGATATTATTTTGATAAGAAACTTTTCTGGGAGCGCAAGCGTTGACAATACCTTCACATGAAAGAGACTCTGTGCGGGTCGGGTGAGGGAGGAGCGGGCTTTGGAGGCCAAGGATTTCTTTGAAATCTCCAATGTACTATGTGAACAAATTTTAATAATCAAGACATTTAATATCTCTGATCTTCTGGATTTCTAGAGAATGGGGACAGCACTATCAACGCTTTAGGAGGATGTAAAGACTGGGTAAAATGTTTAAAGAACATGACAGGGAAACTTCCATTAGTCATGAAGGATTAAGCCCATATTTTATGTCCTCTGGCTCCTCAAACATTGAATAAAATGACAGTAAAGTAAAGATAAAGAGTGAGAGGCTAGCAGGAAAGAAAAGATTTGAGATGGTTGGTGCCTTCTCTAAGTGACATCTCTGTGGTGTACAAATACTCATAAACTTGGGGGGCATGAGGGGTTAAAAAGGAGAAATGGGCCTCGCCGTCAGAGTTCAAGCTAGTGGGCACTGCCGCTCAGCAGGTTCAGCGCACAGAGACCTGGGTTTCATTCCCAGCCCACACCCAAAGCTGGGCCCAGTGGGACACGTCTGTCAGCCCAGGTACTCGGGAGGCTGAGGCAGGAAGATCACAGCATAGTGCAACCCCCTCTCAAAAAGAAAAACAGGGAACTAGCAGTTGGCGTAATGGCTATGTCGCTGGACTCCCACGTAGTCGACCGTGGTTCACATCTCAGACCCGGTGGCTTACAACTCACGCCGGGCGCGTGTGCGTGCGTGCCCAAGATCCCGAGAGGAGAATGGAGGAGAAGGGATTGCGGCGTGACCATCCCCCCTGGGGGGTGATTTCTCGCTTTCTGTCTCTATGTCTCTCTCTGTCTGTCTGGCGAGCGCACGCGCCCTATAGCGAAAAACCTCTCCAAAAAAAAAAAAAAAAAAAGAAAAACAAACAAAAAATAAGTAATAAAAAGAGGAGGGGGGAGAGCTCTTTCACAATTCTGGGCAGTGCGAAATAAGAAGAAGAACATAGACAGTCAGCCAGCTGCCGTGGAGGCCAAGGGCTGGTTCTCACGTGGCTGACCACGCAGCTCAAGTCCAGACCTGATGGCTTGGAGAATATGCCAGCTGCATGGGTGTGAGTGCCAAAAATCCCCAGAGGAGAGTGGAGAAGGGACTGCATTGTGGCTCTCCCCCTGGGGTGACTTCTCCTTTCCCTGTCTCTCTCTCCCTGTTTTCCTTTCTCTCTCTGTTTCTCTCTCTGTCCCTCTCTCTGGCAAATGCACATTCCTTATAGAAAAAAATAAAAGAAAAAAATAGAAAAAAGGAAGAATGTAGAAATTGAAGTAAATAAAACTGAGACAACTCTGAATGTGAACTCCAGGGGAAAGAAAAACTACACAGAAACATGAAATACAATAAAAGTATGTATGCACCATTTATGAAAGTATAAAGCTCCAGATGCTCAGTACAGATTACTATCTAAAAGGGAAAGATGGAGGAACCTCATGAAACTTTGGAAAAATGGAATTAATTTTAGTGCAAAAAAATTTGGAACACGTGTATAGTTATTTTAATGCGTTTTCCATAAACTTTCGAAGCTCTCATCTATAAGTATATGTGAGTGTGAAGAGGGTTAGAGACCTGAGTTCTAATCCATTACTTAAGCCAATTTTTTAAAAATCAAGAATAATGTAAAAGTGTGTTTTGTTTGTAGTTTTGTTCTCTTACTTTCTATATGTCAAGCTAATACTAAAATACATCTCTAATAAGAGTTGAAGATAATCTTTGTGAAGGATTGAAAAAGTAATGACTCACTTGTATTATAATCTTTGGGTCCAAATGGTAAAAGAGTGGGGAAAAAAACACCTTCTGCAAGTCTGGCCCGCTTGGCATGGTTCTGGGTTTGCATCCAGAGAGTTCTCTGAGTACCCGGCCATGTGTGTCCCCGTGACCCAGGGCTGGCTGAGGCCGGGAGTGAAGAGCAGTGTCAAGACATTACTTAGGCTGCCATCTCTCTGTCTCTCTCACTCTCTTGCTCATCAAAGAAAGAAAGAAAGAAACATTTATTTTAAAAAAAGATGTAATATTAATATTTGTCTCAAAATCCTTTGGGCAAACTTTATAAAATGTCCACCATTCCTGAATTCCTGGTATAGATGGCCTTGCTTTTCTGGGACTGTCACAGAGTGCTGGGTCCCGACTCCTGAACTGGAAAACCAAGTTTGGTCTCATGGTCCAAACTCATATTTGCTGCCCTTCCATTCTCAGAAGGGTCCTAAACTGTATGATAAATGTTGTCTCCCACACCAAAGGCAATGGTGAGGGCAGAGGTGAGGCAGTCCATATCAGACCAGGTGAAGAAAACATGTTCTGCTTCACTCATTTCTTTACAATAACAATATTTCTAAAATAAAAAATGCACATTGATGCATTTTCTATAATTTAAAAAATCATTCGCCTTGTCTTTGATGACTCGAGTAAGTAATTGGGGCAGCTATTTCTGAGATAAACTGAGGATTTCATGGGCCTGAAGTTAACACAGAACATCAGACTGAGTAACTTCTAGGTGGTTAATGACCTTAACTGGGGGGGAGTGGCGGTGGACGATGCCTTACTGCCATCCCGAGTTTTGCTGTTCACTGCCTTCACGTACAAGAACATTAAATCCTGCTGGGGCCCCGCTGGCTGTTAAAGCATGACTGCATTTGTCCGTAATGAATAGCAAGTCGAAGGCTGCACCAGTCTCCTCTGAAGTCACAGCCATTGCAAAGCAAGGTGCTCCCCTCGTCCTCCCAGTGCTGGATAGTAACCGTCCGAGATTTCGCTTCATCTCCTATGTTCTTGAGTCGCACTTACACTGCACCGTGGTTAATAGGTGTGAAGGCAGAAGACCCGTCACCATTTCAAGAATCTGTCAAGTCATACTGATGCTTGTTCTTCAAACAAGCCTGCAGGCTTGGCTTATAACTGAGCTTCAGACACAAGCTAATACAAAAATTGGATGTTGGATGCCATAACAAGATTGAATTCCAACCTGTTAACTGCCAGGAAAGAGAGAGGGTGAGAATCGTATTACCACTTGCTTCAAGCACTGTCATAGTAATCAAAAACGGAAAAGGCCAAAGAGATCCAAGGACAAGGAGTAAGAATGCACCAGCTCTGAAACTGCACACCAACCACAGGGTGCAGAGACGCTGCTGTGAGAGCCACGCCAAGGAATGTCACCCAGACCGCCCGGAACACACCCTCCGGAGAACGCTAGCCAAATGCTACAGAAAGCAAAAGGAAGACATTCTCTACATCTCTGCAAATATCCCGTTCCGAGGAAGAAATCACTGGCACGGAGGGCCCCTTTCCAATGAGGAGTCGAAGGCTCTCAAGGACAGACTTGAATTGGAAGGCGTAATTATTTATTTTGCATTGGTAACTGAACAACTAATTAATTGCGGTAAGGTTTAAAGGGTAAGAGATGAGGGCTACAAAAGAAAATGCACCAAAATCTGACAAGTTACTTGTCACCAGTTTGCACCAAAGTTAAGAATGGGACCAGCAGTTGGCATAATGGCTATGTCACTGGACTCCCACATAGTCGACCACAGTTCAAGTCCCGGACCCAGTGACTTAAACTCATGCCGGGCACATGTGCGTGTGTGCCCAAGATCCTGAAGGAGAATGGAGAAGGATTGCGGCATGGCCATTCCCCCTGGGGGGTGATTTCTCACTTTCTGTCTGTCTTTCTGGCAAGTGCACACGCCCTATTAAAAAAAAACTTCTCCAAAAAAATTTAAAAAGAAAAAAGAAAAGAATGGAGGATAGGGTATGCAGTATAAACAGTTCACCAGGGGCCAGACAGTGGTGCCCAGAGTCTGTGCCAGGATGTGTGTACACGTCCGCAGTCCGGGCTGGCCAAGGCTGTAGGCTGATCGCAGAATGAGGACCCTCTTAGGAGTGTCTGTCTCTCTCACCCTCTCTGAAAAAATAAACCCATAAACTTTACAAAACAGAGTTAGCAAGACAAAAAGTCCAACTTGACTTCTCCCGGGTGAGTCCACCAGACAGGATCATCAACACAATTTTGTAGACCTTTTGCTAATGGAGCAACTGCAAATTACTTGAATTAACAGCACAGAACAAAGCTCCTGTAAGGCCTGACTTCTGCACTTTCTCAGGCCCCGAGGCTCTGACTCCCTGGGGCCAACTCTCCTGCTTTCAGGACGGGATGTTTAAATCAAGGTTGAACCAGTCTTCTCTGGAGCCACGGCAATGGCAAAGCAGGGTGCCCCCAATGAAATATCACTTTGCATGCTCATCATTGCTAAGATGAAAAGCATTGATAATGGTCAGCTTTAATGAGGTAAGGAAAACAGATGCCCTTAAAGACTGCTCTAAAACTATAAACTGTAAAAGACCTTCCTGGAGGGTAATTTGGCAATCTGTTGCAAAATTTCAAATGTATATTCACTGACCCAGCAATTCCACTTCTAAAAATACACACTAATAATCAGACAAGTGTTCAAAGACATGGTACAAGGATATCCTATTGACTAGAAAATAACTAGAAACCAAAACAACTGAGCATCAGGAGAGACCTGGACACATGGTGGAACACCACACAAAGAAGTGCAGTGGAGTCATTAAAAATAATTGTATGGGACTATATTTAGTAATATGGAAGGAATCTGCAGTATGTTGGCAAATAAAAAAATGGCACTACCGATAGAGCCGCCTCTGCAAAATATTCATTAAGAAAAAGTCTGAAAGGTTCTATGCCAAAACGCATGTGGTAATTATCTTGGCCGCAGATTGGGTTGATATTTTTACTTCTGTCTTCACAAAATGATGCATTGTCTGGATATTATATAAGGAAGATGTGTTGCTTTTATAATTAAAGACATGTAGATAATATTCACTTTTCACATGTAGCTTTTAAATGATTTCTACTTCCTTTCATTGGGCATTGGCACACACAGCAGACTCCGCGCATCAGAATCAGATGTCTTAGACATCATCAGATGAACAAATATTTTGAAAATCCCACTGACATGCAAGAACGCTGTTTGAAAGCATCCCATGACATGTCTGAACAGCGGTGTTTCCTTAATTATTTGTTTGCATTTTGTTTATTACTTTATACAACTTAGCGGGAGTCAGAAATGAGCCTACTCATGCCGAATTCATGCTATGCGGAATATAGAAAATAAAATTTCCCAGGTAGACCTGCATTCTACTTACGTCAGTTATGTGATGGATGAATTAATTGACTTGCCCTGCTCCTTTGACAAGATCCCCTTCTCAAAAGCCTGGGGCCAAAGACCTTGTGGAAAATAGGTAAAGGTAGGCGACCTAACTCCCATCCTCCCACACCGACCTCCCCTCTCCACTCACATACAGCCGGGACTGGAATAAGGGTCAGTTCTGCTCATGAGAATTTCTCTCCCAAAGATCTGAAATCAGAATAAAATCATTGAAGCTTGTCTCGGTTGATGCTTGAACTGAAAAGAGGTTGAGATTTTGAAGGCCTTTTATATCTGGACACCAACAAAGAAGCAAGACAAGAAGACCACATGGGTGGCTCTCACAAGTTCTCTCACCAGGCGTACTCTCTTCCTGCTTGGTTTCTTGGGAGACACTGTATTTGTTGCTTACATTCTCCTTTGATAGAAGCTAAGGTTGTCTGACTTTTTACTATTTTCAACTCACTAATGTCTGGTAAACAACATCTAAATGGTCTCTAAAGATCCTTGCCTCCGATAGTCATAACTGTGTTTCATAGTGTCTTGAGTGCGGGCTGGACTTACTATTAATTTGCTTCTTATTAATAGAATATGGCAGAAATGAAGGGCACTAAATGACAGGCCCATTGGCTTCTGTTTTACACACATTCACACACATACACACACACATGCACGGTGCCATCACCCTGTGGGTGGAGCCTTGCGTGGAGGCCATCAGAGGAGGACTGAGGTACCCCAGTTGGCAGCCAACACTCACTGCCAACCATGCAGATGTTCTTCTCATAAGGACACTCTCCAGCCCTACTCGGGGCTTCAGGGGAGGCAGCCCCAGCCAACAGCCTAACTACGAGAGAACGTGAGCCAGAACTAGCCCGCTGGGCGGCTCCTGATACCCTGACCAACATAAACTGTGAAATACTGAATATTTGCTGTTTAAGCCACCCAATTCTGGGGTAACTTAATATGCTGCAATATATTACAAATACATAATTCCTTACTGAAATAATTCTGTGTTCTGTTATGGGAGAAGTGGACAAAATTAAACATCAGTAGAAGGCTAGAAACACAGTGCTGAAAATTACGTTAAAAATTTGAAATTTAAGTAGAAATTGTGTCATTTTTAGCTCTCTGTGAATAAAATGTCTTTAGAATGCAGAAACACAGACACATTTTCAGAAAGAACGCACTGTTTTTAATGTACAGGAAAACCCAAGACTATTTTTCACTTTGAAATAATATACATATGTACATACACATATATAACAAGTCAATTATATCATTAAATTATTTCACATTAAAGAAAAGCATTAATCACTAAGGGCAGTATCAATGAGACTTGATCAATGGATAAATATATCAAAGTAATAAGTCAATACATGAATAAATCGTCCAACAATAGCATTGTTTTTCAACTCTATAATCACTCGTCCATGTAGTAGCTTTATTATCCTGAGTGTCCTTGGCATTAACACAGTCTTTGCTGTTCAAACCTATAATCTACGTGCAAAGCACATGCATTAGGAGAAAAGATTTGAAGGGTCAAAGACCCGAGGTGGTATTAAGCTCATTTAACTCATCTTTGGCATTATGGTTGAGGAAAACAAATACTTTAAAATAATAAGTTGTATTATATTAGTTTCCTTTTGATAGGATCACTTTTCTGGGTTTTATTTATTCATTAAAAAGCAAAATGTCCTGAAGTAGCCTGAAAGTAACTCAATTTCTAATAACGAAGAGTGTCAGGCTATTGAAACTGTCCTTCAGAATTGCTGAATCACAGGAAACACGCTTTCCTAAGACTGGAAGAACAAGTCGGGCAAGAATACTGTTAAGAGTGATAAACTGGGGCTGGAAATACGGAGTTGTAAAATGTGACACCCTGTGAGGCTAACCCACACAGAATGGCTCCGGCTCCGGGTCTGTATCCAGAGACTTCGCTGTGTACATGGTCCTGATCTGGGGCTGGCTGGCACCGGAAGTGGGCTGTGGCACCAAAACTCTGCTGGGCTGCTTGTCTCTCTACCAGTCTCTCTCCGTGTGTCTTTGTTGTTCATGGAAGAGAGATATAAAATGAACTTTAAAAAAAAGATGAACTAGGGGCCAGCAGGTAGCGCAGTAACTAAGGCACTGGACTCCCATGTGACTGATCACGGTTCAAGTCCCACATCTGGCAGCTTGAAACACACTGGGAGCATGTGCATGAATGCCCAAATTCCCAAGAGGAGAATGGAGGAGAAGGGATTGTGGCATGGCCAGCCCCCCTGGGGGGTGAATTCTTGCTTTCTTCTCTCTGTCTCTCCAGCAAGTCCACACACCCTATAGGCAAAATCTATAAATAATAAAATTAAAAAAGGATGAACTAAGCGAGAGAAAATATCTAGAGAAAGAGAAAATGGACATTTCAGACTTAGAGTACCAGCAGAAGAGGTATAAGATACTAAAGACAGTACATTAGCAAAATTATCAACAGGAAATAAACAAATGTTCTAGGGAAAGTGTTTGAACAGCCGATGATTAGTGGTAGAAAATCCAAACACTTAGAAAAGCAGACCTTCACAGCTCTGAGCCATAGAAATCAAAACAGAAAAGAACATATTATAAAACATGACAGAAGAGCAATGAAAAACAGTTACTGCCAAGCAGAGGAAATTAGAAGGCAGGGGTGAATAGAGGATATAAATCGCATTCATTTGGGATAAATTCAGTGTTTTAAAATTAACTTACCAGCTCAAGGATTTATTGAGTTTGCTCCATAGAGAGTGTGTGTGTTTTTGTGTGTGTGTGTATTCACAACATCAAAAACTGCTTATTTTGGGATCAGCAGTTAGTGTAATGGCTATGTCGCTGGACTCCCATGTAGTCGACCGCGTTTCGCGTCCCAGACCAGGTGGCTTAAAACTCACACCGGGAGCGTGCGCGTGTGTGCCCAAGATCCCGAGAGGAGAATGGAGGAGAAGGGATTGTGGCATGGCCATCCCCCCTAGGGGGTGATTTCTCGTTTTCTGTCTCTCTGTCTCTGTCTGTCTGGAGAGCGCACACTCCCTATAGCGAAAACCTCTCAAAGAAAGAAAGAAAGAAAGAAAGAAAGAAAGAAAGAAAGAAAGAGAAAGAAAAAAATAAACTGCTTATTTTCTCAATTAATTTTCTTAATTCTCTAATACTCTCTGGAACCAAAGTACCTGCACCCTCCTGAGTACACACACTCACATGGCACCTCAGGAGTACCTCCCTGTGCTATCTGACCTCCTGACTGTCATTCCCTGGAGAAGACTGTTCGTGGCAGAAGCTGTCAACTCTATCACCCCAGCGTAGCAGGTAGAGCAAGGAAATGTTGCAACTTTGTAGATTTGTGTTCAAGTCTCCAAGCCTCAAGTCAATCAAGGGTACTATAAAACTGTAGGATGGCACGAAAAGTTTCTTCCACGGCCATCAGTAACTTAACCAAGTTTTCTCATCTGAATCAAAGGAAAAAGAACTTATTTGAGATATTAAATTTTTGCTCAATACTTCCAGGAATGGTAAATAATTAGTACCACTCTAGGTGTAGAAGAAATAAATGAATGAGTTATATAGAGTGAATGGCACAGTCCATCAAGGAGGGAATCATTCTCTTGCGAATCCAGTTGCATGGTTGGTATGAGAATAAACATAAAATGTTTGAGCCATGGCTCAAAAGAAATGTCTAATATTTAATATTTATAAGAAATATACTGGGACCAGCAGTTAGCGTAATGGCTATGTCACTGGACTCCCATGTAGTCGAACATGGTTTGAGTTCCGGATCCGGAGGCTTAAACTCACTCTGGGCACTTATGCGTGCGTGCCCAAGATCCGGAGAGGAGAATGGAGGAGAAGGGATTGCAGCGTGGCCATCCCCCCGGGGTGATTTCTTGCTTTCTGTCTCTCTGTCTCTCTCTGTCTGTCTGGCGAGCGCATGTGCCCTATAGCGAAAACCTCTCCTTCCAAATAAATAAATAAATAAATAAATAAATAAATAAATAGAAATATACTAATGCCCATGTTGAAGCAACTGTGTAATTTTCTCTTTCTATTTGTAGCCACAGCCTTGGAAAACCACCTCCATGGCTTCAGTGAAGAGAATACCTAACCGGCCTGCCAGTAACTGAGATGCCTCCCAGAGTCCATAGTAGTAAGCTTCTATTAATTTTGTCAGTAAAATCCTCGTGGCTTCAAACACAGGAGGTGCACTTCTCCCTTACAGTATCTGTGGGTCAGCTACTGCTTAGACCCATGCGCCCCTTCACCGAGAGAGCTATGCTAAAAGCCACCCTGCCTGGAGCATTCCATTGTGTTCTCTGGAGGGAAAGAAGGAAGACGGGACTACACTCCTTTTGCGCAGTCTCGGCATGCATCGCTTCCATTGGCCGGAGTAGCACATGCGTGATGCCCACGTGACGGGGTGGGACGTGTACACACCCCTACAGTGACTAGAGTGTGTAACTCAAGCAAACACAATCATCATGGCCGGAAAGATCAGGATGCTGCAATAGCAATCCCTGTCTGAGTTACAAGTAAAAGGGGGTCAATATTTTGTAAAGAAACTGGAGGAAGCAACCATTCTGCGCTTTTTTTTTTTTTTTTTTTTTTTTTTTTTTTTTGAGAAGTTTTTGCTATAGGGCGCATGCGGTGGCCAGAAAAGAGAGAAACAGAGACAGAAAGCGAGAAATCACCCCCCAGGGGGTATGGCCACGCCGCAAACCCTTCTCCTCCATTCTCCTCTCGGGATCTTGGGCTTGCACACACACACACTCCTGGCATGAGTTTAAGCCACTGGATCCAGGACTCGAACCACAGTCGACTACATGTAAGTCCAGCGACATAGCCATTATGCTAACTGCTGGTCCCACCATTCTTCGTTTTTGAAATTGAATGTCAACTAATTACAAGCAAAAATGGAACATTTTGTAATTCAACCAAGATCGTCAATAAAGACGTTGGGGTCTGAGGTTCATATCCTGCTAGAATCTGTAGTCCCTTTGAGGAAAACTTGGTAAATCTTAATTTAAAAATCATAAGAATACATTTATCTTAACCCAGAACTTCCAACTTGGGGAAGTTTCCCTAGACAGTCTTAAAGTAGTAGAACAGATGCTTTCACAGGGAAATGCATGCAGCAATGTTTATAAAACCAACCAACTAGAAACAATGTCATGACTGAGTCACAAGTTTGGTTTGAAACATGATGGTGCATTATAATAATAGAATTCTCTGAAAACATAAAAATGACACTCAAGCATATTTCATCCTTTTTAAACATACTTATAGTACATGATAAAACTGATAACAATGTAAAAATAAACATACAAGGGGACTTCAAAAGTTCATGGAAATAATGGAATTAAATTATAAGCTTATTTTGGTGTAAAATAAACCCACAAAACTTTAAAATCCAAGACAAGTTTGTTTTGTTTATTTGTTTGTTCATTTGATTGATTTTTTTTAAAAGGGTGTATGGGCTCACTGGAGAGACAGAGAGAGAGAGACAGAAAGCAAGAAATCATCCTTTTGCAGGTTATGGCCACGCCAAAATTCCTTCTCCTCCCTTCTCCTCTCTGGATTTTGGGCACACACGCACACATGCCCTAAGTGACTTTTAAGCTGCTGATTCCAGGACTCGAACCACAGTTGACCATGTGAGAGTTCAGTGCCTTAACCACTACCCCACCTGCTGGACCTTTGGTTTTTCATAACATATCTTCCAAAGTTTTTTTTGAAGAGTTATTCTAGCGTAAAAACTTGGTTGTGGGAAAATATGTATGCTCTTATGCATAAAAAAATATTGTGGAGATAAATGCCAAAGTATTAGCAGTGATGGCATGGTTAGAGGTAACTGTGGTTTTCTTCTATGCATTTTCTTCTATGCGTTTTACCCTATTGTTCTAGGAAAAGTAAGTTAATCACTTTAAAGTGATCAGGGTGTAAAACTGCAGACCACAGAAGCCCTGAGAAACTGAGGCCACAATTCTGTCTGGGGGCTTAAGTTGCCACCTGAGAAAATGACAGTCCTCAGCTGTCCAGAAGGTGGCTGCTGCCACCTTTGATAACGGAGCTCAGCCAGTTCAGCAAGGAAAAGACGCATTTTGCCTCTAGAGTGAATTCGTTCTCAGTACAGAATGCACTCAGAAAGAACATATCAAAAACTACAAGGTTCTTGATTGTCGTGGTTTGCTATTTTTCACTAACTTTCTATCACCATCCCAGCATGAAATGACAAAACTATTCTTGGGAAAATGTCCGTGTCTTGGGAAAAGACATTTCTTCAAAGATCTTCCTCTTTGTATAAGTACTAATTTAAAGGACCTCCGGAATATTTTCATTCCTCTGAGAATCCTTCACCAAGAATCTGACCAGAGGCCCTAAAATTTAAGTGAATGCATATATTTGCTCCAGACTGATCCCTGATCCCTTGAGATAGGACAGAGGCAGCAAATACTTGAAGGCCTCTGCCAACTAAGACCACTCCATTTTATACTTACCGTGAATATCTTTTCATTTTTCTCAAATGTGATCTTTTTGAGTAGCCCAGTATTTTTTCTTTGTTTTTTTCAGAAAGAAAAAAATTAAAATAACACTTTTTTAAAGTTTTTAATTATGTAAAGAAATACATTTAATTTTTTTTAGAATTATGTCATTTAATTTATTTATTTATCTTGAATTTGACTAGAGTGAGACAGAGAGAGAGGGAAAGTGAGAAAGCCAGCCACCAGGTCCGGCCCTTGAACCGCAGTTGGCCACGTGGGAATCCAGCACCTCAATGACCAGGCCACCTGCCAGCCCCCAGAAATCTTTAATGAATGCGTGGGTTCTACCACATGCGTTATGGCTTCTTCATCTATGTACTTCCTACTTACCACCCTCTTCGCTCATGGAACACAAATGTTGTCCTCCCTAATTCATCCTATTTTCCTTCTCTTCTGTGGATGGCTTCTTCAAAATTACCACCTTCAAACACATGTATGTGCTCGTGCTCACACACAGACACACACCCTCACGTGTTCTATCGTGTGGGACCTAGAGACGGAATCCTCACGCCTACCCTCTCTCGTGACTAACCTTCCACCCACTCTGCTCCCCCTCTACAATCTGCGGTGGTTCTCCCACCTGCTCCGGGACAGGCACCCAGACTCTGGGGAAGGCAGCGAACACCGCAGCACCGCGGTCTCCACAGTCATGCCTGGGGACACACGGCAGGGCAGCGCAGGGTCTGTGCCAAACCTGGCCCGGCGAGCTCAGACAGGCCAAGCACCATGCCTGGACCTGAGCAATAGACTCAGAGATGGAAGAAGGAGAAGGACTTGCCTGAGCATTTTAAACAGGCTACTGACCCGCAGGCGACTGCTTTTCTCTTCTCTCTCACCACGCTGTTCCTCCTTTTCTGAAAAACGTGGTGACAGTGGATGAGAGGATTTCTAACAGTTCATAGGAAAAATGGAATTCAAGTCCTAGTTTATTTTGTTGCAAAAATATTTGAAATCCATGCAGAGTTTTTCCATTATAGGCATTCCCCAGGAACTTTTCAAAGAGCCTTCCCCCCACCATTACCCTAACTCATTAGTCCATCTCCTTCCTCCCCGTATCAGCCCGTGCAGCTTCCTCGCCCTGGTCGTCATCTGTCATCCTTGCTCCCAGGTCTCGGAGGCCAAAACCTTCACACTCCCACCGTTCCCTTGTTGTTATCTGCAGAATCTGAGGTGCCAACAATCGTTCTCAGATAGCTGTTACTTTCATGTATTTCTTGTATGCATATAGTAATAAATACAAAATTACAGCTGTGACTTTTGATATATACCTAGGGTAAAAAGATTTCCTCAATATTTAATCTACAAGGTGCATAGTGTGATTTAATATTGTCCATGAGTAGTATGAAGAAAAAATATTACTATTTTATGCTAAAAATCTACTGAAGCATATTCAGAATACTAAAGAAGGGTCATAATTCTTCTCATTTAGAAATTCATTTGGAACTTATAATTCATTTGGAATTCATAATTCATGTGGAAAATACCTTTGAATATAAATGGTAAGGCCCCAAGGGCATAGTCGAAAAACAGAGAGTTTACAATCTCCCAAGGACAGCTCTGGAATTGGCAAATGCGGGTCCTAGGCATCAGGAGACTGAGAATGATGAAGAAAGGTCTAGAGAAAGAGAGAGCCCCTAGAAATATGATGTGAAGCCAAAGCGCAAGGAGGGCTGCGATCAGTCCGTGCCACGTAACGGCAGAGGGTCTCCTGGGCCCAGCGCTGGCTGTCACTGAATTTGAGGTGCCTCCTCTCCCCGACTCCTCCCTCTCTCCACCTGCAAGCCCTCAATTCTGTAAATGGTAGGAATGAAAGAAGAGAAAAAGTGTCTATCAGAGGCCAGTCGGAGAGAACAGCAGCCCCAGAAGAAGATGTACTGGACTTGAGTTTCTGTGAGTTGGACTTCTTTGGGCACCTCTTGTAGGTGGAACCATACAGGTGGGCACACGTGGCTAAGGGACGGGAAGATGTTCCGAGAAAGGCATCGTTAGGAGGCCCCATCGTGGTGTACTTAGCCCTAGTCGGTGCGGTGCACTGCACACCAAGGCTGTACGGTACCACCTATGACAACGTTATGAGACCCGCCATCCTAAGTACAGGCCATTCATAGACAAAGCCACTATTATACGGGACATTTGCCATTTTTGCGACTGGCTTATTTCACTTAGAATGATGTACTCAAGGTACATCCGAGTGATAGCATGTGTCAAATAATAATATTTAATAATATTATTACTATTCCATCGTGTGCATAGATCACATTTTGTTCATCCGTCCTCCCTCTATAACTGTGATGGGTTCTGCCTTCTGGCTCTTCCAAGAACATGGCTGGGAGGTGAGAATTTTGAGTAGAAGTCAGCCCGTGAGTGTAGGCTGACCCAGCAATGCAGCCCTAGTCCCAAGACAGTCAATTTAGAGAAAAGGAAAAGCAGCCATCTGAGTTATACTTGCAACATTTTTTTTTCTGTAACATATAAAGCAGATGTGCCTAAGCCATGTAGAAAGTATATTTTCATGGGAAATCTATATATTAAAGCAGACCTCTCCACTTAAATATCCAATAAACGTTCCCAACTAACTTCCTGGTCTCCCTCCTCAGTCTGACTCCATGTGCTGCTCTGCTCTCGTCAGTCGAGGACAATGTACCTTCCCATAGGCCGAAAGGTGTACTATCCCCTTTGACTCCTCTTTTCTTTCTTTGCTGGCAAATCCTTGTATTGCACTTTCAAATCTCCTCCTCCCAGCCATGTCCACTAGTCGAAGTCTAACGCCTCTCACCTGGGTCTTTGCAGCAGCCTCCTGCCTGCCTGTCACTGCTCCTGTTCCCGTTCTGTCTCTTGTACACACAACAGGTGGAGGCATCCCTTTTCAACCTAAGTCAAATCACGATGCTCCCCTCCTCCGTCCTTCCACTGTCTCTGTGCAGAATCCAGAGACCTTGCAAAGGCACTCGAGCCCGCCATGATCTGGGTCCCTGTTCCCTCTTGCAGTTCCCTTCCTTCTGCTCTCCACCCTGCTCACATGCATGCAGCCGCACTGCCAGCTCACCCTGCTCACATGCATGCAGCTGCACTGCCACCGCTTCTGTCCTTTGAATTTGCTAGCTCACGCCAACCGTGTGACATTCACCCTGAACACTCCCCTCCCCAATCATCCACAGCACCCTTTCTCATTTCCCTTATTGTCACCTTTTCCCAGAATTTTATTCACCCAAATAAATATTGAAAACTGTGATCGCCTACGACATTCCCCGTTCCTCTTCCCTGCTTACTCTTTCTCCATCTCACTTGCCACCAGTCCATATATTACATGTTTTGCTTATTGTTCTTGGATACTGTCTACCTTCCACCAGGAGAACACTCCTTGTGTGAGTCAGGCTTTATCTGTGTGTCCACTCCTGCATCCTCAGTGGTTAAGAGTGTCTAGTGCCTAGTAGGTGTTTAATAGATTTTTTTAATGAATTGAATGTGTGTAAATGAATGAATGTATGAAGTAACCAACGAAAGCAAACAATGCAGTTTGAGCAACCAAAAGGTCAGAGGAAATGTAAACAGTGGAAACCAACAAATGCAACAAAAGATTCTTACATCTTACTGAGTTGCCAAAATATGACTATGTTATCTCAAATTGTTGGCAATTAAGAAATCATGAAAAGAGACCAGCAGTTAGCAAGATGGTTAAGGCGCTGGACTTTTACTTGGCCAATGGCAGTTCGAGTCTCAGGCCCGGCAGCCTGAAAATCACGCTATGTGCATATGCATGTATGTCCCAAATCCCAAGAGAATGGAGGAGAAGGAACTGCAGCATGGCCATGCCCTCTTGGGGATGACTTCTTTCTTTTCCTCTCTGTCTCTCTGTCTCTCTTCAGCAAGCATGTACATCCTATGGCCAAAATCTAAAAAGGAATAAATGAAGAAAGAATAGAGACAAACTGCTTTGACTCTGTGGCTGTAGATACTTACCATAAACAGAACGAGTTTCTTAAAGAATTTTAATCGTGGGACCAGGAGATTGCATAGTGGTTAAGGTGCTGGACTCCCACGTAGTCAGCTGCAGTTTGAGCCCCGGGGCGTGTGCATGCATGCCCAAAACCTCAAGAGGAAAATAGAGGAGAAGGGATTGTGGGGTGGCCATCCACCCTGGGGGGTGATTTCTCACTTTCTCTCATTCTGTCTCTCTCTGTGTCTCTGGAGTGCACATTCACCCTTTAGCAAAAGTCTGTTAAAAAAAAAGGAAAAATAATTAATCTTTCACTTTTAACAAAGGTCCAGTTGAACAAAGACATCTACAACATTTTAAGCATCTTATTTTATGAACACACCACACAAGAGCAGAAGTTTTCTTAGCTCTGGCAAGATGGTGAACCAATGACTCAGGAATGCTCATAGCTTTTACATGAATCACAAAACTAGTAGAGAAATGAAAGGGAACCAGGAGTTTTTTAAACT
The DNA here is from genome assembly GCA_026018925.1 of Tupaia tana. Classification (NCBI taxonomy): domain Eukaryota; kingdom Metazoa; phylum Chordata; class Mammalia; order Scandentia; family Tupaiidae; genus Tupaia; species Tupaia tana. The sequence goes on from JAKSZU010000002.1 coordinate 145,630,980, forward strand.
CACCGAAAGCCTTGTAGCCAGCATCTGTCCCAGTGCTGACCAGAAGGAACATTCTAAATAGAGTCAGTGGGGAAAATGGCATTCACATTTTACTCAATTGATCCTTTCCTTTAGTGCAAGCTGCGCGTACGTTAATTTGCAGGATAACCTCAGGAGTCCATCCGTGAGCTTCAAAGCACATGGGCAGAATTTTTTTAATGATTCAGCTTTGTGTGTCCAAAGTGTTTTGATGCTCAGGTAATATTAATGCAAGGGAAGAGCTGGCTCCACAACCTTTCACAAGCCCTGTCTTAAAGGCAGCAGCCTTCGAAACCGTGTCTTCAGCGCAGAATTGCACTGCACTTTTTATGAGAGTTCGGAAAATCCTGGCTCTCCCAAACGGATCATACCCAGGACTCCTTCTTGTCATCCTCTAAGCACACCACTTCTGTTTTTCTCCTTTCATTATCTCTGTCATCTTTTAATTGTTTATTAGATTTTTTTATAGCATCTTATATCTAAAGAGTTCAAATGTTACATGGAAAGTTTTTAGCAGCAAACCCTTAAAAGCCTTTCCTAAGCATTATGCTACAATGGTATCATTTCAAGAGCCTAAACAACTAGGATGGGGAAGGAAGATGAAAGCAGAGAACCAAAAATGGTGAGAGGAAGTGGCAGGAAATTTGCATAATAAGTCTCTTTAAAGCACCATAGTTATTATTCTTTACCATAGGGCACCTGAGCTCACCAGACACACACATACACACAGAGCGCGCACACACACACACACACACACACACAGAGAGAGAGAGAGAGAGAGAGAGAGAGAGAGGAAGACAGGAAAAGTGAAAAATTACCCCCCATGGGTGATGGCCACACTGCAGTCCCTTCTCCTCCATTCTCCTCTTGGGATTTTGGGCATGCCGGCACATGTATCCAGTCTGATTTTCAATTTGCCAAGTTAGGGACTTGAACCGTGCAGTGAGCCATTGAAATTCAGCACCTTCACATCCATGCCACCTGCTGGCCAATTCATTTAAAGAATGAATTCATATAATTTTATTTATTATTTTTATTATTATTTTGGCACTCACCAGACACACACACACACACACACACACACACACACACACAGAAAGAAAATAAGAAAACAAGTCTCTAGGTCTGGGACTCGAACCACAGTCGGTCACGTCCAGCACCTTAAACACCATGCCACCTGTTGGACCACTGATGTGATATTTTAGAAACATTTCACGCTCAGTTATATCTCTGAGGCAGGCTTCAACTTGGAGTGCAGAAAGATGACTAAAAGCTCGGGCCCTTTTGTTACGTACACGAAGTTACCCTTAACAGTCCTTCCTCAGAGTCATGGTCAAAGAGCTACCTTTAGACTATGTCTCTGTTAGTGATTCACACTTGCTGTCTTCGCCCCTACCAGCCATTGTTCTAAGCGTTCACAGCATTAACACACTGTGTCTACACAGCACCCTGTGAGGAAGACCCTTACCGGTCTCAGGACAGAGGATGCTGAGGCACGGCCATGAAATGGCAGGTCCAGGGCGGGGCCTCAATGCCGTCTCTTCATAAACCGTGTTCTTCACTATTTACAATGAGCTGCATTTGTGTACACTCAGGGAAGAGACTTAGATACTGAATCCTTCTTACTCGACTTCCTTTCTCTTCTTATTTACTTTGATTTTGTGGTTTCTTTTCTCCTTATTCATCTTGACATCATAACTGAAATGTTTAAATATTTTACTATTGTTTCTTAAAGAAAAAGGTCTACTAGCCATCCTGTAAGTAGAGATCCTAAGTAAATGGCCGTTACATGTAATTAATGCTGATGTCATTGGCTACAGCTACATCTAACTGCACACCTTTATCCTGTTGATCTCTTCACCCCTCTGCTTACACCACTTCTCCCCTCCACCAGCAACAGGTGAACAGAGGTTTAGGGAAATAGTGTTCTAGGTTCCATTGTCCAAGAAAAATTTAATTTCCTATACCACACTGTCTTAGTTCAGACTACTGTCAAAGTATCTTAGTCTTGGGAACCAGCAGTTAGCTAATGGCTATGTCACTGGACTCCCACGTAGTCGACCGCCAGACCCGGTGGCTTAAACTCATGCCAGGCACGTGTGCGTGCGTGCCCAAGATCCCAAGGGGAGAATGGAGGAGAAAGGATTGCGTCATGGCCATCTCCCCTGGGGGGTGATTTCTCACTTTCTGTCTCTTAGTCTCTCTCTGTCTCTCTGGCAAGTGCACACGCACCCTGTAGCAAAAAACTCTCAAAAATAGGGACCAGCAGTTAGCGCAATGGCTATGTCGCTGGACTCCCACGTAGTCGACCGCGGTTCGAGTCCCGGACCCGGCGGCTTAAATCACGCCGGGCACGTGCCCGAGATCCCAAGAGGAGAATAGAGGAGAAGGGATTGCGGCGTGGCCATCCCCCCTGGGGGGTGATTTCCTGCTTTCTATCTCTCTGTCTCTCTCTGTCTGTCTGGCAAGCGCACGCGCCCTATAGCAAAAACCTCTCCAAAAAAAAAAAAAAAAAAAGGAAAATAAATAAATAAATAAACAAACAAACAAATAAATTTCTCCATGTGTATACTGAGGTGAATTTTCCCTAATATTATACACCTGCTCTCTGGCCGACTGTGCCTGGCATGAGAATCTGAAGTTTGTACATAGTCTGTACATGGCTTTCCCTTCTGGCCAGCAACACCTTTGATCTGGACCTTCCGCCCCTAAGTCAATTATTGAGCACCTCCTCTTCCCCAGAAAGAGACAAAAGGGAGACGCAGGCTCTCCCAGCCTTGAGGAAGTCGCATCCAATAGGAAAACACACAGAAGAAAAGAACTTCCCACACCTGCTGGGTCCACCCACTGTCAGAGACCATTCTGTCACCGGAGCTAAAACTCTTTCTTGGTGCCCCAGCTCTGGAACTGTTCTCTTTTTTTAGATTGTTTGCCATGGGACTCATGTACTCACCAAAGAGAGACAGAGAGAGGGAAATTGAGAAATCAATCCCTCAGGAGGCAGGGGAGAGGTAATCACTCTGCAATCCCTTCTCCTTCATTCTCCCCTTGGGATTTGGGGCATGCACACACATGTGCCTAGGGTGATTCTGAAGCCACCGGGCCTGGGACTTGAGCCGCCGTTAGTCACGTGGGAGTCCAGCACCTTAACCACCATGCCACCTGCTGGTCCCATCTGTACTGTTGTCTTATTAAATGCACCAAGGAATTTTACACCACCATATAAACAGAAGAATTCATTAGATCCTGCTTCCCTGGAATCAAGATACCATTGTTTATCTTTCTATCCACTTTTTTTAGAAGCAACTAGTGAAGTGCTTAATACAGAGCAGATATTTGATAGTTCTTTCATCTGAACTACACAACTTTAAAAATAATTATCCGTATATAGACCTATAGAGTATCTATAGGACATTTTAAATTCTCTGCAAGAATAATAAATAGGTGGTCCAGTTTGGCGGCACAGTAAACTGAACTATTGGGTTGGTTAACCGTAGCTGACTAGTTCAGCGAGTAAACTGAACTATGGCACTGGGAGCCATTTGGCTGACTGCAGGTTCAGATCCCCAGCTCCTGTGACAGCACACCAGGTCCCTGTGCACACCCCGAGACCCTAATGAGCTGGACAGCCAAGGGAAGGGTACCACAATGAGACAAGACTCTACCGAAGGTTTCTCTCTCTCTTTCCCTCTCTCTTATACATGTACACATACTATTATGAGTAATATGAACAAATTTAAAAGAATTCTTTCTTGAGAAGTTTCTGCTATAGGGTGCGCATGCTCAACAGAAAGACAGAGAGAGGCAGAGAGACAGAAAGCGAGAAATCACCCCCAGGGGCGATGGCCACACCACAATCCCTTCTTCTCCATTCTCCTCTAGGGATCTTGGGCATGTGCTCACACGTGCCCGGTGTGAGTTTAAGCCACCGGGTCCGGGACTCAAGCCACGGTCGACTACATGGGAATCCAGCGACATAGCCATTATGCCAACTGCTGATCCCTAAAAGAATTCTTAAAAGCAATAAAAGAAATCAACTAGAGATTAAATAGTGACTACACAAAATGAAGACATGATTAATAAATCACAAAACGTCTATGCGCCACTTAATAGAATAAAAAGATATATACTGTTTAAAATGTATTCCCGTGAAATGCTTTAGAGAAATGAAAATAACGACATTTATATTATTTGGAGGCAATCTGTATTCTAACACTGTAAATGTTGAATTAATTATCTGGACGGGTCAGCCTCTGGATCCCACATAGCCAACTTCAAGTCCCAGACCTGCAGCTTGAAAAACACGCCAGGTACATGTGTGAGCCCAAATCCGGAAAGGAGGAAGAGATGGAGAAGGACTGAGGAGTGTCCATGCCCCAAGGTGGGGCCGGGGGTAGGGGTTGTTTTTTTTACTTCCCCTCTGTCTCTTTTTCTGTCTCTCTCTGGCAAGCATATGTACCCTCTAGAAGAAGAAAAGCATTATCCAGGAGATATTTAGACTAACAAGAAAGTTGTAAGGTTCTCCGAAATACAAAGAATTAAGAAACAACAGCAACAACAGAAACCAATTTCACCTAAGACAGATAAGGAGAAAGACCTCTGCTTCCCTGTTGGAGCCTACTTTGAATACAGATAAGATCTCTTACCTGTTGTTTCAATTGAAAAAAGATGAAGTGGTATCTGAGGTAATTAGTTTTTCTGCATTATAATAATAAAAGATATGTATTTTAAAAACCTAAAGTAATAAAAGACTTTGTAGGGTAAGAGAACCCAGTCTTGGTTTCCTTGAGAATTATATAGTTCCTCCTGTTTAAGGAGTTGAAAACAGATCTAAAACATAACTACCCTTTTCTTGCCCCTTGTCTCATTTTACCAGGCACAGGAGATAACAGGTTGATCTCCTTCTATGGGAAAAACATCTCTTGAAAGGTTTATTATCTGTTGATAAGGATGTGTATGTGGTCTCAACTGGGCTGGACTGAGGTGTGATCATGCTGGGTAAAGTCTCTTCACAATCTAAATGATGTATAGTGATTTAATGTATGAATAATAATAAAAAGTAAATAAAAAGAAAAAAAAAAGACCCAAGTCCTTAAGGCCTCCATGCTAAGATAATCTCTCAAAGTCTGAAAGCTATTTCTCTTTTCAGTTGGAGTATCCAGTTGGGTATCACATAGAAGTTGGGTTAAGTTTATATTTTTCTGTAGCAATGAAGTTTGTTCCTAGGACTTAGAAATATCACTCTAACTATCAGCATATTCATTTGGAAAATATTTTTAATCTAAATCTTTTTACTCTGTTTATGTGCACAGCCCTAGTGTACACATGGCTAATGAAATACCAACGAAACACCTGTCAGATCTCAGAAGGACCACCTGTTCCTGATGAATACATTTGTTCTTGGAATTTATTAAAACATCTTTCTGATATAGAATTTTACCTTCACTGAAATCTGTAGAAGCATTTTCACTAGGCATTTTATGTTTCAGAACATTTGGCAGAAGTGGATACTTTTAAAAATCGTGATATACTGAACCAGGTAAGTTGCATAGTGGTTAAGGTGCTGGGTCCCACATGGCCAGTTACACAGTTCAAATTTTGGACCTGGTGACTTGGAAAATATGCTGGGCATGTGTGCATGGATACCCCAGATCCCAAGAGGAGGTGGGATTATCTTCTCCTCTAGCATGGCCATTCCCTCTGGGGGGTGATTTCTCACTTTACTTTTCTCTCTTTCTCTCTTCGTATCTCTCTCTGGCAAGTGCACATGCCCAATACAAAATAAATAAATAAATAAATATAAAAAATTCAGTATCATAAACAGATTTTACTGGACTTATTCATAGCAAAATATAAATGTGTAGTTTTATTGCAAGGATGTACACATAGAAAGTAAAAGAACCATTTATTAATAAAAACTTATTAGCATTTATAGTCAAAGAAGTCATTATGAAGTTTCAGTTTAAACCTGTTTTTAATTATTTTTTTAGAGAGACTTTTGCTACCAAGCAGGTACACTCACCAGAGAGACAGAAACAGCAAGAAATTGCCTCCCCCCCCGCCCGGGAGGGATGGTCATGGGTCAATCCCTTCTCCTCCTGAGATTTTAGGCATGCACACACATGCAGCTGGTGTGGATTTTAAGCCACCAGGTCCGGGACTCAAACCACGGTCAACTACATGGGAGTCCAGCAATGTACCCATTATGCCACCTGCTAGTTCTACATTTCAAGCCTATTTTATTCTCAGTTTTTTATTGAGATAAAAAATACACAGGCAGAAATTTACCATCTTAACCATTTTTAAGGGTAGATTTCAATAGCATTAAATACATTCATATTGTTGTGAAAGTGATTTTCAGAACTTTTTATCTTGCAAAAATGAAACTATGCAAATTCAAGTAAAATTTTAAATCTATTTGTCACAATATCTTATCTATAAAATAGAAGTGATAAAATCATGTAATGTTTCTGTGATGAAAAAAATTAGTCTCTACAAAGTACTAACCAAATATTTGACCTGTATCTAGAACCCAATAATATCACAAATTAGTATTTAAGTTTCTTTAATTGCACACTGAATAGAGAAGTACCTTGTGTATTATAATATGTAGTATGTGTCAATGGAAATAATCAGCTCTGCAGAAATAATAATTAGTGTGGTTTATTTCTAAACACAAATGTATGTGACCAGACCCTGAGAAAGGACAACATGCTTTTCTTGTGGTGATCAGATACAGGGATTCCTTTCACTTGGTTTTCAGAGTGAGGAACAAAGTTTGGAATTTATTGAAAAGAATTTTCCACTGATCTGATCCTAAAAAAGGTGGGGCATCTGGAAGTGGGGGCTTATAGGTCATAGTTAGTTTTTTTTAATTCTTAGATTGATAATTAGAAAAAGAGGTTTGTGTTCCATGAAGGCATCAGCAAAGAGTGTACTTTAACAAAAGTAAGAGAGTTTGTATACGTCACAAGGTACTTTCCCAAAGACAGGATGTAGGAAGAGTCCTGTTAACAAATGGGTCAAAATGCTCTGTTAATGTTTGTGTTAATCAATCACCTCAGGCACACTGGAAGGGATTTTGAAAAATAGGAAAAAGTAGTCAGACTTCTGTCCTTATATGTCTTCATAAAGTAGTATGTAAATCTAAGTACTTTTAAAATTTTGATTTTTTCAAATGGCATTCTTAAAGATTAATTCAAAAACAATTCCTGATAGTACACTCAGCTTTCCCTATCTTTTATGTCTTGTAAATTTGAAATTTTGACTAGGCAATTTTAAGTGGAATTTATATTTATTCTCAGACCCTGTTAATAAATATGTTATGTGATTATTCTTTTTGTATGCACTTCAGTTAAGGGTCATCATTAATCATTCTACAAACGGATCTAATTTAATCCGTGTTAATAGAGCAAACACCATGGGCATGTCTTAGTAGTTACAATTGTATAGGGCAGTGTTCTAATCCTAAAGGTTTTAGCAGAAGGATTAACAAAATTTACCAATGACTAAGCTACTGGGTTAAGTAGGCTAGGTGCTATGAGAGAATAGAAAGCAAGTGAATATTTCATTGTGTGACTATATTACAGCTTATAAACCACTCCTTGGCGAGTTGGGTTGAACATTTGCCTCATTTCCATATTTGCTATGACAAATAGTGTTGCTATGAGACATCTAAAACATGCTACATTATTGATTTTTTATAGATAGTGGATAAAAGACGTAAGTACATAATGATATGATGAGTAAAGATGCATGTTTATGTACACATATGGACATATGTGAATACAGATGTGTGTGTGTATATGAGAGGGCTTCAAAAATCACGGGAAAATGGAATGGAAGGACAAGTTTATTGTGATGCAAGACAGTTTTGAAATCCATGCATAGATTTCTTTTCATAGTACGCATTTTCCATGAACTTTCTGAAGACTCCATGTATGTGTACACACATACACAAACACGAATGTATATGGAAATGTGTAAAAACTTTTCTTAAATTTCTGGTTGAAGTTAAGTAAATATTTAACTTTATAACACGATACCAAATAGTTTTCCCAACTGTCTTTACCATGTTTTATCCGTTCCCTAGCAGTATGTAACATATTCTACGTATCTGCATCCCCTTCAACATTTGGTTTAAATACAATTCTTCACTACTATCAACTGAATAGTGTAACATTGAATCTTATCCTGGTCTTTATTGGCTTTTTTATGACTAAGAGCGACCAATTCGTTTTTACAAACATTAACATTCTAGGTTTCTTTAAAAATAAACAAATTAATCAAATTATATTTAGGTGGGGCTTAAATATTTGAATAAGTCTCTTAAATAAATATTTAAACACTTGCAGAATTTAGATAAATGAAAAAAGAAAATGTCTACGAGGTTCAGGAAATTACGAAATCAGAAGAACAAAGTTAACAGGGAGAAGCCTCACAGCAGAAACTCAAAGTAGTCAACTTTGTAGGAAGATTGGATAACCGCAGGGTAAAACTGAAGAGGTCATTTGAAGTTTTATTTTAGGCAATATGAAGTACTAAAATGAAGAGTTTATACTTTCTAAAGTATACTATTTACATAAACTTTGAAAATGTTTTAAATAAATAACAAAAGTGATGAAATTCTATCATTATAAAGTTTCTTACTCCAACAATAAAATGAATATTTAAGCTATCACAGTTTTAGCTAGGGGAAAACTCTTCTAAGTCATATTTAAAGCTTAATTTTTTTTCTTGAGAGGTTTTTTCGCTATAGGGCGCGTGCGCTCGCCAGATAGAGAGAGACATAGAGACAGAAAGCGAGAAATCACCCCCCAGGGGGGATGGTCACGCCGCAATCCCTTCTCCTCCATTCTCCTCTCGGGATCTTGGGCACGCACGCACACGTGCCCGGCATGAGTTTTAAGCCACTGGGTCCAGGACGCGAACTGCGGTTGACTACGTTGGAGTCCAGCGACATAGCCATTACGCTAACTGCTGGTTCCCTAAAGCTTAATTTAAAAAGTCTGGTAGCAGGGCCAGTAGGCGGCATTGTGCTTAAGGCCCTGGACTCGTACATGGCTGACTGCAATACAAGACCCGGAACTTGTGGCTTGTCTTCTCACTTTCCCTCCCTCTCACTCTCTTGCTCTCTCTCTTTCTCTGGTGAGCTCACATGCCCTATAGCAAATTTTAAAAATGATAATAATAATAATAATTAATTAATTAATTCTTTTTTTAAAAAAATCTAGTAATTTGGGGCCAGAAGATGTAGTTAAAGTGCTAGATTCCCACAGTGATGATCATGGTTCGAGTTCTGGACCTGGCGGCCTAAGAATCACACTAGGCTCATGGTGTGATTGCCTAAAATCCCGAGGCAAGAAAGGAGGAGAACTGTGGTGTGGCCATCCCCCTTGGAGGATGGTTTCCCACTTAACCTCTCTCTCTTTCTTTGCCTCTCACAAGTGCATGCACCCTGTGGCAAAAACTCTGGGAAAAAAATGTTAAAGCACAACATATAGCTATGCCTAACTCTTCTTCAAAGAGTAACCTATAAACATATTAGCTTTATGTTCATATACCCATGGAAAATCAAAAGTAATATTTTATGGAAGAATTATTTATGAGTTATACCTTACCTTAGTGAACAATTTAAATCAAATGATTAAAAAAATATTTGTAGAAAGATTAGCAAATATAAAATAATATTTCTCTGCACACAGAAGTAGAAATTTTTTCAGGTAAATGAACTTATCAAAAGATACTGTATGTTAATCGCTCTTTATGATCTGTGAGGCTTCCTCTAGGGAATAACGTGGATGTAATTATTTTCCTATCCATGAATAGCCAATTCAAAGTTCTTGAAAAGCCTCATTAAATAAAATGTGAGCCATAGTTGACATCAAGTGATAATGCAAAATTATGAACATGTGTCTAGAATAAAGGGATCCTTCATGACAAAGGGCATTTCAATGAGACTCATAATGAAAAATACGTCATGAAGTGGGTGACGGGGGCGTCCTTCTCAGGTGGTGGGTAAGAAAAGAGTCCAGGCCAGCAGGTAGGCCAATACCTGTTCTACAAGAAGAGACTAACGCCGTCACCAGACATCCTGGCAGGGCACGACTGAGAGATTAACTACAGATATTCCAGCGATTTTCCATGATCAGTGCCGTTCCAGAATATATGGTTTTATTTTGTCTTAATTATAAATGTTTATAGTATCAGCTAGTTTACAAGGGAAATTATAGACACTGAATCTCACAATCATGGCATTATAAATTACTATTTAAGAAAATTTTCTAGAAGGTACATACGCTCGTCAGAGAAAGAGAGAAAAAGAAAGTGAGAAAGCGTCTTCCAGGAGGGATGACCAACCTCAATCCTTCTCCATTTGTCCTTCAGGATTTGGGGTTGTATGCACACACACACACACACACACACACACACACACACACTCCCAATGTTTGTCAAGCTGCTGGGCCCAGAACTCTAACCAGGTGCCAGCCATGTGGGAACCAGACACCTTAATCACCATGCCACTGACTGGTTCATAAATAATCGTCCTTAAAAGAAAAGGATAGAAAAATTCCAAAATTTTGATAATACCATAGACCAATTAATAAGGACAGAAGAAGGAAGGGAGGGAGAAACTGAAGCAACAGTGAAGGTCAACATTTAATGCAAGATAAAGATCTAAAACATAGAACGTACAAAGCCCCAGTGGTCCACATCTAGGGCGAGTTCTGACAGAATGTATCACTTTGGCATATGATCTAAAAGCCAGGCGTTAAAGGATCTCCAGTTCCAAGATATTAGTCTCTCCTAGTGATTTCCTGAGGCACGCTAATACCAGGCGGTGTGCAGCCCGAAAGTGTGGAGGCTTTCCTGCTTCCATTCCACCTACCTGTGGACGCCGTAATCTCTCTACTCTACCCCAAAGTTCAACCTCCCTATGTCCGCAGCACAGACCCCACAGGCCCCTCCACTTCCGACATCTGCCTGGGAGCGCTGTGCTGTGGATCTAGCTTTGTTCCCTGCTCTGTATAACCCTTCCCTTCTGCAGCCCCCCACATCCCCAGGACACTTCTCCTCCTGAACCTGGGCCCATCTTCTCTCCCTGCTGCAGGTCAAGCACTTTCCTTTCCCCTACACATCCATGACAATCTGTGCAATTATTTCAGCATTTTAGTGTCCTAACCAAAGACTGAGAAAGCCACCGGCTTCAGACATCTCTGCATTTTACACAGCCCAAATCCCCGAGGAAGCAAGTTCAAAGTCTGACCAACAGTATCAAATGCAGGGAAGGAAGAAAAAGAGAGGGAGATACATACATTTTCTACAAATGATATTTAACCCTAGAAGATAAAGAAAACTCCACATCCAATAAAGGAATCTCAGTATCACATAGCGTGGTGACATCCACTTGAAAAAGATGATAGCATGTTTTAGACACTATTTTGCATTCGGATACATTGTGAACCATGGACATAAAAGTATAAAGAATTGTTTCTTTTCATTTTGTTTTGATAGAAACACTCAGAAAAACAGTAAATTTTAACAATCTTTAGATATCATTTCATGAATAATTTATTTCTTTAAGAAAGTATTTTTATGACATAAATTTGGTGAAGATCAAATAATAAAATAATGAAACATAATCACGACTTTTTTCTTTCATTTCAGGTAGAAGAGATGAGTAAGGGACAAGCAGGTGGCTTAATGGTTAAGGTACTGGACTTCCCTGTGGTCAACCATGGGGAAGTTTGAGTCCTGGGCCCAGAAAACTTTACACTGGGCACATGTGTGTGCTTGCCCAAAATCCCAAGAGGGGAATGGAGGAGAAGGGATTGTGATGTGGCCATGCCCCCAGGGAGCGACTTCTCACTGTCTGTCTCTGTCACTCGCTGTCTCTCCGCTGAGCACACATGCCCTAAAGCAAAATATTTTTTAAAAAGAAGGAGTAAGTTATGTGTGAATAGTCAAATACATCTTCCTTGTATCCCTTTTCACTAGCACATTCCCGTCAACTGAAACCAAACCACAAAGCGACAGAAAAGCAATAAAGTCACAGGTGGTGTGTCTTCTAGGACATCCTCCAGTACTCCTCGGTCTGATGTAATAGTATCCGTGATGTTCAATGAGGAGCCACCCCAAAGCAGGCGTGAAAGGGTTCTCGGGATCTCAACCTGTTCTGATAACCATAAACCAGGCTACCAAAGTGACAAGTCGTTTTCATTGTTTCAGTCATCTGAACAGTTTGCAGTCCCTGCTGGGAAATGCATTATTCCACATTCTAAATGATGTCAAGTGTGTACACAGTCATTATTTCTGAAAGTAATTTATGACTGAGAGAGAAAATGAGTACTGTTTTGGTGTTTCTCCCAGAGAAAAAAAAATAAGTGACAGCCTCTACAACATAAATCTGCCAATTTAATCAAGGGATATTGACAAAAAATCAGGCAGGAGTGGCGAAATAAAAACAGGTTTGCAGAGCGCACAATCGGATCGTCAGCGGCAGCAGGGAAGGTGCCTTTCTCAAACACAGGGCAAGGCTGGAAGGAAGTCTGGCCTGAACTTCGACAGCGCTGCGCGGGGCAGACCAGACTGTACAGGTGGGTCATTGGGTCGGCCGAGGTTCCAGAAGTAGAATTTAGGTCCAAGTGACCTGTTTAATAGGCCGGCTAGGTAACGAACACGTTCTTCTCTACACGGTCTAAACAAATTGAAAGTGGGCGAGGTCGTGCCACTGTGGTAGTGCAACTGGACCCACACGGAGAAGTCCTGAGTCCGAGTCCCAAGAGCCCCCTCAGCACACCAGGTGCACACACACATGCCCATGATCGGGGAGAGCTATCGGCTGGGGAGCTCACACTGAGAAGACCCCGCTGGGGAGGCCTCTCCTTCTCGGTCTCTGTCTCTCCCTGACTTTGTGACATTAAAAAATAAACTTTAAAAAAAAAAATAGAACTAAAAGTGATTACAGAAGATCACTTTTCCAGATCCCTCTTTTCATTCTTACATCTGAACAAGTCTTTACGGGGACCAGCAGTTGGCGTAATGGATATGTCACTGGACTCCCATGTAGTCGACTGCGGTTCATGTTCTGGACCCAGTGGCTTAAACTCACGCCGGGCACGTGTGCATGCATGCCCAAGATCCCGAGAGGAGAATGGAGGAGAAGGGATTGCGGCATGGCCATCCCCCCGGGGGGTGATTTCTCGCATTCTGTCTCTCTGTCTATCTCTGTCTGTCTGGCGAGTGCAGGTGCCCTATAACAAAAATCTCTCAAAAAATATGGGAACCAGCAGTTAGCGTAATGGCTATGTCGCTGGACTCCCATGTAGTCGACCGCGGTTCGCGTCTCGGACCCGGTGGCTTACAACTCACGCCGGGCGCGTGTGCGTGCGTGCCCAAGATCCCGAGAGGAGAATGGAGGAGAAGGGATTGCGGCGTGACCATCCCCCCTGGGGGGTGATTTCTCGCTTTCTGTCTCTATGTCTCTCTCTGTCTGTCTGGCGAGCGCACGCGCCCTATAGCGAAAAACCTCTCAAAAAAAAATAAATAAATAAAAATAAAAAAATTAAAAAAAGCCTTTATGCAAATCATTCCAAGAAAAATAACCCTTCCAGACAAACAGGTGTTGCGATAGTTGGGGAATTTGTCTCCCACATGGCCGATCATGGTTCAGGTCCCAGATCTGGGGGCTTTACTCATTCTTCCCACCTCTCTGTCTCTCTCTGGTGAAGACATGTACCCTATAGCAGATTAAAAATAATAATAATAATAAATAAATAAAATAAAATAAGATAAATAATTCAAAAAGAAAGAAAGAAAAATAGCCCTGTTTACGAGCACAAGGAAAAGCCATTAACCTCTATCTAGTCCTGCACAGCTAATATGATGTCACTACAAACAGGGTGAAAATCCACACTTGATGCTTCCCATTGTGAGTGTTTCAAATGTGTGAGAGCTGTTGCCGGCATAGATAGATAATACGTTTTTATTATCTTCTTCACTGGTTATTTCAAAGCTATAGTACAAAGCGATTGTAGATCCATTAGTTAAACTAGCATTTGGACACAGTGATTTGATAGACCCTTCATGAAATATTATGTGCAATGTTACATCCTCTGAAATATTTCCTGCAAGTAAGACTTTGTCTAAAAATTACCCTACATCTACTCTTTTATTTTATTTTATGTCATGTTGTCTTTGATCAAAAGTAAAGCTCAATCTGACCTAGGCATTAGTGTAGGCCCAAATTTAGCATGGATGCAAAGAACAAGTTAAAATAGAGAGTGAGCGAGACAGGCTACCTGCATAGACACAAAGCTCATGATAACGTTAAAACAGGAAAAGGGTAAGAAATACATATGCCCAGATGAAGATAGATTTACATGTGCACACACACCTTCACACGAACATGGCTGCTTTCAAAGGAGCATGTTCATTTATTCCTAAAAAGCATGCCATGTCACTTAATAAAACATAGTTAAATGAAAATGCTTTTCACAAATTTTAATGGAGACAATGACTTGTTTCGTTTCAATCTTGAATATCCAGCAACTTTCAGACAGAAAAAGGCATATCCATTAAATAATAAAAACAAGTCACATAGGTGATAAAAATATGAAAGTAACTAATTTTGTTTTGGTTTTACTGTAGGTGCATGCACTCAGCAGAGAGAGAAAGTAAGACATTATCCCCAGGGAATGGCCACACCACAGTCCCTTCTCCTCCAGTCTCCTCTCAGGATTTTGGGCTCCCAAAAACGGGCACCGGGTAATTTTCAAGTCGCTGGATCCAGGACTCAAAGGGTAAAGTGAGTCAGGGGGATTTGGAGCCTGAACTTTCCTGCCACCTGCTGGCCTCGAATGTAAACAGTTTTATGTAAAATAAAGTTCAGGTCTATTCTTTTTACATCTACACTTTACATTCACCTATTTTTCAACCTTTTGGGAGTTTATAAGTATTTTATGTTCAAACTATACTTAAGAATAAAGATACATCACAGAGGGACCAGCAGTTAGCATAATGGCTATGTCGTTGGACTCCCACGTAGTCGACCGCGGTTCGTGTCCCGGACCTGGTGGCTTAAACTCACGCCGGGCGCGTGTGCATGCGTGCCCAAGATCCTGAGAGGAGAATGGAGGAAAAGGGATTGCGGCGTGGCCATCCCCCCTGGGGAGTGATTTCTCGCTTTCTGTCTCTCTGTCTCTCTCTCTGTCTGTCTGGCGAGCGCACGCGCCCTATAGCAAAAACTTCTCAAAAAAAAAAAAAAAAGATACATCACAGAAATAATCTGTACAGTCCAGAATAAAGACTAAATACTAGAGAGCGTAGATGCCCAGAGAACACAGTGTGTGCCCACAAAACTGAGACCCTTCTCTGACCATGCCTGGCCAAACCCAAATGCTTCGGTTCATACACACATAGAAACTCAAACACATTCCATAGATAAGCTCTGAGGAGAGGTCATGGTGTTGAGTAAATTGGAATTTGGGTTTTTTGGGTTTTTTTGTTTTTTTTTGTTTGTTTGTTTGTTTGTTTGTTTTTGCCTAAAACCATAATGCTGAAATATTGCTTCATCAAATATACTTTTTATGTACATTTTAAAAGTTGTGATATGCTGAAAAATGTCACAAAAGCAATAACTTTTCAAGAGTTGTTAGAGCGAGAAGCGCTTATTTAAGCAGCCATAAGAAGCTGTGTATCCACTCAGGTGCGTGTGTTTGTCTACACACATAACTCGTAGCTCCGCTAAGGAAAGAACGGACAGAAATCCGTAAGATGAACCGTTAGATTTACTGTTATAGGAAAAAAATCAAACAGGATTATTTGGAGAGCTGTGTTTTGTTTTGTTCACTTTCCAAATACTTCTTCCTAACATTTCAGCTTCTTGTATTTGAATTTTCAGCAAATCCCTCACCAGGGCAAAAAGTCCTCCCAGGATGAGGGTGAAGCATGGAAAAGTAGACCCCTGCTGATATGCGCTCCAAGCTTGCCTCTTACACACAAGGAGGAAACCACTTCATTCATTCTGAAGGGACTGGAACAGCAACCACCCGATCCCAAAGTATGAGGGGTCTTCAAAGCAATTCAGGAAAAATGTAAATTATAAAATCCTGTGCAAAGATGTCCCAAAAAATGCACCAAAACACTCATACTCTTCTCTTTCTTCTTTCTTTCTTTCTTTCTTTCTTTCTTTCTTTCTTTCTTTCTTTCTTTCTCTTCCTTCCTTCCTCTCTCTTCTTTCTTTCTTTCCTCTTTTTTTTTTTTAGATTCAATAGCTTATGAATTAAATTCGCCAATCAAAAGACACTGATTGTCTGAGTGGATGAGAAACCTGGAGCCCTGTCTATGCTGCCTACAGGAAATGCAGCTCACAGTGCAGACAAACATCCACTGAAAGGGAAGGCTGGGAAAGGCATTCTCAGTGAACGGAAATTTAAAAAGGCTGGAGTCACAATACTGATATCAGACACAATAGATCTTAAGACGAAAACTGTAAGAGGTGACAAAGAGGGATAGTATACAGTACTGAAAGGACTAATTCACCAATAAACTCATACTTTAATTGTATTTTGATGAGAACATGGGGGGGTGGGAGGCACACATGCATACCTAGCGTGTTTTTTAAGCCACCAGGGCCAAGATTAGAACCACATGGTTAGCCACGTGTGATCCGGCTGCCTTAACCATCAGGCCACAGAGCCAGCCTGCAAAAACTTTTCTAAGTTCCCTCGTTGACCCCTCATCTATAAAATGACATTTTTTCATCATTGAATAAAGCTAAGCTAGTTATGTTTTCCTAATATCTTGTGATTTAATCCAGGTATCAATAATATTCTTACTTCATTTCCTAGATTAACTTACAAAAATATGAACCAGGGACCAGCAGTTGGCGTAATAGCTATGTTGCTGGACTCCCATGTAGTCGACCGTGGTTCAAGTCCCAGACCCGGTGGCTTAAACTCACGCCGGGCATGTGTGCGTGCGTGCCCAGATCCCGAGAGGAGAATGGAGGAGAAGGGATTGCAAGGTGGCCACCCCCCCCACCCCGGGGTGTGATTTCTCACTTTCTGTCTCTGTCTCTCTCTGTTTTTCTGGTGAGCACACATGCCTCATAGCAAAAATCTCTCAAAAAAAAGAAAATATATATATATGTATGTATGTATGAACCTAGATCATCAAACTATAAAAGAATATGCTGTAATTGAGATGAACATTATATTAAATATAACATACTAAATTTGAAAACTCAGAGATGCCATGTGATCTTGTGGGATATGTGTGGAAATCACAAGAAGGCTTTAGTTTAAGACTTGACATTTTCAAGGGATGAGGTTAAGTCAAAAGCATTCTGTGCCATATTCTATAAATGGCCATGTGAGGGGGAAAAACAACACAAAAATCTTCTTGTTTACTTGCCATCATGATTCTTATGAAAATATAAGATAAAATATGCCAGGTAGTTTTCCCAAATACTTAGATTTATTTACCAGGGATTTTGATTCCAAACAAAAGAAAGCTTGTTTTACTGGACATTACAGTGGTACTTAGTTACAAAGTACTGTCTGTTCTCACAAAATCTATTCACACTTTTCAAAAATGATCTTTACTGGCTAGTATTTACTGTCAAAACTCTTCCATGAAATCAAGCATAACAACTCTATACTATACAAAGTGATAAAGGCCCATGAAAAACAGAACATAAGAATAATGCACAAAATCTGCTTAGATGCTGAAAGATAGTAAAAGAGGGAAAAAGTACCCCCCTACAGTGGAGCATGGTCATGCCACAATCCTTTCTCCATTTTGTTGAGATTTGGGGAACAAGCACGCTCACGCTTGGTGTGTTTTTCAAGATGCTGAGGCCGGGATTCGAACCACTATGGATATCATAGGATGCAGCTCCTTCAGTCACCAGGCTACAGCGCCAGCCCTGGAGCTTTATTGATTTCTTCCCTTAAGCAACAAACTTTTGCTTCCCTAATTGCTTTGCTGGGCGTCATGTGCCTGGAAACGAGGCTCATTTAGGCTTTGCCTCTTATTTGTACACTGTCCTGAGTAAGTTCACAGCATTTCTGATCAAGGAATCCAAAAGCAAAGTTTGAGGATTTTTAATACACGTAGACTTTTAATTCATTGAAGGTTAGTTTGTGCCAACATTGTAGTCGTAAGGCAGGAGAAGATGGGAAAAGTAAGTAGTTTAGAGCACGTGGGAGAAGTAACTAACAGAGCAGTCAAAGTGCCGCTGGTTACAGACGCTGGACTCCCCACCCGCGTTCAGAGAAAACCACCAGGTGTGGCTTATTACTGTAGGGGAGAACTTGACTTGCAGCTCTTTCTTATTTCAAGAATAAAAGTAGGCTTTTTCACTCAGAGATGCACACACTCCTTTCTAAGCACACATCATCAGTGTACATGAAGTATTACTATTTGAATTTTGGAATGATATTTATCTGTTAACTCACATATTATAATTGATCCTCAAAAGGTGGCGATAGAATTGTACTCTAAATATAAAACATCCTGTACTTCCTAAAATCTCAGCTGGTAAGCAACCAATAAATATTTATTGAGGGCATGAAAAGATGTTTCACAGCATTTGAATGCTACCTGATTTCAATCAGGAATGAACACTTACATAAGACTTTTGTCTACAGGTAATAAGGCAAAAAAGCCTTATTACCTAGAACACTGACTTTGCCCAAAATCTTAACCTTGAACACTTGATTTTTCGGCAACTGGGCTTTTAAGCACGTTAGCAGGTCTTACTGGTTCTATTGCTTAGTATTCAGCTGTCCATGACTTCAGATTAAACAGATAGATTGCATATTGTGAATGTTCTTGATAGTTTGAAGGGAGCTAAGATTACTTTTCCAGTACAATGCTTTAAGAATGGGACCCATTTATTTTCAAGAACTATATTTTTTCATGGTCAATGAGATATGATACATTAGATTAGGTTCCAAGTTTTTTAAAAATCCTAAAATTAAATATGAAGGAATGAGATAAAAATTACATAAAATGCATTTATATACATTATGTTCAAAAAGTTAATGGAAAATAAGTATTATAAAAAACTATGCATAGATTTTGAAATTTTTTGTACCAAAGTATTTTTTTTTACTTTCTCTTTTCTTTTCTTGTTTTTTTTGTTTGTTTGTTTGTTTGTTTTTGTTTTGTTTTTTTTTTTGCTATAGGGCACAGTGCTCACCAGAGAGACAGAGAGACAAAAAGTGAGAAATCATCCCTCCAGGGCAGATGGCCGTGTTGTAATATTCCTTCTCCTCCATTCTCCTCTTGGTATCTTGGGCACACACGCACACATGCCCAGCATGAGTTTTTAGCCACCAAGTCTGGGACAAACTGCAGTCGACTATGTGGGAGCCCATTACGCCAACTGCTGTTCCTACAGCCAAGTATTTTCTGCAAACTTTTTGAAGTTCCATCATATATGTCATGATATCTATTTCATTATCTTTTCCTTTTAGCAATCGAGAAACTTACCTGCAGTTATATCAATTTCTCTTCTCTGTGACTACCTGGAGCACAGGTATTACTTAGTAACCATTTGTCGAAGCTCTGTGGTATTCCAGTTTATTGTCATTCTTAAATTTCTGATTTATCAGAATTTTAATTATTATCCTCTATAATTAATACATGCAAAATTACGTATTTCTCACTCTATTGTTAAAGGTATGCCTCTTTGTTTAATTTCTCTCTTGATATTTTTTAAAAAGCCTGTAGCAGATATTTTCTCAACTTACCCAACAATCATTTTTGTTTTTCCCTGTTATCTACATGGTAAATTCCCAATTTTGTTTAAGCTAAGCCCTTTGCAAAGTAATACCATGTGTCTTGTCAGGATCTGATAAGACGTGAAGGGACAGGTGACTTACTACTGAGATGAGACTAGAAGGAGGGCTTGGGTGAAAGAAACTACGGGTAAGGTTTCCTCCCTCCTCAGAAGAAAGAGAAAGCTCTGTTTATCCAGTAGATACCTCAAGGCTGAAGAGAGCAACTGCAGCTTCTCTGTGACCATGAGGGGAAATAGATATTTATAAATAAATTTTCATACGTTAATGTGTGCATATTTAACTATGCCACATAATAACATTTTACATTTTCTAATGCATTCAAACATTTTTCTTGAAAATTTGATCCCATTATAACTTCCTAAGCATTATAATTTATTCAACTAAATATTAAATGATGTGAGATGTCTATAATTCTAATAAAATAAATTAAGAAAAATAGGTCCCCAAATTAACATGATCAACAGACTATGTGTTCTCTTTTCTATCCTCATGAGTTTGTCAGTTGAATTCATTCTCAGAGCATCTATTACTTAAGAAATTGCTAACTAGAAGAGCTGGCTAGTGAGTGAGGTGGTTAAGAACCCTGGACTCTCACGTGGCTAACCGTGAATCAAGTCCCAGACCTGGCAGCTTGCTTTCTCACTTTCCCTCTCTCTTTTTCTCACTCTCGCTCTCTCCCTCTCTGTTCAAATTGAAATGAATGAATAAATAAATAAAGTTAAATTCAAAAAAAAATTTAAAAAAATGCCAAGTAGAATAACCAGAGTTATTCTCTGACATATTTTTAAATGTCCCTATTATTGTATCTATAGGTCTAAATTACCCTAAAATGTATTGGCAGACACCAGTATAAGAAATCGATTTCATTAAGGAAAATTTTGGTCTTTGTCTTTCTATTCGGAAGCTGTGAAATATGTTGGGATTGTTTTGTTTTGTTTGCACTCCTTTGGTATGACTCGCTTAGCATTTCCCCAAAGAATAGCTCTAAATACCAAAAACACTTTCCAAGTTAAAGTCCTGTTGTGCTTGTTTGAAGAAACAGATAAGGATCATTTGCACTTAGCAGAATGTATTTGTATATAAACAAGCTACCTGTTAAAGTTTTTCAATCTGCCATTTCACATGAAGAGTGATAAATACACACTTTGAAATTTTATTTGCATTGTTTTTTGTTTTTCCTAAGATACATATTGTCACATCAAGAGGTGTTCATTTGAAAATGGAAGGAGGAAAGAAAGAAAGAAGAAAGAAAGAAAGAAAGAAAGAAAGAAAGAAAGAAAGAAAGAAGAAAGAAAGAAAGAAAGAAAGAAAGAAAGAAAGAAAGAAAGAAAGAAAGAAAGAGAGAAAGAAGAGAAAGAGAGAGAGAGAGAAAGGAAGGAAGGAAGGAAGGAAGGAAGGAAGGAAGGAAGGAAGGAAGGAAGGAAGGGAGGGAAGGCGGGGTGGAGAAGAGAAAGAAGCGGGAAGATAATATGGTGCTATCTTTTTTTTTTTCCAGTGGCTATATGTGCCATCCTTTCAGTCAAACATTCATTATCAAGGAAATAATCAACAATCAATAATAATCAATATCAGAAAAATACGCTCTTAGAGATGGAAATAACTATAAGCTGTTAAGGCAGCACACATGTATTTGTGAGTTGAATGAGACTCATCATACTGGCTGTAGTTTCATGAAAATGTTTGTTGCTTTCATTTATTTTCTGTATAGTTCGTTTATTTTCTATTTCATTTATTTCTGCTCGTATCTTTATTATTTCCTTTCTCCTGGAGTTTTTTGGATCTTTTTGCTGTTGCTTTTCCAATTCTGTGAGGTATGATGTTAGGTGATCCATTTGCCTTCTTTCCATGTTCCTCTTATGTGCACTAATTGCTATGAACTTCCCTCTTATGACTGCTTTAGCAGTGTCCCAAAGATTATGGAAACTCGTGTCCTCATTGTCATTGGCTTCCATGAACCTTTTGATTTCAGTCTTTATTTCTTCAGTAGTTGTGGAGTCATTCAGGAATAGGTTATTAAGTTTCCATGTATTTGAGTATTTTTGAGGATTTCTCTTGAAATTAAATGAAAGTAAAAGCTGGTTCTTTGAAAAGATAAACAAAATTGATACTCCACTAGCAAGACTTATTAAGAAGAAGAGAGAAAAGAACCAGGTGAATCAGATCTGCAATGAAGCACGCAAAATAACAACAGACATAGTAGAAATAAAAAACATTATTAGAGGGTACCATGAACATCTGTATGACAAGAAACAAGATAATTTGGATGAGATGGACAAATTCCTGGACATGTATAATCTACCTAGATTGAGCCAGGAGGATATAGAAAGTCTGAATAGGTCCATAACAAACCAGGAGATCAAATCAGTTATAAATAACCTCCCAACAAAGAAAAGCCCTGGCCCTGATGGATTCACCTCTGAATTCTACAAAACTTTCAAAGAAGAGTTAACCCCCATTCTGCTCAAGTTATTTCTAAATATCCAAAAGGGTGAATCTCTCCCTAATTCATTCTATGAAGCCTCTATCACCCTTATCCTTAAAACAGATAAGGACAGGACAAGGAAGGAAAACTATAGACCAATATCCCTGATGAATATAGACGCGAAGATTCTCAACAAGGTACTAGCAAATCATATACAACAACTTATAAAAAAGATTATACATCATGATCATGTAGGCTTTATCCCAGGAATGCAAGGTTGGTTCAACATACGCAAAACCATAAATGTAGTACACCACATTAATAGGAAGAAAGATTAAAACCATATGGTCATATCAATTGATGCAGAAAAAGCATTTGATAAGATACAGCATCCCTTCATGATCAAGACTCTAGGCAAAATCGGCATAGAAGGGTCATTTCTCAACACAATAAAAGCTATCTATGAAAAACCCATAGCGAACATCATCCTCAATGGAGAAAAGCTGAAAGCTTTTCCACTAAAAACGGGTACAAGACAAGGATGTCTGCTTTCTCCACTCCTCTTCAATATAGTACTAGAAGTCTTGGCCATTGCAATCAGAAAAGAGGAAAAAATAAAAGGCATTTATATAGGAAAAGAAGAGGTGAAACTCTCTCTATTTGCAGATGACATGATTGTATACATAGAAGACCCAATGGCTTCCATAAAAAAATTTCTGGAAGTAATACATGAATACAGTAACGTTGCAGGATACAAAATTAATATCCAGAAATCTATAGCATTTCTGTATACGAACAACAGGCAGACTGAGACAGAACTAAAAAAAGTTGTTTCATTTACCATAGCCACAAAAAGTATAAGATACTTAGGGATAAATCTAACTAAAGAAGTTAAAGACCTCCACAAGGAAAACTATGAGAAGATAAAAAAAGAAATTGAAAATGACATGAAAAAGTGGAAGGACATCCCATGTTCCTGGATTGGAAGAATTAATATAATCAAAATGGCAATTTTACCCAAATTAATCTACCTATTTAATGCAATGCCAATCAAAGTACCAGGCACATTCTTCACAGATCTAGGAAAGACAATCATAAAGTTTGTCTGGAATCATAAAAGACCCCATATTGCCAAAGCAGTTCTGCACAAGAAGAGTGGAGTGGGCGGCATCTCACTCCCTGACCCAAAAATATACTACAAAGCTGTGGTAATCAAAACAGCATGGTACTGGCACAGGAACAGACAGGTGGACCAATGGAACAGAATAGAGTCCCCAGAAATGAATGCTCAAACATACAGCCAACTGATTTTTGACAAGGGGTACCAGTCAATTCAGTGGGAAAAGGAAAACCTCTTCAGCAAATGGTGCTGGCAAAACTGGATCTCCACTTGCAGAAAAATGAATCTGAACCCCTACCTCTCACCTCTGACAAAAATAAAGTCAAGGTGAATCAAAGATCTAAATCTAAGACCTCAAATACAAAACTGCTCCTGGAAAACACCGGGGAAAATCTGGGAGACATTTGGGTAGGGAAAAACTTCTTAAATAAGACTGCCAACGCACAGTCTATGATCCCTAAAATAGACAAGTGGGATTACATCAGACTAAGAAGTTTCTGCAAGGCAAAAGACACAGTGATTAGTGTGAACAGACAGCCCTCAGAATGGGAAAATATTTTTGTAAACTATGCATCAGACAAGGGACTGATAACCAGAATTCACAAGGAACTCAAGCAGCTGTTCCAGAAAAAGACAATCAATCCTATTAAAAGATGAGAGAATGAGTTGAAAAAACCACTCTCTAAAGATGACATATGAATAGCTAAAAGGCATATGAAAAAATGCTCAACATCCCTCATTGTAAGAGAAATGCAGATCAAAACAACAATGAGATATCACCTAATCCCAGTCAGAATGTCTAAGATTAAAAAAACAAAATATGGGGACCAGCAGTTAGCGTAATGGCTATGTCGCTGGACTCCCACGTAGTCGACCACGGTTCGAGTCCCGGACCCGGTGGCTTAAACTCATGCCCTGCGCGTGTGCGTGCATGCCCAAGATCCTGAGAGGAGAATGGAGGAGAAGGGATTGCGGCGTGGCCATCCCCCCTGGGGGGTGATTTCCTGCTTTCTGTCTCTCTGTCTCTCTCTGTCTGTCTGGCGAGCACACACGCCCTATAGCAAAAACCTCTCCAAAAAAAAAACAAAAAACAAAAAACAAAACAAAAAAAAATATATGGTAAGTGCTGGAGGGGTTGTGGTGAAAAGGGAACTCTCTTATACTACTCGTGGGATTGTAAATTGGTCAAACTACTGTGGAGAACAATTTGGAGATTCCTCCAAAATCTACAAATAGAACTACCATATGATCCAGCAATCCCACTCCTTGGTATCTACCCGAAGGACAGAAGAATACTTAATCGAAAAAGTGCTTGCTCATCGATGTTTATTGCAGCACTTTTCACGATTGCTAAGTCATGGAAACAACCTAAATGCCCACGAACTGATGAATGGTTAGAAAAACTGTGGCACATATACTCAATGGAATACTATTCATCCATAAAAAAACAACAAAATCCTGGCTTTTGAAAGGAAGTGGATGAATATGGAAGACTTACTGCTGAGTGAAGCAAGCCATGCTATGAAGGAGAGGCATTGTATGTCCCCACTTAATATATACTGAGTGTCTGCACTCTAAATATATTTGAAACCATACTGCCTCTGTTGTTATAGAGTTATAAAATTATACAAAATTATAAGACATATTTTGAACATTATCTTTAAAATTTAGTATTTTGAAATTTTGAAAGTTGTTTGTAAACTGTCAAGAATTATGGAGTATGAGCTAAAATTTTTTGCTATGTAAAGTAAATGTTTGTGGAAAAATGTAAAAATAAATAAATGAAAGGAAAAAAAAAAGAAAATGTTTGTTGCTTTGATACAAATCAGTCTGCATTTCCTTCAGTTCTACAGCAAGAATTTTATATGGGAGACATTTTTTGTTACATTTTGATAGGAAACCAATTTAGAAGATCAGTTTTGTGAAAGAGTGAAATGAACTAGGAACAGAGAATTTGATCCAGCTTTACAACGATTTATCTCTTCATTGGGTTAATACGCATTTATCATACAAAACTGCATCCACTCATGTTTCATTACAGGACTCAAGACTTCCTGGTGGAATTTTATTTGAACCATTTCCTTCAAGTGATCATTCTGTTTTTCTAAGGAAAGCAGTCCATTCCAAAGTTTGCTGGTATCCGAATCATAATAGCCAAAACTAGTCTTAACACTTACTTCCTGTGAAGCTTAAGGTGCGCATTTCTCATTTCAAAATACCATATTGGCAAGATGCATTACGTTTCCCAAGTAACGCCTCCTGCAGACTTCTGAACGGTCTTTATTTCATCTCCTCCTCGCCTCTTCATTGACTTCCTGTGTTCCACAGCCTAAAAGCTCACCCCAGCAATTCAGACCCACAATAACCTATCCTCAGTCACCTGACTTGTTTTTTGACCCTTTCCATAAAGCTTTTGTTTCAGCCAAATGGACTTCCTTTTTCATCCAGTCATGCACACACTGGGCCCTTTCACAAATCCAAGGCCTACTCTGATCCCCTTTACAGTCAGTCCCTGCACCCACAATCGCGTGCCCAGAGGCAAGATCCTTGGCTCGTTTTTCTGTGTACCTCTTATGTTCGGTCTTGCTCTGCCTTTACGTAACCCTGACATCAGTCTATGCTCCCCTTTCAGAACAGTCTCTGTACACTACTTCAGAGCAAATCAGGGAAGGTGAGAGGAAAGGACTGCTGACTCACGTGCTCATTCATTCATTATCCAATATATAGAACACACCTGCCATGCACTACATGTGCCCGGGCTTAGAAAAACCAATACTAAGAGTGGTAGATGGTGGCCCAGTGGGAACCCAACGGGAACCCAGATAAGAAAGGCCCCTGGGTTCATGGCCCAGGGACTTCCTGGGTATGTTTGGGATGTGTACTCTAGATTCAAGCTACTGAGATTGGGGGTGAATCACAGCTTGAAGATACACTCTCCATATGTCTCATTCCCTCTCTTCCTCACAGAAGAAATAAATAAACTTTTTTGGGGGTAAAAAGAAAAAAGACAGTGGTAAACAAGATGCAATCCCAGTCTTGAACTGGCAGTTCAATCAGAGAACAATTAAGTCAAAGATTAGAAATCAGACACTGCCTAGTAACAATAAGGGTCTCTGGAAACAGTAGTCCAGATTCTCTCTGTAGGTCAGTACAAACACTAATGTATAGGAACCAGCAGAGGGCGTAATGGTCACGTAACTGGACTCACATAGTCAACCAAGGTTCGTATCCTAGACCCTGTGGCTTGCAACTCATGCCGGACACGTGTGTGTGCATGCTCAAAATCCCAAGAGGAGAGTGGAGGAGAAGGACTGTGGCGTGGCCATACCCCCCGGGGGTGATTTCTTGCTTTCTGTCTCTGCCTCTTCGGCGAGCACATGTACCCTATAGCAAAAAAGAGTAATGTCAATAACTGGGGTTATTCAGATGCTTTTCAGATAATTTTGAAGCTCTCAACTTTTTTGCATAAACTAATATTTTAAATTGCATTTCCGTGTGTGTGTGTGTGTGTGTGTGTGTGTGTGCACGTGAGCACGTGTGTGCGTGTTTGTTAGCAATCAAGAGCTCTTACTTTGGAGCCAAAAAATTATCAACAAAGATTTGCAAGTTTATAAAAAGACATTTTCACTAACAACAACATGACAAATAGTATTTCCGAAAGCAGTTTGTAACAGCTAAATGATGACTACATCTTTAATTCAATTGCAGCGAGAAAAGGTGCACAATTATTTATTTAAAATTTCAGTGATTTGAAAATAATTAATTTCTTCTCCCAGAGTAAACCGTCTATGGATTTAGCTCTATAATGACCTAATCTGATTCCTATCATTTTACTCTCTTATGATGCTCTTCTGTAAAAACCAAGAAGAGAGTGTCACAAAATAATAAAAATTCCAAATATACTTTAGTACAGCAGTAATAATCATTTAGATGAATTAAAAAGCCTCATAAGTATGTAGCCTGTGTAAATGATCTAACAAAGTCTTCCAGTTTATTTGTTCAGGATTATTATTCCTGTAAAATTCATCTAATGAATTACAAGATTCTAAATTATATCCATTGTTCACAAGTAAGAAATAATAATTTCTTGTGATCTATTTCATATTCAATACATGTGTTCTCCAAAAGAAAGTATTTTATATTCATTTCATATTTGCAAGTATACCTAGCTTAGGCAGGTAAACTTACCATAACAAATGATGTGGAAAATATTTTTGACCAAGTTGAATGTCACTGCTTAAAGGATCTAAACTATACATTTTAGATTATAAATCATATTTAACTTTGAAAATAATTTGAGCTTAAGTTTTAATGCTTTAAAAAAAAAACCTTAATTACATTAATCTACATGTTTAATGCAATTCCAATCAAACTACCAGAAATATTCTTCACAGATCTAGAAAAAACAATCATAGAATTTGTCTGGAATCATAAAAGACCTTGTATTGCAAAAGCAATCCTGTGCAAGAAAAATGGAGTAGGAGGCATATCACTCCCTGATCCCAAGATATACTATAAATCTGTGGTCATCAAAACAGCATGGTATTGGCACAAAAAACGGACATGTGGACCAATGGAATAGAATAGAGACCCCAGAAATAACCCCCAAAGCTTACAGCCAACTGATCTTTGACAAAGGATATCAGTCAATCCATTGGGAAAAGGAAAACCTCTTTAATAAATGGTGCTGGGAAAACTGGGTATCCACCTACAGAAAGATAAAACTGAACCCCCATCTTTCACCATTAACAACAGTCAACTCAAAATGGATCAAAGATCTGTAACTAAGACCTCAAACAATAAAACCACTGGTGGAAAATGCTGGGGAAACTCTGGGGGACATTGGAGTAGGCAAAGACTTCTTAAATAAGACTCCCAAAGCACAGGTAATAATCCCTAAAATAGACAAGAGGGACTATATCAGACTAAGAAGTTTCTGCACAGCAAAGGACACAGTAACAAGTGTGAACTGACAACCCTCAGAATGGGAAAATATTTTTCTTAAATATGCCTCAGACAAGGGACTGATAACCAGAATACACAGGAAACTCAAGTGCCTTATGCGAAAAAAAAAAAAAAAAAAAAGACTAACCCAATTAAAACATGGGAGAATGAGCTGAACAAAGATCTCTCTAAGGAAGACGTACGAACAGCCAAAAAGCATATGAGGAAATGCTCAACATCCCTCATCATAAGGGAGATGCAGATAAAAACCACAATGAGATACTACCTAACCCCTGTCAGAATGGCAAAGATAAAGAATATAAAAAGTGATAAGTGTTGGCGGGGATGGGGTGAAAAGGAGACCCTCCTACACTGTTGGTGGGAATGTAAACTGGTTCAGCCATTGTGGAGAACAATACGGAAGTTCCTCAAAGATCTACAAATAGAACTACCATTTAATCCAGCAATCCCACTTCTGGATATCTACACAAAGGACAGGAGAACGTTCAGTCAGAAAAGTGCTTGCACATCAATGTTTTTTGCAGCATTATTCACGATTGCCAAGACATGGAACCAACCTAAATGTCCACAAACTGATGAATGGATTGGAAAAGTGTGGTATATATACTCTATGGAATACTACTCAGTCATAAAAAATAGAAAGAACCTGGCATTTGATAGAAAGTGGTCAGATATGGAGGACCTATTGCTGAGTGAAGTAAGCCAGGCTATGAAAGAAAGATATTGTATGTATCCACTCAATATATACCGACTACCCGCACTCTATGGTAGAGAGCAAAATACTGGAGGACCTAAAAGCAGTGAAAATACTTAACGAGAATAAGCCAGAGTGGAATGGGGGGGGGGGGGGTGAAGAGGATAGAGAAAGATAGCCAGAGAACAAATAGAAGGGCATGACGTTAGAGGGACACAGATATGGCTTATTACCTGTTGATGATGACGTGTATAGTACTCTCAACTGGATTGGTCTGAAAAGTATTTCATGATGGGTAAAGTCTTTTTACAAGCAAAATGAGAAATAGTGATTAACTGGTTAAAAAATAATTGGAATAATAATAATAATGATCAGGAAAACAATGAAAAGATATTGCATGATGAAGTGAGGATTTTAGTGTCTCTGTATTGACTGACATGCATGGCATTCCCTTTTGAAAAAACAATGTAATACACTGTAAAGTTATATGCTATTCAATGTAATATAAACAAGATTATGATGATAATAAAAAAATTTTTAAAAATAAAATAAATAAATAAATAAAAATACCTCATTTTAAAATCTCAAAATCAAAAAACCAACCTTATCATTTTTATTTTTTTAATAATTCTTTTTTTAAGAATCCTTCATTCATTCTTCTCTTGGGATTTTAGGCATGCACACACACGCAGCCAGCATGAGTTTTAAATCACCAGGTCTGGTACTTGAACTGTGGGAGTCCAGCAATATAACCATTGTGCCGTCTGCTGGTACTTTATCATTTTTTTTTTTAATTTGGACAGAGAGAGAGAGAGGTAAACTGAGAAAACAAGGCACTAGGTCTGGGACTTGAAACATGGTCAACCGTGTGGAAGTCTATCACGCCAACTACACACCACCTGTCATCCCAAATCCTTAATATTGTTAAACCAGAGATATTGGAGAACAAATTTCCCTTAGATAATATGTTTCTATTATTTTATTATTTTATTTTATTTATTATTTTATTCTATTGTTTTCAAAAATATTTATAATTTATCATTATGTAAAAGTAGGGGATATGTGACTTAGGGAAAAAAAGACAGAAAGGAATATAAAAATAAATATAATTTAAGCAATAAATCACATGAGTTTTATCTATAGATAAGACTAATAATATCATGTGACTAATCAGGAGTTGAAAAAGTATTGTGTTATTTTTGGAGAGTCTTTTTTTTTTTTTTTTTTTTTTTTTTTTTTTTTTTTTTTTTGCTATAGGGTGCGTACACTAGCCAGACAGAGAGACAGAAAGCGAGAAATCACCCCCCAGGGGAGATGGCCACGCTGCAATCCCTTCTCATACATTCTCCTCTTGGGATCTTGGGCACACACGCACATGTGCCCGGCGTGAGTTTTAAGCCACCGGGTCCAGGACTTGAACTGCGGTCGACTACATGGGAATCCAGCGACATAGCCATTACGCTAACTGCTGGTCCCAGTATTGTGTTATTTTTAGAAGAGGAGTAAAGTCTTTGTTTAAAGATTTCAATAGCAATGAGCCCTACTCACTTAATTATACATAATGACTCTGAAATATTAAATCCTTCAGAAAAAATTTTATATACTTCCATCTCTCTGTACCCTGAGTGAGGATGCTTAAAGGGCCGAATTGGTGGATTTGAAATTCGCCCCAGCAACCCTGGGAAAAACTGCCTCTCAGTCTTCTCATCTGAAGAAGTGCATCCAAGTGGCACGACATCGAAGAACTGGGGTGAAGATTAACTGGGTTAATACACATAACGCACTTGGAACTCTGTACAATGTTGGCAACTATTAAAACTATCATTACCCATGATAAAAAGTAATATATTCCAAGGCTTTTAACTCTGTCATGATACCCCCTCCCATAGCGGCAATAGTTTTCACACCAAATACAATTGGCTTTTGTATTATTTTCGCCTATGTGAAATTTCTGTCCTAAAATCTCCTGCTGTGTAGATATCTGTACTGGGGACACCCTTTCATTTCTTACAATAGCTGGACTCCCTGAAGGTCATGTAAACACAGCTCTAGCCACTTGAGAACATTGCGTTGATGAGTAATGTGAGGAGAAATTATAAACATGAATACTAATTTCTCTGAAAATATACCTGAACTTCCAAAATCAACCTGAAAATGCTCAGATATAATAATGTATTCCATTTTAGTAAATCAAATATTCTAGAAAGTACCTTAAAGAGAGAACCATACCATTCAATTTAAATATCATCTAGTCATTGTGACTAAGCATGCATTGAAAATATTCCTTCTTTACTCTGTTCTGCAACTTTGAAATTTTGATTTCCATCTCTTTGGTATTTGGAGAAAGAGCCACTAACGCTAATTTAATGTTCCAGAATCGATGCTTAATGGCTTACTGGCACCAATGCCAAACACATCAACAGATCCACATACCATCCCTAAAACAAACCAGCTTCACAGCCACAATGGTCTCTGACGGTGTCTTACTCTCGGTTGCACAGCTCCTAAAATTATCATTCCTGCTAAGTCTTTTGTTTCCTTGCAGTTAACTTTAGAGAGAATTTTCAGCTGCTTTGAGGAAATTCTGCTGGATTTGGAGTCATTATATTTGCTCATTCCAGGAAAGCAAAAGCAGCCTCAACGGTTTGCTTTGTAAAGCTAGATAATATAAAGATGCCTTTCTAAAAATATACTAAAGAATAAAGATTCCCAGAAAAGGAAATAGCTCGTGCCAAATAGGGGTGTTTTTGTTTGTTTGTTTGTTTTGGAGAGACTTTTGCTATAGGGTGCATGCACTGGCTGGAGACAGAGAGAGAAACAGAGAGACAGAAGGTGAGAAATCACCCCCCGGGGTGATGGCCACGCGGCAATCCCTTCTCCTCCATTCTCCTCTCAGGACTTTGGGTGTGCACGCACATACACCCAGCATGAATTTTTGTGGGATTTTTTTGGAGAGATTTTTACTATAGGAAGCATGCACTCGCCAGAGAGACAGAAAGTGTGAAATCACTCCCCAGGAGGATGGCCACACCGCAATCACATCTCCTCAATTCTCCTCTCAGGATCTTGGGCACATGTGCACACGCTCCCAGCATGAGTTTTAAGCTGCCGGATCTGGGATTCAAACTGTGGTCACCCACCATGAGAGTCCACCAATGTAACCTTTATACCATCTGCTGATCCCAAATAGTGTTTTAATATGACATAAAACTGAGCCCACTTGCCCATTTCCTGGAGACTGACTGCCACTACTATTCTGCCACATAAAATGGTAAATACCAGGAAAACAGAAATAAGACATGGGTTGTCCGGAACTTATTCGACAGTAGACCCAGAAGAAGCACGTGGCTGGTAACGCTCATAACCTCGGTGGGTCTCCTTCATTGCAGTAATCGGATGTGTGTTTCCTCTGATTCTCCACCGTGACGAGGCACAGAGGCCAGGATCACATTCACTGAAGACTTGGGTAGAAGGGTGTCGTTAGCAGGAGTCGGAAGACTGTTTGGCCACATGGTGGAATATAATGTGTATGTAGCTGAGAATGCTGAAGCATTCAGGTCCAAAATCTTTGAGATGATGCCTTCGTAACTGACATATGGCAGATTACTGACAGCTTTGAACTGACATACGATTTATTTCAACATTTGTTGAGTTCTTTCTTTGTGTTGAGCACTGTTTTAAGCATTTTCCTCCTAGTCACTCATGTAACTCTCTATAATAGGTGCTATCAAACTGCTTTGCATACGATGAACAAACAAAACTAAGAAACAGAATAGTGAAATAACGTGCCTAAAGTCCACAATGAGAGACTGCAGAGGGAAGACTGAACTCAGTGACCTGCCGGCAGAGCCCATGTTTTCCGGCACCATTCTCTGATAACACCTATCTCTTAGAATTCACCATGACCCCCTGGGGACCATAAGAAGCCATAATGACTATGTCACTGGACTCCTATGTAGCCGACCACGGTTTGAGTCCCAGACCCGGTGGTTTAAACTCGCCAGGTGAGTGTGCGTGCCTGCCCAAGATCCCAAGAGGAGAATGGAGAAGAAGGGATTGCAGCATGGCCAGCCCCCCAGGGGTGATTTCTTGCTTTCTGTCTCTCTCTCTCTCTCTCTCTCTCTCTCTCTCTGTCTTTCTGGTTAGCATAAGTGCCCTGTAGCAAAAAACTCAAAAAAAATAAAAAAGAATTCGCCATAATCCCACCTCAGGATGAAATATCAGTAGCTAGTATTGAGTTGTGACGAATCTATAGTAGAACGCTTCTATATGAAAATATAATTTTCTGCACCATTTGGCCATCTGAAATCAACAATTTAGTTAAAACAGAGAATAAGCCAAGTCCTACTTAAATTTGGCATTTATAAAAAAAGACCTCATTTTAAGACAAAATATAAGCAATTACTTTCAAATCGCTACTTCTTGAACATGTTCCTATGTTAATACTCCAGCAGCTAAAAAGCTGGGCCAAAATTCTCAGTGGCATTCTTCTGCTCTATAGCCAGACAATACCACTTGTTAGCACAAACAATCTTCCACTTACAAAACTTGATGAAGCTATTTTCGCTTTGCCTACCGTAAAATCAGGCCTGTTAACATTTCATGTTTTCTGAGTTGACCCTTATGCAGAAACATTTTTCTTAAATAACAGAGTCTTAAACAAACCATAGAGTTACTTATGTTTCTATAAGCGTAGATTTTTTTACGTAGTTTTAGTACTTTTTTCAAAGTTTGTTTCTTCTGTAAGAGAGGAAAAGAGATAGAGGGAGAGAGAGACAGAGAGAGAGGGAGAGAGACAGAGAGCGTCCTCATAGAGTCCCCACACAGTAGTCCATCCTCGGCCTCAGCCAACCCTCCCTGGGCCCCGGGCACAGTCCGCCTGGTGGACTCAGGGAAGTCTCCAGGAAAAACTCAGCACCTTCTCATTGGGTCAAACTCCAGAGCATCAGGTTTTTCCCTGTGTTGTTTGATTTGTTAGACTACATGCACACGTGGACTAGCCTCGTCCTTAACCGTCACAGCACTGGCTGGCCCGGTTTTACCATGAACTGTCATCCAGCCCCAGTACATCTTCTTACCCAGGAAGCTGCTGGCCTACCCCCTGCCCCATCCCTAAACACCAACGCTCACACACACAGCCCTCCCATTGATGTAACTCACCCAGAATGAAATCAGCCTTGTTAGAAAACACTTGCTAGGAGGCCCTGGTGGGCACCGGACCCGATCTAAATTAAGGCCAGGAAGTTCTAATATCAAACAAATATTGCTACCTAATCGGTGCAGTCTGAGTAACAAAGCTCTTCCTTTCCTTCCGTCTTCATCTCTTACCCAAGGAAATCCAACTGCTTACCCCAAGAACCTGTGGATATGTCACCTTAACTGGTAAAAAGGACTTCGCTGGGTGCTTACACCAACAGTCCTGAGGTGGGGACTAGCTTGAATTATGCGGGTGGGCCAAACGCAATTGCAGGGTCCTTGTGAGAGGGCCAGTCAAGGAAGATGTGCAGATGTAAGCAGCTGGGAGAGGGACCTGAAGGCACCACGTTGCTGCTTTTGGCGATAGAAGGGGCCGTGAGCCAAGCTGCACCGAAGGGTTCAAAGCTGCACAAGGCAAGGACACAGAGCCCCCGGGAGCCTCCAGAAGGAATCCAGCCCCACTGGTGGCTGCTTTTAGCCAGTGAAAGCCATTTTGGACTTCTGACCTCCTAAAGTAGAAGATAATACATTTCTGTTGTTTCAGGCAGTGTGTGACCATCTGTTTTAGCAGCAATAGAAAACCAATACATTTGAAAAGTCTCCATAATTAGGGAAAGTGTTAATGATAAATGCAAAAACAAATGTTTCAAATGACTGCTATTTACTTTAGAATTAAAATGCCATCTTGTTTTCTTTTTTTAAAGAGTTTTTTTTTTTTTTTGGTTTTTGTTTTTGTTTTGTTTTGTTTTGTTTTGTTTAGCTATTGGGCATGTGCGCTTACCAGAAAGACAGAGAGAGACAGAGAGACAGAAAGGGAGAAATCACCCCCAGGGGGGATGGCCACGCCGCAATCCCTTCTCCTCCATTCTCCTCTCGGGATCCTGGGCACGCACACACACATGCACCTAACTTGAGTTTAACCCACCGGGCCAGGACTCAAACTGTGGTCAACTACATGGAGTCCAGAGACATAGCCATTACACCAACTGCTGTCCCTGCCATCTTGTTTTCCTAAGAATCCATTTCCATCCAGTGAACTGTGAATGCTAGAGTGAAGTCCTCAGATCCAGACTGAGCTTTCTGGATGAAGGAGCCAGTGAGAACACTGACACTAGGAAAACACAGTCTGTGAACTCAATCGAGACCCCGCCTCTTACGCTGTCCTGCTAGTCATTCTCCGGGAGGCTCGGTTCTCCTACCGGGATCCTGCTCAGTCTTTGAAGGTCAGGTGGGGGGGACCTGGGTATGAGATGTCTCATATAGAATCTGGCAACTGATTTCTCCGAACGCCCGTCCACTGCAGAAAGCTGGCGCTAGCTCTGTTTGCTAACCAGGGACCAGTCTGCCTGTGGTTCTGGCCTCTGCACTCTCGCTTTCATGCCCCAAGCCCAGCTCTCTAACTGAACATCCTTTTGTTTCCCACAACTTTGTTTCTTGCTGTCTTCAGCCTCTCCCTGGGCAACGCTGAAATGAAGGGCTAGATTTTTATTCCTTCAGTGACAAGAGCCCGTGCCCGATGGGAGCTCTGACCTCATGGCCTGCCAACCCAGGGAAATTCTTCTGGGAAGCACCTGAATACAGAGACATTCAAGATCACTCTGAAATGGTACTGCTGGGTATGTTTAAGGACAATGTGGAGCCTATGGCCACAACCCATTTTACATCTCAAAAGTGTTACCTCCCACATTGCCATGTGGATTTTATAACAAGTCATTTAAACTGTAGGTTGATACTACAACTTGAAAAGAGCTAGTAGTGGGGCCAGCAGTTATCATAATGGCTATGCCACTGGACTCCCATGTAGCCAACTGCAGTTCAAGTCCCTGACCCGGTGGCTTAAACTCACACCGGGAACATGTGTGTCTGTGCCCAGGATCCCAGGAGGAGAATGGAGGAGAAGGGATTGCAGCGTGACCATCCCCCCAGGGGGTGATTTCTCCCTTTTTGTCTCTCTGTCCCTGTTTGGCGAGCGCATGCACACTATAGCAAAAACCTCTCCAAAATAAGAACAAAAAAGAGCTAATAGTTATACACTTTTCAATTGATGATATTTCATTTTGATTTAAGCTTATTTATTTATTCTCTGAGTGGAAGACATAGAAACAGAAAGAAAGCACCCCCAATAGAGTTCATTCCCAGATTTAGCCCATCTGGATCACGGGCACACATGGGCCCAACACCCTCAGGGAAGCCCAGCCAGGAAACAGCCACCTTCCAACACGAGCCTGTTGTGAATGCCTTTTACCATTGCACACCTCCCGGCCCTGTAGTGGCTTCCAGATAAGCTTAGGCTTTTTTTTTTTTTTTTTTTTTTTTTTTTTTTAGATCAAGAACAAGAACTCCCACAAATGCCACATTATCAATTAGGTACTCCTATTTTTAATACAAAAGTCTCATTCTTTTCATAATGCAAAATCTATTTAGTTCAAAAATTAACCTTGAAAATATGCTATTGCTTTCATTCAGCTCAAGAGATACCTGCTTGGGACCATACCTTCTAAAATGTGACAGTCTGCATGGCAGTCCGACATGGCAAAGTGTCTGGCTCAGAGACCTCCCTGGGAGTCCCAGGCACACACGTGCTCATGATCCAGGGCTGGCTGGAGTCTGGGTGAATCGCAGCACTTAGACCCTGCTGGCAATGCTGCCTCTCCCTCGCTCTCTCCCCCTCTGTGTCTCTCACTCATCAAAGAAAGAAAGAAATGTTTACAAAACGGAAAGGTATGTCCCCAAATGGTGCCCAAATGATTAAATGAAAATGTTTTAAATGTTAATTTATTATTCAATATTATATAATAACTTAAAATATGCAAGACATACATATAAGTCATACAGCACTCTGAGAGGGAGTGTGTGAAGAAAGTGCATGTGACTAAAATACCCCAGTGAAATTACACAGCATCAAAAGTCCAATCATTTAAGGATCACTATATAAAGCCAGGGATACAGGAAATGTTGTCATCTTGCAAATGATGATGCATGTGATAGTCTAGGGTCATTCATTTTACCTCATTATGTCAGAATCAGGGCTTTATTACATTGGGGCATTGAGACCTGACATGTTCAGCACACTGTTACTATGTAACTGTTACTCTATGGCCATTACTATATAACTGTTACTCTGTGGCCGTTACTATATAACTGTTACTCTGTGGCCCTTACTATGTAACTGTTACTCTGTGGCCATTACTATGTAACTGTTACTCTGTGGCCGTTACTATGTAACTGTTACTATGTGACTGTTACTATATAACTGTTACTCTGTGGCTGTTACTATATAACTATTACTATCTGACTGTTACTATGTGACTGTTTCTATATAACTGTTACTATATGGCTGTTGCTATGTGACTGTTACTATGTGATTGTTACTATATGACTGTTACTATGTGACTGTTACTATGTAACTGTTACTATGTGACTGTTACTATATAACTGTTACTATGTAACTATTGCTATGTGACTATTACTATGTGACTGTTACTATATAACTGTTACTATGTGGCTGTTACTATATAACTGTTACTATATAACTATTACTATATAACTTGCTATGTGACTGTTACTATGTGACTGTTACTGTATAACTGTTACTATGTGACTGTTACTATATAACTGTTACTATATAACTATTACTACATAACTTATTATATTAACTACAAACTGTAACAAACCACTTCCAAATGTAGAGAATGCAAATATTTCTGATTTCTCATCATTCTTTGGGCTCTGGGGTGGTCTCTCTTCTGGGTGTCCTGACCCGCCAACATTGCTGCTTTCAGGTACGAAGTCACACAGGCTACAAGACCCACACCCCACTGTTGTTGCTGGTGGCAGCTAGAGCACTCTTATTTTCCTCCATGTGGCCTCTCCACCTCTCGTAGGACAGATAGCATAGTAGACCCCTTCATTCATGGGTTATGTGTACCAAGACCCCCGAGTACATGCCAGAAACAGTGCATAGTGTGGAATCCCACACACGAGGACTTCAAAAAGTTAATGGAAAATGGAATAAAAGTACAGGTTTATTGTGGTGCAAAGATTTGAAATCTATGAGAAGTGCTCCTCATAAGATGCCTTTTCCATGAACGTCTTAGAGACCTCGATGTGTACTATGTGCTTTCACCCTGCTAACCGACATGACTGTGTGACTAGAGGGGGGGCATTATATACACTGCACACCTGCTGTTCAAAAGCACCATCCGCATCACAGCAAGAAAGGCACCGAGCTCTTCATGCTACTTACGAGTCGTCTATTTCTGAACATTTCCATGTAATATTTTGGGACTGCAGCTGACCACAGGAGACTAAAACCAGGACTGTGAAACTGTGTCTGTGGAGAACTACAGCACCCTTACTTGGTGGTCAAACCCTCCTGAAGGCAAGCTCAGCACTGACATGATGCTGTCTTCACCACAGACTGTTACTCGAAGCAGATCATGAAGCCGGTCTAAATTCAAAATCTGGACACAAACCTCATATTAAACATTTTTGAGTGTTTTTTTGAGAGATTTTTACTATAGATCACCAGAGAAACAGAGAGAGACAGAGAGACAGATAGCGAGAAATCACCCCCCCAGAGAAGATGGCCCTTCTCCTCCATTCTCCTCTCAGGATCTTGAGCACGCAAGCACATGCGCCCTGCATGAGTTTAAGCCACCAGGTCTGGGACTTGAACCGCTGTTGACTACATGTGAGTCCAGTGACATATTCATTATGCCAACTACTGGTCCCTCATATTAAACATTTAAGGTAGTGTCTATGTTAACTATTTCTTTTCCTGTTCGTCAAGATAGATGACTTCTTTTGAAGAAAAGAAAGAGAGTAATATTATAGAAGTCCATCACTGCATTGCTAACAGAAATATCTGAGATTGGGTGATTTCTAAAAAATAAATAAATAAATAAATAAATAAATAAATAAATAGAAGTTTTTTGACTCCAGATTCTGGTGGTTGGGTAGTCCAAAGCACAGAGCTGGCATCAGGATGGCCTAAGTCACAGGGCAGGTGACAGAAGCAGAGAGGGTGGCGAGTGTGTGCAGAGAGCAACCTGGAGCAGCCATCTTCCTTTAGAACAACCAGCTTTCCTTATAACAAACCCCTTCTCTCCAAGCTAAAACTCACTGAGTCTCACTAACCTATTCATGAGGCAAATTTTCTCCATGGCACAATCACATGGTCTAATCACAGCTCGCTAGGCCTCACCACCTCCCAACACCATCACACTGGGGACCAAATTCCCATGCATAACCTTCTGAGCATGGACCACTAACCCAACCAAAACACATACTTTCAAATAAAAAGAAGTTTGATTTCAGAATGTGGAAGGGAAAATACTAAAAAGTTCTTTTTTTTTTTTTTTTTGAGGGGGATAGCAAGTGCCTGGTGGTTAGTTAAGGCACCGGACTCCCAGAAGGCTGACTGCAGTTCGAGTCCTGGACTTAGCAGCTTGAAAATCAAGCCAGACACGTGTGTGTGCCCACAATGGAGGAGAGCAGAGAAGGAGGAACTGAGGTGCGGCCATTCCTCCTAGGGGAAGATTTCTCTTTCTTTCTCTCTGGTGACCACACGTGCCCTGCAGCAAAAATAATAATAACAATAACAATACGCATTTTTTTTTAAAAAAGCACAAATTGAAGGTATAATTTCATGAAGATAAAAGAGTGGTGTAAGAGGCATTAGTGTATGCCAGATAAAATTCTCAGCTGCAAGTAATAGAAACTGAAGCAGGAGTGCTCAATTGGAGGGCTGTGAGCTCACAGGATCACTGAGAATACTAGCTGAGCACGCCTGAAAGACAGGCATGAGCCAGAACCGCTCACGCCAGAGCTGTCGGTACGGGGCAAGCAGTGTCCTCACCCAGGGCTGGATTAAAAGACACTGCCTCAAAAGGGACAAGTGGCCTAAAAATGCCAACTGACTCCTGCAGAATCCTTTATCATAAATATGATAGTATAGCTAGATTGGATAACTCGTCAGTTCTTAGCTATTTCACCTCATCTTCTACTGAGGGGAATATTAATATACACACATATACTACGATATAGGTGTGTGTGTGTATAGTAAGCATCATGATCTACTTATTTAAATAATAATCTCTATATGTATGTAGATAGAAACAGAGACTACCTACGTTTTTTTGTCTATAACTTCATTACTGAGTGGGCTGATGAAAAATATAAATTTAAGCAAATGGAGCTAAGAATCATAATTGAATTGCATTTTTTACACCAAATTATGATTTTATATTGGACTACAAATGCGAGAGTGGTTATAAATTTGCCACTGAACTGATATTTTATATCTCAATTAACTTTAAAGTAGGGATTTCTCATGACTGGTCTGTATCACACATAGCCATATTAACCTCACAGGGCTTTCTGGTTACCCTTATTCTTTTTTTTTTTTTTTTTTCAACATCTTTTTTTTTTTAATTTTATTTATTCATTCATTTATTTTTAATTTGACTGAGAGAGACAGAGAGAGACAGAGAGAGAGAAAGTGGAGAAATGAGAAAGCAAGCCACCAGGTCCAGGACTTGAACCATGGTCAGCCATGTGGGAGTGTCCAGCACCTTAACCACCATGCCACCTGCTGGTCCCCCGGTTATCCTTATTCTAACCGACTCTTTACTACTCATTCTAACAGGAAGTTTTTGACAATTAAATTGGAAAATAGAAATTCTCAAAAATACCACATTGGGAACTAGCAGTTAGCGTAATGGCTATGTCGCTGGACTCCCACGTAGTCGACCACGGTTCACGTCCCGGACCCGGTGGCTTAAAACTCATGCCGGGCGCGTGTGCGTGCGTGCCCAAGATCCCGAGAGGAGAACAGAGGAGAAGGGATTGCGGCGTGACCATCCCCCCTGGGGGGTGATTTCTCACTTTCTGTCTCTATGTCTCTCTCTGTCTGTCTGGGGAGCGCACGCGCCCTATAGCAAAAACCTCTCCAAAAAAAAAAAAAATACCACATTAATCTGAGGTACTTCTTACATTCACAGGTTTGGGAAAAGTGCTGTGAAGTAAAACAAAACCCGAATGACTGCGTGACAGTCTCCCGTGGATGTCACTGAGTGGTGCTCTAAATGGAGTGCTCACCGTATACCCCTGGTGACAGCAGGGACAGTGATGGCCACCACAGAAACGGCTGCCCTCTACTGGGAGGCCCCCAGCCGGTCTCCGCCAGTCGGGCTTCACTACACACAGCACTGAGCAGAAGTGAAGCCCGCGGGCGGTGCTGTGTCACCATCACTGCGAGGTCCCGGTCGGTGGGACTCCGCGACTCCCACACCGCGAGGTCCCGGTCGGTATGACTCTGCGACTCCTACACCGTGAGGTCCCGGTCGGTGTGACTCTGCGACTCCTACACCGCGAGGTCCCGGTCGGTGTGACTCTGTGACTCCTACACCGCGAGGTCCTAGTCGGTGTGACTCTGCGACTCCTACACCGTGAGGTCCCGGTCGGTGTGACTGTGCGACTCCTACACCGTGAGGTCCCGGTCGGTGTGACTCTGCGACTCCTACACCGCGAGGTCCCGGTCGGTGTGACTCTGCGACTCCTACACCGTGAGGTCCCGGCCGGTGTGACTCTGCGACTCCCACACCACGAGGTCCTGGTCGGTGTGACTCTGCGACTCCTACACCGCGAGGTCCCAGTCGGTGTGACTCTGCGACTCCTACACCGTGAGGTCCCGGTCGGTGTGACTGTGCGACTCCTACACCGTGAGGTCCCGGTCGGTGTGACTCTGCGACTCCTACACCGCGAGGTCCCGGTCGGTGTGACTCCGCGACTCCTACACCGCGAGGTCCCGGTCGGTGTGACTCTGCGACTCCCACACCGCGAGGTCCCAGTCGGTGTGACTCCGCGACTCCCACACCGCGAGGCCCCGGTCGGTGTGACTCTGCGACTCCCACACCGCGAGGTCCCGGTCGGTGTGACTCCGCGACTCCCACACCGCGAGGTCCCGGTCGGTGTGACTCCGCGACTCCCACACCGCGAGGTCCCGGTCGGTGTGACTCTGCGACTCCTAC
This sequence comes from Tupaia tana, assembly GCA_026018925.1. Taxonomy (NCBI): domain Eukaryota; kingdom Metazoa; phylum Chordata; class Mammalia; order Scandentia; family Tupaiidae; genus Tupaia; species Tupaia tana. Next base: position 145,673,239 of record JAKSZU010000002.1, read on the forward strand.
ACTGCGAGGTCCCGGTCGGTGTGACTCTGCGACTCCTACCTACTTCCTTCCACTGAGCTTTCAATCTTGAGTCAGATTTAGGCAGCAAGGAAAGGCGGAAGCTTGCAGGCTGGGGGAATGCCTGCCATGTGTAATTTACATTGAGGATTTTTTAATTATTATTTTATTTAAGTTAATTTATTTATGTATATTAATTTAACTAGAGATGGACAGAGAGAGAGAGGGAGAGAAAGAAATAGAGGGAAAATGAGAAAGCAAACTGCCAGATCCGGGACTCGAACTGTGGTCAGCCATGTGGAAGTCTAGTGCCCTTAACCACCACACCAACCTGCCGGCCCCGAAAATAATTTTAACACAAAAAGTAACACATTTGCTTTTGTAAAGCCTAATATATATACATGTTAATACAATTATTATTTTTTTTAATTATTTACTTAATTTTATGTCTTATTATTTTAATTTGCTATAGGGCGCATGAGCTCACCAGAGAGAAACAGAAGGAGAGGAAAAGTGAGAAAGCAAGCTGCTGGGTCTGGTATTCGAACTATGGTCAACAATGTGGGAATCCAGCACCTTAACCACCACGTCACCTGCTAGCCTCAATTATTTGTTTTAAAAATACCTCATGAGGCCAGTCATGAGGCCAGTACGGTGGTTGAGGTGGCCCCACGTGACAAACTCCATAGTTTGAGTCTTGAACTCGACGATGTGGGAAACATGCTGGGGGTGTGTCTGTACATGCCAAAAATCTCGAAAGGAAAATGGAGGAGGAGGGATTGCAACCTGACCATGCACCACGGGGCGGGGGGGGGGGGGGTGCTTTCTCACTTTCCCTCTCATTTTGTCTCTCCAGTAAGTGCACACTCACTCTAGCAAACTAAAAAGAAAGAGAAGAAATGTACCTCGTAACCTTGCTCAGCACAAACTAGGTTTATAAAGTTTTAGAAACCTTAATAAAGTTTTTAAAAACTTAAATTTTTAAAGATAATTAATACCCAAGATTCTGGAACTTTGTGGTAACATGGAATGGCATTTGATATATATATATATTTTTAGAGGTTTTCACTATAGGGCGCGTGCGCTCACCAGAAAGACAGAGAGAAATAGAGGGACAGAAAGCGAGAAATCACCCCCCAGGGGGGATGGCCATGCCGTAATCCCTTCTCCATTCTCCTCCTGGGTCTTGGGCATGCATGCACATGCGCCTGGCATGAGTTTAAGCCACCAGGTCCAGGACTCGAACCGCGGTTGACTACATGGGAGTCCAGCAACATAGCCATTATGCTAACTGCTGGTCCCATTTAACAAGTATTTCTTGAAAGACTTCCTTGATTAGCCACAATGTTAGTCTTTTTAAAAAATGTGAATTGCAGGACCACATGGCTGGAATCTTATATCGGGTGGCTTCAGAAACGTGCCAGACACATACATGTGCCTGTCCAAAACTGAAAGGAGAGAAAGACGGAAGAGAAGGGATTACAATGTGACCGATTCCAACGGGGTGTGCTTTCTCACTTCCTCTCTCTTGCAGACACACATACCCTCTGAGAAATAAAAAAAGAAAGGAAAGAGAATAAAACAATTTGTAATATGTCAGTGATAGCAGAAGTCAGCAAAAATCTAAGCTCTTTTTCACTTTAGATCATACATGCAGTTCTCTCAGCCATTAAAGTAATTTAATTCCCATTAAGCACAAAATGTATTTCTGAGTAATGTTTAATATTTTTAATCTTTTAAATTTACGTAATAAAGCTGAGCAATACCGTTAGTTATAAGATTGAAATGATCTATATGTTCGCAAAATCACTGCCACTCTGCATACTCCAGAGTCAGAACTAATCATGATTTTTCGCCAAGAGGAAGCCGGAGAGGAAATTATGGTTACTATTTAAAACTAGAAGACAAACAAGAAATAAAGCAGCTGATACCCCTCTCAGGACAAGAACATATAAATCCACCATTTGCTAATTCCTGTCAATATTATCAAAGCAGAACTCAGTCCTTACCATATAAACTATTTCTGTGGGAACCAAAGGATATACTTCAATAATTTCAGAAAAGTAAGCCTCAATCAGAATATAAATGATGGTACCAGCAGTTAGTGTAATGGCTATGTCCCTGGACTCCCATGTAGTCGACTGAGGTTTGCGTCCCGCACCCGGTGGCTTAAAACTCATGCCAGGGGCGTGTGTGTGCGTGCCCAAAATCCCGAGAGGAGAATGGAGGAGAAGGGATTGAAGGGATTGTGACGTGGCCATCTCCCTCGAGGGGTGATTTCTCACTTTCTGTCTCTCTGTCTCTCTCTGTCTGTCTGGCGAGCGCACGCATCCTATAGCAAAAACCTCTCCAAATAAATAAATAAAATAAAAAATAAAAATAAAATATAGAGACCAGTAGTTAGCATAATGGCTATGTCACTGGGCTCCCATGTAGTCAACCATGGTTTGAGTCCTGTACCCGGTGGCTTAAACTCACGCCAGGCGCATGTGCATGCATGCCCAAGATCCCAAGAGGAGAATGGAGGAGAAGGGATTGTGGCATGGCCATCCGCCCTGGGGGGTGATTTCTCACTTTCTGTCTCTCTGTCTCTCTGTCTGTCTGGCGAGCGCACATGCCCTATAGCAAAAACCTCTCCAAAAAAATAATAATAATAAAATAAAATAAAATAAAATAAAATAAAATAAAATAAAATAAAATAAAATAGATGGCTATTAAATCTTTGCAAAAAGTGTCAAATTTGTGGGCATATATTTTTTCTTTGTGATTTTTACTGGGTGGACTAGGATAAGTATTTCTTACATACATCATTTCCCTTCTCTCGACTCAACCAGCCTCTACATGAGCCCTGTGTAACTGACAACTGCAACAACATATAGGATTTGCTGGGAAGAATGAAATTAGGTGGCATATTTGCCAAGATGTACACTCCCATTCTCCTTGGTTGTAAAGGGCCAAAGTCAAGCAAACCAATTGTATTTGGGGAAATTCTTTCATCCAAAGGGCTAACTGGACCGATTTGCTCTGCCGCGTTATCCACCTGAGTATATCTGCCTGGTGTTTTCTTGAGTTGCTGAAAAAAATCCTTGAAACTGTAGTCAATTCTGAGGGCACAAAGGCAGATTTACATTTGTGGCTTCAGATTTAAACACACTAGCTTTTGCTGCTGGTTCCAAAAATCTGAAAACTTCAGAAGAAATTCATTAGAATGTCTCCAGGATTTCTCCAGCCCCAGCTTTCCCATGTGCCTCCTGGTAATTGCTGGTTCTTCCTATAAGGGAGCAGACCATGCCCTGACTTCTGTGAGCTGAATAAAGCTAGAAAGTCTAGCAGCAGATGTCTGGGCCTACCTGGAGGAGGGCCAGCATTCTGAAACTAGGCTTTCATGGCTGTCTCCTCAGTCTTATTAGTGTTACATGTCGTCACAGGAATGGTGGTTAGAGAACTAAACAAGTCGGTCAGAGACTGAAGTTTCCTTGGCAATGCTCCCGAGTTGCAGAAGTTTTCATTATCATTTAGAAACGAAAGGATTTAAAAGCCAGACTGGGACACTTACCCATGTCTGCCTGACCCCTCATCCCCGTACCTGCTGTCTTAATCTCATCCCATTCTTAGAGACAACACTTGCTTGTTAGAAGAGTTGTACTCAAAATTTAAGTATAAATGCACACTCTAGAAGCTTCTAAACATTCTTATCCCTTTGGATTTCTATTGTCAGTAGGAAAAATAAACCCCCTTCCCTCCCCCACCGCCAAATGTCCCAACTGAAACAGTTTCAGAGACGGGAACAAGTTACACCAGACATGTGCCAAAGACTTGTAGTTTTCTGGATATTTAATCATCTGTAGTCACATTTAATCTTACCACAATCCAGCAGGGGAAGTGTTACCATCATGTGACTTCACACGCAGTGGTACCTTGGAGAGTTGCAATGTGCCAAAGGACACACAATGAGTAAGTATTAGTTCAAGGCCAATCCTGAGCCTCTGTGAGTGTTGGGACTGCCAGATATGCCGAGTTCACGGTCTCGATTCCGCATCCACACTTTCTGCTGTGCCACCTCCCCCAGCTCACACGGAAAACCAAGTTCAGCCACTGGGACTGCACACGGTGAAGGAAGACATCTTGTGGTCTACAAGACTTGGACATTTTTGTTTCCTTAGGGTAACTTACTCGAAAAACAGAACACAGCTACATAGAATATTTCAAGGCAGAATCAAATATTTGTTTATCCCAAAATCTCACTTTTTCAGTAAGAGTTTATGAGTGTGTATATACACACACACATATACATATATATATATATATATATATATATATATATATATATATATATTTATGAGTTTATGAGTATATACTACATGTATATATACACACATACATAAATATTGTGTATATACACTGTATATACACATGCATATATCATGTGTGTACACTTATGTGTACCTGTGTGTTCGTGTATGTATACATATATGTGTATGTGTTTACACGTGTGCAAAAAAACAAATCTGTAGGTCAACAGTACTAAAACCAATGCTCTTTCTATTGTTACTCATGGTGCTTGTAATTGAATTATCCATTAATAACCTAGTTTCATTCTTCATTCTTAAAGCATGATTGAGATAGTTAGAGACAGGGGCCACCAGATGGCGTAGTGGTTACATCACCGCACTGCCAAGGGCCGACGGTGGTTTGAGTGCCAGCCCCAGTGGCTTGAAAATCATCCCCCCACATGTGAGTGCATGCACGAAATCCCAGGAGGAGAATGAAGGAGAGTGGATTACAGTGCGGCCATCCCCCCTCGGGGGAGATTTCTCACTTTCTCTCTCACTGTGTCTGTCTCTCTCTGTCTCTCCAGCAAGCGCACTCACCCTAAGGCAAAAACCTCTAAAAACATAAATAAATAAACGATAGTTAAAGACATGCTCTCCTCTCGCTCCACAGGCGCATCCACGCCTGACCTCCAGGAGCCCACACTAAGATTAGAAAGACAGCGTTTTGCTGTTAACACGCCGTATAATCAACTGGATGACAATTTCACAACTTGAGGTCCTGGGACAAAAACCTCAAAGCAAAGAAGAACTCCAAATGTACTATTTTACCTCTGCTAACTTCCGTCTTAATTATGGGATCTTTGACAAGGATATTTGTGAATTACCTTCTGTAGCCAGCTATTTTACATATTTTCATGAGCTGTAGGAACTATCAGTATCAATTGGAGATGAGAGAAATTAAAAAGACCCAGCTAGGATCACAGAGCTCCAAAGGAGCTGGGCTAAGTCCCAAACCTGTTTGTCCTGTTACATTCCACCTCGGTCCTCTTTCTGGAAGTTTATGTTCCATTCCGTTCTCAGAAGTAATGCTTGCTTATTATTATAAGTGCCTCAATCAAAATTGAAATACAAATATATACTCCAAAAGTTCCCAAACATTATTTTGCCTTTTATCTCTGTTGTCACTGGGGATAACTAACTCTGTGGTGATGGGACTTGTGTTTGACTTCTCAATTATTCCACGGTCAAGCTTGAGTGTATAAACCCCTTGTCAGAACTGTGATTTTGTTCTGGGTGTTTTTCTCAGGCTCGGCTCAAGTAGAATATGCAAGGCTGATATAAAACAAAATCATGATCTTGTCTATTTAACTACATAGTAAAAAACAATTGCTACTTAAAACCTAAATTGGTTTTGGTTTGGGAGCCTAAATACTTTTTTAATAGAGAAATATGGTATTTATATATATATATATATATATACATATATATATATATATATATCACAGTTATTATAACATGTGACACACAAAAAAAGATGTTAAGGGAGAATAAATTAATTGCCAAGACCTTGAAAGGCCTATCATCAGGAAAGAAATTCTCAAAAATAATACAAGATTGGGACGAGCAGGTGGTGTAACAGTTAAGGCTTCTAGAATCCCACAGGGCCTCCTGTGGTTCAAGTATTGAACTTGGTGACTTAAATATCATGCTAGGCATGTTTGCGTGTATGCCCGAAATCTCAGGAGGAGAACGGAGGAGAAAGGATTCGGTGTGGCCGTCCCCCGGGGGGTGATTTTTCACTTTCCCTTTCTCTAGCTCTCTCTTTCTCCTCTGCCAAGTGCATGTGCCCTGTAGTAAAAACCTAAAAAAAGAATATATAAACTTTAGCTGACACATCACGAGAAATAAAGCCAGTACTTTGGATTGATAACTTCCTTTTCCATTCAAGGAAATATCCAAGTCATGGCAATAGTTTAAAAGTAAGTGAAATAACTAATTTTGCAGTTTATTTACACGCTATGCAAACAGAATACAAGCTGGTTTATTTACTCTGTGTGTTATGTGGCTTTTGCCCCAAAATTAAAGTTGTATTTATTCAGTAAAATCCCTTTTAGGCTACATTTAGGTAACATAATAAAAATATTTCTCATTTTATTGTTGCTTTCTTTAAAGCTTATCATACATTAGAAAGCATTTGTGACCAGAATTATTAATTTTTCAAATCATAAGCAATGATAGTAGCTTGCTCCCACCTTTAAAGGGCACTTCTTTCAATCATTCGACATTTCTTGGTTTCTTTAAAACTGTGGGTGACAATGTTCTCTCTTGTGAGGTAGGTAAAGACACTGGTCAATTTAAGACTGTTTCATACTAATGGTATGGAGTTGGAGCTGCCAGGCAGAGTTCACAATTTATTCATTAGAAAAGTCAAAGTCAGCCCTGTGACAGGCCAGCACCTTAACCACCACACCACCTGCTGGCCCCAAAAAGCATTAAAAATTGTTATGAACACTAGAGACAAAGTGGAAGGAGAGTGTGGGAGGGGAAGAGGGCAGGAAAGGAAATTAGGGGGCAAAATGGAGAGAGAAGATGTTTCTGGGACACAGATATAGTTTGTTAACTGTTGGTGAGGATGTGCATAGCATTTTCAACTGGGCTGAGATGTGTATCATGCTGGGTAAAGTCTCTACAATCTAAATGATGTATAGCAATTGCATGTATAAATAATAATAATAATAATAATAATAAATTTTTAAAAAGCCAAAGTCAAATAATATTTTTACAAACATAAAATTCAAATAGTACACATAAGGTTTTATCTTCACAGTTGTTTGTAGAAGGAAATGAATTTTAAAAGATAATTTATGACTGGCCCCTTAGCACAGTGCTTAAGAGAAGAGGATGCCACATGACTGACCAAGGTTCAAATTCAGGCCTCGGGACTTGCAAAGCACGCCAGGCATGTGTGTGTTTATATCCCAAATTCTAGCAGGATGAATAAATGGAGGAGATGGAATTATGGTATGACCATGCCCTAAAGGAAGTGTTTTATCTCTTTCTCTCTCTCCTTTTCACACACATGTGAGCACACGTACCCACTAGCAATCTAAAAAAAAAAAAAAAAAAGATACTTTAAATAAGAATAAGAAAATAACATGAATTAAATTTATATTAATTGGGTTGTTGGAAAATGACACATTTTTGCCTAGGAAAACACATCATGACTTTCACAATGACTCAAAATTATTTTTATGTTTATCATCACAACAAAATGCCTTTATAAGCTCCAAACTGGACTGTTTCCTTTGTTCCCATGCATTTAAGCATTCTGCCATGCTGGGAAATTCCTTGTAATCCTTCCTTCACTCAGTTGTGGTCTTCCCTTCCTTTGGAATGATCATAGCACTTCATAAGATCAGGGCCCAGCAGGAGGCCTGGTGGTCACGGAGCTGAACTTCCACATGGCCAACCACAGTTTGAGTCCTGGACCTGGACGCTTGAAAACAACTCCAGGTGCATGTGTGTGCATGCCCAAAATCCAAAGAAGAGAGTGGAGGAGAAGGGACTGCAGTGTGGTCATCCTTCTTGGAAGGTGATTTCTCACTTCCTCTCTCACTGTCTCTCTCTTTCTTTCTCTGGTAAGCACACTTGCCCTATGGAAGAAATCTTTTTAAAAGGATATAAATATGCAACATATAGGATCAGGTGGTGACAGGCTGGTAACACAACTGTACCCACATGGAAAGGTTCTGGGTGTGCCCTCTGGGACTTCTGTGGGCATGCCGGATCAGGTGCACCCATAATCGAGGTTGGCTCAGACGGGTTGGATTGGAGCAGAGACTGCTGGTGTGGCTTTTCCTACCCACCCCATGTACGAAATAATAAATAAACTCAAAGAATAAAAGCAATATCAGATAATAGACTTTTCCTAAGTACTGACTTTTCTGTAAAACCTTTTGAGATTTATCTCATATCCTGATCGAATTCCCCCCATAGTGTAAGGCATCTCTCTTTTTTTATAATAACTGTATCCTACACGTACTTCAATGATAACGTTTTAAATGAACTGCAGCAATTCTTTGTTTATATATCAGTCTGCCCCACCAGCATGACATTATCTGCAGACAGAATAATTCAGCCCCATAGATTGAAACATTTCACACACACACACACACACACACACGCACACACGGGGTAAAAGTTAAATGAATGAATAGGGCCCTTGTCTTTAAGATCATTTATTCTAATTAAGTGAACAGAAATAAGCACATCTATTGTAAAGTTTAAAATAGATTTATTTCACGGAAAGACATTTTTAACAAAAACTTCAAGGTAACAATGAAAGAAGTTGCCATGACAGTGTATGACTCTCTGCAAATTAAATTATTCAGTGAAAACGCTATCAAAGGTTCTGAAAGCAAAGATGACGAGGTGCCAGGGTGCTCCACGGCTTTGCAGACCCGAGGGCGAGCTCCACGGTACTGGCTGAGCTGGTTGTGGTGACAGGAAGCGTCTTGGGAGGGGCACCAGCAGGGGCATCAGTGTATTGTAAGGGGAGTGAGTGGCTGGTCCTTAGCCTGGAGTACAGGGTCCTTTTGAAGAAGAAAATCAAGTTCAAGAAAGTACACTGATTTTACCTGGTGGGGAGTCTTTAATGAGTGACTAAAGAGATTCGTTTTCCTAATATAGGTGTCATTGAAGATTTTGTTTATAATAGCATAATTAGAGTGACTTGGCACCATGAATTTACCTTTAGTGTGCAAAAGGAGTAAGAACTGGGAGAGAAAGATGGAAGAATGAGCTAAACATTGCTGCTCTGAGACCAATATTATCCAATAAAGGCCTGAAGTAGAATCACTCCCAGGGAAAAAATTAAATGCAAGCAACGTTGTCAAGAAATAACTGGTAGAAGTGACAAGACTAAAACGATAAGGGGCTTGAGAGCATGAAAGGATATTTGACAGTGGTCAAGCCTTTGCAAAGTGAAAAACCTTTAGTCACTAAAATATACAGAGAATTCAAGAGGATACACGAGCTTTAGAGGAAGAGAAAGCTAAATTATTCCAGACACACTAAGTTTGAGCTGAGGTCAGATCAAGCAAGCAGAAACACTGGGAAAACAATGGGAAGAATCAGATCTTTGGGAGAAGACAAGCTAGAGAGTTTGTGGGAACTGTGTTCTGAAATGAAATTTTAAATCTTGAAACTAGATGAGGTATGCAGAAAGAAAACCTGGGGCCAGCAGGTGGCGTAATGGCTACATTGCTGGACTCCCATGTAGTCAACCAGGACTTGAATCCCAGACCAGGCAGCTTAAACTCACACCCGGCGCGTGTGCGTGCGTGCCCACGAACCCAAGAAGAGAATAGAGGAGAAGGGATTGCGGTGTGGTCATCCCCCCTGGGGAGTGATTTCTTGCTTTCTGTCTTTCTCTTTCTCTCTGTCTTTCCAGGGAGTGCACATGCCCTATAGCAAAAACTTCTCAAAAACAAAAATCAAGAAAAATTAGACAACTGTAAGACCAGAAGTGAAATTGACAAAGAACCCATGTTTAGAGACAGGGGGTCAGAGAGGGACTGCAAAGAGGAGCGGAAGAATGAGAAGAGCTGGGTCGCAGAAATCAGGGAATAAATAGGTGTCCAGGCAGAGGGGCTGGAGGGCAGAGAGCTCAGTGATAGCCATGAGACAAGGAGGGTCACAACACCAAGGTCATCGTCGTGACACTCAGGAGGTCAGGACGCCAAGAGGAGACGGAGCACGGCAGCATCACCAGGACCCAGGACTCGGGGAGAAGGGCTGGTGGGGAAGGCCTTTTCTATCATCTGATTAGAAAGTTTGGAAGTGGAAAAAAAAAAAAAAAAAGGTAGCCAGAGAAAGATCAAAAAGTTTTAAAGTGAGGCTTAAGATAGAAGAAACCGGAGTACTTTCACATAGAGAGGGAAGGGAGAATGTGAAGGAGATTCTAAACAATTCTAGCTCAGTTTAAAAGGAAGTTTTATACAGAAAATACAGTTGTTCTAACAGAAAATGTGTATTTAATAGTTTCATAATTAGTTTGTCAAAGCTCTACAAATATTAAAGAATGTACATTGGTGAAAACCTTGGATATTCTTTGGTTGCCTAGTCTACTTTCACATTTCTTCCACATCTTTGAAATATGTTAAACTTCTTACTCTTTATTACATAGTTTCAGGTGTCTGCTAACTACTATAAACTTTGTTGATTAAAGAAGAGTAATATAACAACAAAGCCACTGGGCAGATAGAGACAATGAAAAACAATTCCTCCCAAGGCCAAAAGAAGTCCCATGAGGTGTGTGTTAGGGGGTCAAACGCAGCGGTCCTCAGTTAGCAGGGAAGTTGGGGGGGTGGTCACGGCATCAGACCAGTGAGATTACTGATCACTCCCAACATAACAGGGCATACCACAGCAAATAGTCAGTTATCACCTGTGACATCCTTTCACACAGTGTCAGCTGCCCATCCAAATAGTGTGCTATAACCTGTTCAGAAGTTTGTTTTACATTTAATTGTTAGCCATTCCTACTTCATAAATAGGCTGTTTTCCAGAAATGTGTGCAGAAACTACTTGTAAGAAACTCAGAATGTATTTTTCATGGAACTTTTTTTGATGCTAACATGAAAATAGTGATTCTATTCCCAGTATAACCTAGAAAAGCCAATTAATCCCACAGTGTATCTAAAGAAAGGTGTCTTTTTACCTATAATTACCTCATTAAAACTCTGAAGAACTCTGTAAGGTAGGGATCAGTAGTAGCTCACATTGTCCATGTATTGATGGAGGCGGTTGAGAACTGTGAAGTAGCTATGCATGTCCTTAGTTCTCACAGTGGCTTCTCTAACCTCGCCACATCGTGAGTTTACTCCAGTCCACATGACATCATTTTAGCCAACTGTACTTTAAGAGATTCCATCTGTGGACTTTCTAGAAGGATTTTGTTCACATTTTCAAAATCTTCTCTATCTCATTCGTGTTGAATGCAATAATGCAGTGCTTGTCTGGGGACACGCCTCAACAAAAGAAGGAAATAGAGAGGACTTCTGTTCATGAAGATAGAATCTGAACCCTACCATCACTGAGCGGCTGAATTAAATCTGGAACTGCACAAAGCCTGGGTGTCTGTCTATGCAAACTGGTAAATACCCATAAAGGGGTAGCCCCCTGTAGGAGAAATTTATTGCTATTTTCAGCCACAAGCACATTACGGTACACTCCTTGGTATGAGATCATCCATGGAGCTCTGTTCTCCCACAGCATCACCCCACAAGAACTTTCTAGGATTCCTTTTGTCTAATCCAGTGTCCTGACATATTGCTCTTTCTCAACCCTGCCTCTGCCCTTTAACTCTGTTCTGTAACTAACTCCCCTGTAGTCACAATCTGCTTATCAGTGTTACCCTTTGCATCTTTGCCTTAGTTGCAACTTGACTCTTGGCTCTCTTCCAATGAGTTACTCCAACAGCCAACTCTGTAATCACTCACTTTCACTTCAGTCCTCCAGACCTGAGTCCTTCGATCTTCCTAAATGGCTTAACTATGTGAGCAATGAACAAGCCAACACTCTCTCATCAACATGGACTCATCTCCTCAAGAACCCTTGGGACCAGCAGTTAGAGTAATGGCTATGTCACTGGACTCCCAAGTAGTCGACCGCGGTTCACGTCCCGGACCTGGTGGCTTAAACTCACGCCGGGCGCATGTGCGTGCGTGCCCAAGATCCTGGGAGGAGAATGGAGGAGAAGGGATTGTGGCATAGCCATCCCCCCTAGGGGGGTGATTTCTCGCTTTCTAGCTCTGTCTCTCTCTGTCTTTCTGGCGAGCGCACGCACCCTATAGCAAAAAAGAAAAAAAAAAAAAAAAAAAAAAAAAAAACTCTCCAAAAAAAAAAAATCGAATTAAGCCTCCTACTCCCTGTCAATGAATCCTTTTTTGCCTCTTTCATTTGGTCACTCCCACTAGTCCTTTCTTTACCTATTTCCCATCCAGTTTAGTGCCTAACATCTATCATTTCAATATCTTTGTCTCCCTCAGTCCCTCGGGCTTCAGTGCCTCTGTCTAGAAATCTTGGATCAACTCAACTGTCTTCACTTCCCCAACAATATCCAGGCTTCTGACTATATTTATAGAAAAATTCCAGAAACGACGGTGATAAGCTCGCAATCTTCAGTATCAATAGGGTTCCCTCTCCTTTTCCAACATGCCTTCTGTGTTTCCTAAGCCTGTTCTTTTCCCCATGGTCTTTACACCTGTTTCACATCACCTGCGACCTCTCTCAATCTCCCACCTCACTACCATCCCCTTACTGAAAGCAAACACCTGGTTCTAAGGTAGCAGCCGGAAGCAGCACTCAGACAGGAAGCCTAGGGCATCTTGCCAAAATACCTACTGTAATACATATTCACTCATACCTCTACTGTTTTTGTCTGTTCTCTTGCAAACGACACCCTAGCCTGTCCTAGGTGAGAACCTGTGTACTAGTTCTCTAGATGCCATTCTCTTTGCCCACGAGGGAGACTGGCTCTAGGGATTATTTCCTGATTTCTATGAGAAAATCCGCTTCTCCCTTTTTGCTAGATCGTTTTTATCAGCTTGGCCAAGATATCATAAAACCATTACTTTGTATAAATTATAGGCATCAAATTTCTGTTTCAGTAAATAACTAGGAACTACTGTCTGTTTTTTGTTTGCTTGTTTGTTTGTTTTTAATTCAATAGAAGGGACTGCACTTGCCAGAGAGGGAGGGAGAAAACACCCCCAAGTGGAGTGCTGACAGGCCGAAATCCCTTCCTCCTTTCTCCATCCTGTTAGGATTCCAAGTGCACACTCACACTCACCTCACATGTTCTCCAAGCCAGTGCATCTGAGCCTCTAGCTGTTTGGTTACCGGGTTAGGGCTAACTCTCTTACCCATTTGGCCATGGGGCAGGCCCTAGATCGATTTTCTTTTAATACAGAATCTTAATTTTAAGGATAAGCTTCTACTGGTGTGATAATTCAAGATTTAACTCAATTTTTGAGAAACACAGACTGATTAGGAAAAGGAACAAATTGCATCTTGACAAATGAGATTTTGAGTATGGATATCGGTCAAGGTGATCTTAACAGTCACATTTTCACGCATAGAACAAGTACATAAAATCTTAAAAGTTTCTCCTAGGCTGAACATTGGATCGTAAGAACTGACTTCAAGGATGGCTAAATAAAGTATCTTCCAAATTAGTTCCAGGTCTCATGTTCTCAAGGAGCTCCTTGAGTCTCTTTTTTTTTTTTTTTTTTTTTTTTTTTTTCGGAGAGGTTTTTGCTATAGGGCGCGTGTGCTCGCCGGGAAGACAGAGAGAGACAGAGAGACAGAAAGCAAGAAATCAGCCCCAGGGGGGATGACCATGCCACAATCCCTTCTCCTCCATTCTCCTCTCGGGATCTTGGGCATGCACGCACATGCACCCGGTGTGAGTTTAAGCCACTGGGTCCAGGACTTGAACCACGGTTGACTCAATGGGAGTCCAGCGACATAGCCATTACACTAATTGCTAGTCCTTTTAGTCTCTTAAAGTCCATTGTTCTTAATGAGAGTTCTTTGTACTGGAACTGACACTATCTAACCCATTTCCAGAAAACAGTGCATTGTATAGATTTATACATGGAAAAAAAACGACTTTGAAGCCACATATTGTTGGATTAACTCTATTTGACCACTTTATTTTATAATCGATCCAAGATACAAGACCTTAAGAGTTTGGATTCTTATGCTATCATGAATTCAAAGAGTTTATAGAATGCATTAAAATCATTAGACTGGGACCAGCAAATGGCAAAATGGTTATGCCACTGGACTTCTACGTAATTGAACACAGTGTGAGTCCTGGACCCAGCATCTCAAAACTCACGCCGGGCACGTGTGCATTCATGCCCAAGATCCTGAGAGGAGAAGGGTTTCAACGTGGCCATCCCCCTGGGAGGGGGGATGATTTCTCCCTTTCTGTCTGTCTCTCTCTGCCTCTCCCGTGTGTGTACACACCCTATAGCAAATATCTCTCTTAAAAAAATCATTAGGCTATTATTTTTTAAATTAAACTTGGGGGAGAATTTTATTGATGATCTCTTTAGGGAAAATTTTTATCTTTCCACCGTTTTGATACATTATGAGACAGACTGACAGAATGGCCAAAGCTAGAAAAGCATGTTATCAATGGTTTTAAACAGATAGGTTTCCCATGAGAAGACTGATTAATCCAGACACAAGAGAACAAAACTGTCTCAATATCTTAATCAATAGGCTTAAAAATGTCCCAGAGGTAAAGCAGAGTTTGAGCTAGAGAATCTATTTAAATGATAAAAGCAATGACTTTAGGTAGATTTTTCTCAAGAAGCTGAAGAACTGCATACAGCCACAAGAGGAAAAACATACTAATGACTTTAACATCATTATTTTAAAAACGGATGGTATTATGCTCATCTCTTTGGGGCAAAATATACAACTAGTCCCAAAGATACAGCTCAGGTGGAATGAAATAACATACTAAATACTACTAAAAATTAGAATTTTAATGAATAAAAATTGGTAAAATTAACATTTTAACTAAACATACCTTTAATATGTGTTTAATATCTGTATTTCCACCCATTGAGTGGTAATGTAAAAACAGAAGACAGAGTCTACCAAACATAATTGTATATTAAATGTATTTTTAAATTATTTCCTTTTAAGTGGAGATAAGCTCACCTAAATTTTAAGGAAAATAAATGTTTATAAGTTCTAGAGTTTTAATCATGTAATTGCAACAAGAATGACCCTACCTCAGAGACTCTGCTAAGTATCTATAGGAGTTTTGTTTTTTTTAATGTTATAGCATACAGATGTAAAATATACACAAAAGGATATTTTTCTTACAAATGAGGAAATGATAGAAACAGATGCTTTGCAGAAGTTTAGTGTATTAGAAATTGATATTTCTATATATGAATCATTTGAAGAGCCAAAATTTTTAAAAGTTCTATTTGTGGGACCAGCAGTTAGCGTAATGGCTATGTCGCTGGACTCCCACGTAGTCGACCGCGGTTCGAGTCCCAGACCCGGCGGCTTAAAACTCACGCCGGGCGCGTGTGCGTGCGTGCCCAAGATCCCGAGAGGAGAATGGAGGAGAAGGGATTGCGGCGTGGCCATCCCCCCTGGGGGGTGATTTCCTGCTTTCTATCTCTCTGTCTCTCTCTGTCTGTCTGGCGAGCGCACGCGCCCTATAGCAAAAACCTCTCCAAAAAAAGAAAAAAAAAAAAAAAAGTTCTATTTGTGAAAAAGTAGTTTTCCAGGATAGACTTCAATTCCAGTAACAGTAGTAACATTAAATATTAATGAAAAGCTTCTCACGAATGTCTCTATTTGTTGTATAGTATCAGTCTACATCAACAAAAGTTACAAATCCAAATTAATTTTACAAGATATACTAAATGCCCCCATTCCTACATAGGAATTTTATAAATTTTATGGGATATAGAAATCTCTGTGCATTTGAAAATAATTTTCAGAGGATTCTGGAAGGAAAAAAGTTCAGAAAATTTTTCACTTAAAGTGAACCCCTTCCACTTCTCTTTTTATAAGAGATAACATTACACTTTGTTTGTTTGTTTTGAGAGGTTTTTGCTATAGGGTGTGTGTGCTCTCCAGAAAGACAGAGAGAGACAGAGAGATAGAAAGCGAGAAATCACTCCCCAGGGGGATGGCCACACCGCAATCGCTTCCATTCTCCTCTCAGGATCTTGGGCGCGCACGCACATGTGCCCAGCGTGAGTTTAAGTCACGGGGTCTGGGACGGTCTACTCTATGAGAGTCCAGTAACGTAGACATCACGCCATCTGCTGGTCCCAACACCTACGTGTTTTGAAAAGACTGTAAACTTGCTATTTGTACTTACTGAAACAATCTTTAACAAAAAGGGAGAAAATATTTTCTAATAATACCCCAGGATGAAATTTCTTTCGAAAAATTAAAGGAGCCAGCCTGTGGCCTAGCGGTTACAGGAGCTGAATCCTACATGGCTATGTGTTTTTGAGCCCAGAACCAGAGGCTTAGGAAACATGGGTGGGGCCAGAAGGTGGCTTAGTGGTTAAGGTGCTGGACTCCCACATGGTCGACCATGGTTGAAGTCCTGGGCCTGGCAGCTTGAAACCCACCCCAGGAGAGAGAGTATATGTGTGTGTGTGTGTGTGTGTGTGTGTGTGCATGTGTGTGTGTGTGCAT
This sequence comes from Tupaia tana, assembly GCA_026018925.1. NCBI lineage: Eukaryota > Metazoa > Chordata > Mammalia > Scandentia > Tupaiidae > Tupaia > Tupaia tana. The sequence goes on from JAKSZU010000002.1 coordinate 145,689,765, forward strand.
GCCCAAAAACCCGAGAGAAGAATGGACAAGAGATTACAGTCAGCATGCCCATCCAACCAGGGAGTGATTTCTCGTTTTCTGTCTCTCTGTCCCTCTCTGTTTCTCTGGCCAGTGCACACAGCCTTTAGAAAAAAAATCTCTCAAAAATAAAGAAAAGGAAACATACTGGGCACATGTGCATTTATGCCCGAAATCCAAAAGGGTGGAGAAAGGGAGGAGAAAGGGCTGTGGTATGACCATGTCCCAAGGGGAGGCTTACCACCCTCACCCTCTGTTGCTGCCTCCCTGTGAATGCATGCACTCTCCGGGGATGGGGGAGAAGAACTAGACAATTTTAGTCTTACAGCTGTGAAGGCTATTAATAATATAAAATGATACTTTTTATTCAACTATATTCTATAAACTTTAAGCATACAAATCATTTTAAATTTGTCTAAGTTCTCACTGTTTGGTTTTAGAACGTGTGCCTGTTTAAATCCTTCGGCTAACAGAAGTTTTTGCACTTTAATTTTAGCCTTATTTGTTTTTTGTTTTTGTATTTGCTTTTTGTTTTTGTTTTTGTTTTTTAGGTTTTTGCTACAGGACACTTATACTCACCCCAAGAGAAACAGAAATGGTGGTGCTGGATTCCCACAGGGCCAACTGTGGTTCGAGTCCCAGACCTGGCGGCTTGTCTTATTGCTTCACCTTTCTCTCTCTCTCTCTCTCTCTCTCTCTCTCTCTCTCTCTCTCTCTCTCTCTCTCTCTCTTCCTCTCTCTCTCTTTCATCAAAATAAAAAATAATAATAACAAATGGAATTAAATAAATAAATTTTGAAAAAGAAAGAAGCAGAAAGAGGAACAGTGAGAAATCACTCCCCCCCCCCCCCCGGGAGGGGGGGATGGCCATGCCGCAATTCTTCTCCATTTTTCCCCTTGGGATTTTGGGCATGAATGCACATGCCCCCACATGTTCTTCAAGCTGCCGGGTCTGGGACTCGAACTATAGAGTCAGTTATGTGGGATTCTGCACCTCAGCCACCATACCAACTGCTGGTCCCATCCTTTTGTAATTTTTATGTGACTATAATAAAATATTAATACTAACTGGTGGTCAGCCATCTAATAACACATTTACTTTTACATAAAAAGTTAGGCACCAAAAGTGGCATTAGGAACATCTCTTATAGGACCAGTCCCATAGCCTAGTGGTTAAGGGAGCTGGATCCCACATAGAAAATCACATTTCAAATCCCGGCCCAGGGATTAAAAAACACATATGGGTGTGCGTATGTGCCCCAAATCCCAACAGGATAAAGAAATAGAGGAGAAGGGATTGTGCCGTGACATTACCCCGTGGGAGGTGCTTTCTCTCTTTCTATCGTTCTCTCTCTCTCTGGCAAAGGTATGTGCCCTGTAGTAATTATAAAACAAAACCCATTAGAACATGAATGATCCATAATATAACATTATTTATTTCTTTTTCTCTTTTGGAAATATAACATAATGTCACTATAAATAAGGAAATGTACATGTTTGCTTTGTTTACCATAAAGGAACACACAAAATAACACTTCAAAGTATGACGTTTGGCAAAGATATTTATTATTTAAATCACTTTAAAAAGTATTATATTCAGGACCAGCAGTTGGCATAATGGCTATATCGCCAGACTCCCATGTATTCAATCATGGTTCGAATCCCAGACCTGGTGGTTTAAACTCACACCAGGCGCATGTGCATGCGTGCCCAAGATACCAAGAGGAGAATGGAGGAGAAGGGATTGTGGCGTGGCCATCCCCCCCGGGAGGTGACTTCTGGCTTTCTGTCTCACTCTCTCTGTCTTTTTGGCAAGCATATGTGCCCTATAACAAAAAAAAAAAAAACCTCTCCAAAATAAATAAATAAATAAAATAAAATGTGTTATATTTTATTGGGAAATCTAAAATCCCAACACTGTTCTTTTAACTAATGTTTTGAAAGCTAACACTCATTAAGATTTGACTCTTTTGACTTTAACTATCTAACTTTAACAGAACTGTGAGTGTAAGTCACTTATAAAATATCCAGTCTACTAGCTAATCAAAATTAAATTTAAAAACCAAACCATCTCTACAATTTCTAATTGCTTCATAGGTTTTGTCAGAATATTTTGTCATGCTAGACATGCACATCTTCCTGAACAATTTCAGAGAGGTTTCCTGAATAGCAGGGAGCTAGCGTTATAATTTATAACTTATTTATTTTATTTTTAGAAGTTTTTGCCTTAGAGCATGTACACTGGCTGGAGACAGAGACAGAGACAGTGAGAGGAAAAGTGAGAAATCGTACCCTAGAGTGATAGCCATGTCGCAATCCCTTCTCCTCCGTTCTCCTCCCGGGATCCTGGGCACCCACGCACATGCATCCAGCATGAGTTTCAAGCCACTGGATCCAGGACTCAAACCACGGTTGGCCATTTGGGAGTCCAGTGACACAGCGACTATGCCATCTGCTGGTCCTGACGCTGTACTTTATTGTTTCTTGGGGAGGCACATCACTCAGGGAAGTCATAGTGAACAAACCTCAGACCCAGATTTCAAACATATGGACCTAACTCCTCCTTTCCAAGGCTAACCAGGCTCCTGAAAGAGCAATTTTAAGGATATTATCTGGCAACTGGTCTCTAAAGGTGTTCCTAAGAGCAAAGGAAAACAGTAAAGACAATAAGAAATGAAAAGCAGGTGTTCTTTCAATTAGAAAGTCAAAAGAAGTTTCAGATAATGTGACTATGATAAAAACTAGTGGGAGATACAATATCTAAAACACAATGTTAAGGTTGGTATTCTTCCCACACGCTCATCTGCATGCGTCTTCAATTAAATGAGCATGTTAGTTTGCATCTTTTAACATTTCATCTTGAAAGAACTCCCTCTTTTCATCTTTAAGTAATGACAATGTAGATTGCTGAATATGTAAAATGGTGTAAGAAATTAGTTTATAATTCTCTCAGTTAACTGAAATAGAATGTAGCATCTTGTGACATTAAATTAGGTATATCAAAATTCCAATTAAGATAATCCCTGCTCATCAAGATATTAATGTATGAATCCTTTACCCTTGTATAGTCATTCCTACTTTGTAGAGGTACTTCTATGTGGACTGCCTCTATTTTGTTTTTCATATTTTTTTTCCTAAAATGCATTGTATTTGGTATCCCTGAGAAGAAACCTAAAGTCTCAGGAAAATTCCATTATCTGACTGTAACACAAACAATTGAAATCTTGCAGAACTTGTTTGTATAAGCAATGTTTTACTTGCTTCAGGGGAAGTCTGCATTTCCGATTTCGTCTGGAGCACAAGTATACCTACATCCAACTGTCCAGCAATGCCTGTAGGTGTTTAAGGTACATTTAGTCACGTAAAGGTTAGCTCGGGATTAACAGGGCCAACTGGATGTGAGACTGTGGTGTAGGATGCCATGGGTCTTTTTTAGCATAGAAAGAACAGTAAATATGAGCTTTCTTGGTCCAAATTCCAAAACTTCATCACTGAACTGAAACTTTAAAGCAGCAGTCCGATCCTACCCAACTCTGACCAGGTTTTGCTTATGCTTGTAACAGTAATAACACACTCTCAGTCACCCTTTAAAGCACCATATGCACTCCTGTTGATAATAAGCAGATACAGCACATTTTTAAAAAATTTAAAAACTGTGGGAAGGATGGTCTATGTGCAAAATGAAATAATGATAAGATAGTACAAACTTTAATCCAGAGGTAGAAATATCCGTTTGTATTCTCTGGAATACAATTTTCCCCTCTCCTGCTTGAATATTGGAGCATGCTCTTGCCCAGGGCCTGAGTCTGCCCTCATCAACCGTGCATCTTTCAGATCTCCTTCTAGGTTAGGAGAAACGGGGCGACTCAGCAGACCAAGATCCAGAACACCTCACTTATGGTGCCATCGATCTCGATACCATGACTGCAGACACCTGCCCAGACCCACCGACTTCATTTTCTGGAAAGAGGATTGGAAGCAAAGCTATGTCCAGTTTCACGGGGAAACGGTGTTTTACATAGTTTATGCTTTTTCTGTGTATTTCAACATTTCTCTAAATGTGGCTGGACTTCACAAAGACCCTCTGCAAGTTCTGAGTAAATACAGAGCTTTCAAATAGTCTGTTAGAAAGAGTTTGTGGATATCACTATTGTTGTCAACTCACTTTTAAAGAAAATACAGAAAACATTTTGCTACTTTACATTCTGAAAACTGTGTCTCCTAAACGTCCAGGGTTTTAAAGACATATACAAGCATGAAGCATAAACACTGTAATTGCAAATGTAGTGGGAATACAGTCACAGACAGAATGCTGAGATGGGGAGAGGATGCAATTCATCTCTGCTTGAATACAATGCATCTCTTCCTTCTATGCCAGTCTCTAGTAAAATTGTGGGGAACTTTTGAGCTACAATTGTATCAGCACGGGGGATCAAGGTAGGAGGGAAGATCAAAAAGGATCCTGCCATATGTTGAAGGCAGTCTTGCAGGAGGGTTGACAGAGTTTCTCTTCAACTTTAGACATGTCCTGCCTATGTGTTTATATTCTTTACAAAATTGGTAGGATCGAAACAGTGAACGTTTTAACAACTCTTATTAATCCCACAAAGTACAGTAAAGAAAGAAACTAAGTACTTTTTTGAAAATCACAATGACAGTTTGAATTTGAGTTCCATTACCAAAAAGTCGGACTCAGTGTTGATGAATTACACCAGACCCAGCCAAGGCTAAAACCAAGATTCTAATCCACAATTGCCCCCATCCCTACGAAGAAGGCTATGAAGGCCACCACCAGCCATGCCTTCCCTTTGTTTTCTCGACCTAGCAGCCCTCCGTGTCCCACCACCGTTCTGAGACACACACTAACCTGCCTGCTTACACAAACCGAGGGGAGAAACACTTGAACACATGAAGTCTTCAAGCAAAGCAAAGTGACAGCAATAAGGCTTGAGAGACAAGGGCTTTACATATTAAAGAGGTCTGCGCATCAGAAGAAATAAACAGCATCATTTTCATTTCATGTTCGCGAATGCACACACAATAAATAAATGATGTATCTATACATATATATGTGTGTATATACAGCCCATCTGTAATGTCACACCTATTTTAATAGAATTGTGCTTTACTACTCTATTAGAATTTTATTTTCCTATGGGTTTAGAGGGAAGTTGTTTTTCATGTACAATAGCCCCTCCCCCCATTCTCTGTGGATTCAAGACCTAACAGATGCCTGAAATTAAGGTTAGTACAAAATCAAAAATAGACTGTATTAGTACTGAACCTTACATATATACTGTTTTCCTTATGCATTCATGCCTATGATAAAGTTTAATTTATAAATCAAGCACAATAAGAAATGATTTATAGCAATAACTAATGATACATAGAATAAACTTACTAACATATTATAGTAAAAGTTATTAAATGTGATCTCTCTCTCTCTGTCTCAAGATATTCTATTATACTCACCTGTCCTTGGACTGCAGTTGATCATGGATAACTAAACGTGTGGAAAGCAAACCACTGACAAGCAGAGACAACCTCATAACTTTCTTAAGTTTTCATAAAAGGCTTTATATGTTCAAACACCTCAAGGAATCAACATTTCTGAAAGTATATGTAGAAATAAAATAGTTATTTAAGAGGGGCCTGTGGGAGTTAGAACAATCTCTGTGCTCTATTATAAATAAATAAAATACCCAGAATCTGAGACTAGTTGAGCAAAAAAGTAGTTAAACTTGGTGAGATGTGAAATTAGGTTTTAATGCATGCAAAACACACTCCAATGCATATTTTTAGGTGTAGGCTGATTGACTTTTCTTGGTGTTTAAAATTAAAAGCTGCCTCTAGGCAGTTAAGAACCTTTAGAGAGCTTTTGATATTATTAAACTCAAGCACTTGCATTTAGTTCTACCTAGAGCCCCATGCACAGACCAACGCTCAAGTCTCATCACAGGACAGATTTTGACGTAGGTCCCTGCTAACCAGTGTCTCAGCCAGCCAGCTCATTGGCTTCCCGTTCCGGGCGAATCCGCCACCTTACCCAGGTGAATACACTCACTTTTCATGTTTGTATATCCCAGTCATGTTTCACTCATTCCCACCAGCTTTCTTAATATCACATTGCCAATTGTGCTGAAGTAACAATTGATATATGGATGAATAACTCCGCGTTCAGCACTGGTGACTGTACCCACAAATGGTCTCATAACAGCCTCACAATCTACGTGCAGGAGATACAATTGTTCATCTCCTTTTACCATGTAAGAAAATTGGCATTTAGGAGAGTTAAATAACTTGCCCAAGGTCACACAGCTCACAAGTGGAGCTGGTAATGAACCCACACGTCTGTGACTGCAAGGAGGAGCAGAGCGTGTGCTCTAACTGGCTGGGCCAGGGCTGTTGGATGCCTTTGTTTCTCCTCAAGGAGCAGGCTGTACCTCCTTCACTCCACTTCTCCAGGATTAGGAAAGTGGAGATCTCTGATGCTCAAATTACACTCTGTTCTATTCCTATGTATTCAGTATTTTGATGCAAAATACTTTGGCGTAGTGGGTGACCGCCATCATACTACTTTAACTTCTCAATCCTTATTTCAATTCATTTCTTTTCAGTTTAATTTTTGTTAATTTCACTCTCTCAGGGGTTATATGTGTGAGTTACTGTCATGATGTACTTTTTCTTAACTTTCTCTTGTATTTCTTTGAAGCAGTTTTTCGTTCATCTATTTTATGTAGACACGTGAGTGTGTGACCAGGACAAGACGCAAAGGAACCCTCTCAGTGAGTCCATGGAGAGTGAAAGTGTATTGCTGAGTCAGTACAACCCATAAACCCTGATGCACGGGCTGGAGAGCTTCGGCTGAAGCCTCTACTGTCTATATTATCATTTCTGTCTTGCTATTTATTGGTCAAGAATCAGAAATGCCAAATTCGTTAGAACTGTCCTCTGGGAAAGACATGCTTTTCTTGTTACGACCATCAGACTATGCTAGGGATGTGACGCCAGGAGACAGTAACACTTCACATCCCAAGAGTTTTATGATGCCATCATGCGAGTGGGCTCAGGAGCTGCAGTGCATCACATGTGGACCTGAGTAAGGAATTCTGCCCCCTCCGTGAGTACTGAATGGAGCAGGAGGTTTAAGTAAGAAGAGGCTTGTACTGGGCATCGGGATTGCTTCCAATCACAGTCATGTGTGTCTCCAAGGAATTTCAAAGAGGAAAAGGCAGTAAGATTAGTATGAAAAACAGTTTCCATTCAAATTTGAATTGCTTCGATTCAGTCAACAAATAGTCATTAAGTGCCCACTATGTGCAAAGTACTTTTTTAGGCATTGGGAATAAAACAAAAAATTTTAAGTGCAAAACATACTTTCATGATTCTTGTAAAAAGTAGATAGAAACCAAAGACATTCACTTTGTTAAAAATAATTCATACATATGTTTTTAACAGTGCCTTTGAAATGCATTGGTCTGAACTACATTTACGACTAACAGATACGGATCTTAACACAATCTGAAGAACAAATAAGAAGTGTTGTCTACAAACATACTTACCAACTGAAATAATGAGGGAAAATCACATTCCTCAAGATCAACTATGTATCAAAACCAATGTTTCTGAAGTAATTTATACACACATACACACACACACACACACACACACATGCATACATATATATTTATATATACATATATGTGTATACATATATATATACACATATATATGTGTGTGTCTATGTATATACACACAATATTTAGAAAGGCAGTTGTATAGCTCCTTTTGGATAATATATTTATATTCATAAACCCCTACTCCAAGCTTCCCCATATCTATTTTTATTCCAATAAACGTGATTCCATTAAGTATCACTAGCAAGCATATTTCTTACTAACGGCGAGCTATGCGTGACAGTGGTTACCTGGAGCTAAAATGAGAGAACGTAGAGACAAAGCTACAAACCCTGCCAAATGAAGCCAGGCCTTCCCCGGGTTCCAATTATCTAGGCAATTCTCGTTACAGTGAGGGAAAGTCAAAGTCGAAGCATCCGGTTTCTGGATGCAAAGGAGGGGCCAGCAGGTGATGCAGTGGTTATGGCTCTGGACTCACATTAGTAGACCACAATTGGAGTTCCAGATCCAGCGGCTTGAAACTCACACAGGGGCGTGAGCTTGCCTGCCCAATGTCCCGAGAGGAGGGTGGAGGAAAAGCGACTGCAGTGGCCATCCTCCCAGGGGTGACTTCTCACTTTCTCTGTCTTTCCCTGTCTCTCTGGTGAGCACACATGACCTACAGCAAAAATGTCTCTTAAGAAAAATTGCATACAGCATGTTGCAATAATTCCACTTGTTCCAAGAAGTTGAAATCAATGAGAAAATCTCCCAGTTCCTCTGGATTTGGGGAAGGAGAGACGGTACAAAAACAGACTTGGGCTAGCCCAATAGCACAGTATTTAAGGAGCTAGGCCCTACACGGCCAGCTGCTGTTCAAAGCTCATTCCTGATGAGTTGAAAAATACATTTTGTGTGTGTGTGTGTGTGTGTGTGTGTGTGTGTGCACGCATGTGTTCAAAATGCTGAGGGGAGCAAGAAATGGTGAAAAATGGACTGTGATGTGATGAGCCCCATTGTGGGGTACTTTCTCTCTTTCTCTCTCTCTGGAGAGTTCACACACCAGCAATAAAAAAAAAAAAAGAAAAGAAAGAGAGAAAAAAGAAACAGACTTTTAACCACAAATCGGAGAAATCAAACTAAACTTACGTGTATGTGAAAAAGAAGCAAATTGAAGAGGACTAAGGATTAAAATTCATTCTCAGGGAAATACCACAGGACACTGGGGTGAATGCAACGCTTTCTCCTCCTTGGTTGGCTTCGTTCTCCTTCAAAAACAGTTGTGACTGCACTGGGTGGACTGGAAGATTCATTTCGAAATTTGTCCTTAAAATTCAAGCAACACAGGGGCTGGCAGGTGGCATGGTGGTTAAGGGCACAGGACACCCACGTGGCCAACTGCAGTTCAAGTCCTGGACATGGTGGCTTGCTTCCTAACTTTCTCTCACGCGCTCTGTCCCTCTATGGTCACATTTAAATGAATAAATAAAGTTAAATGAAATAATTTTTTAAAAAATTCGAGTGACACTAGAGTCAAGGTAGCACAAACAGAAGGGTGTAGCTCTGCAGTGCTGGGGCTGCCTGGGAGGCCCAGGATTGGCCCAGCCCAGAGGCGCCAGGCCAGGTGCGGTGTGCATGTGCTATCGCGGCTGACAATGAGCCAGGGCAACAGGATCAGGATGTGGAGAGACGACGAAAACACCTCTCTCTCTCTTACTTGTAGTCTCTATCTCTTTCTCTCATTTTAAAAAGAAAAAATATCTAGCAACATTGAAAAGCAGGTCTAGGGGTCCAACAGGTGGCAGGGTGGTTAAGGCACCGAATCTCCATGTGACTAACTGCAGTTTGAATGCTGAACCTGGCAGCTTGAAATTCATGACAGGTGCATGTGCATGCATGCCCCAAGTCCCGAGAGGAGCAGGGAGGAGCAGGGACTGCAGCTTGGCTCTGTCTCCTGAGGAGTGATTGCTCACTTCCCGCCTGTCTCTCTCCAGTCAGCGCATGCACCCTATTGCAAGAACAAACAGAAAGTTTACTCTAGTATCAGTTAATTCGAATATACGAGCCATGGTGATACTGCCCCTAAGAGAATATTTGAAATCTGTGAAGACATTTTTAGTCACACCGAGATTTAAGGGCCTATTACCACATGGTGGGAGGAAGCTCCAGACCCTAAAATCCGGACAGCATGTGAGACAGTTACACACAATTGTGCCTGCACCTAAGGCTGTTTTGCACTTTTTTTTTAATACAAAAGTTAATCGCCAAAGAATACAGCCCCCAGGTAAATGGAAAGAAGTGCGTTATTTTATCTTGCTCGGGTTTTGCCAAGAACTGCCCACTACTTCAATTCAGACTGTCACCACCGAGAGCCCCCCTCATGGAAGCGGCGTGGCCTCCACAGCACACCTGTCGCTTTCCAGGTGGCATTTTGCCTTCACTTTGTCCTGACACAGTTTGACATGCATACAGTCTCAAAAAATGCCTTCTTCGTATTTCTTGTATTTCTCTTTTGTATTGGAATTACATCATGATTTTTTGAAAATTATGTGCAAGTTTTATTATCAAAGCATTTTATAAAATAATCCTTTTGGGGACTTTATAAAAATTATTTGCCATAAAAAGGGATATTGGGTTTAATAGGTTTGCCATAAGGTTGTTTCTTCCATAGACTAGAGAGATAGAATCTAACTAGTTCTGCTGGGTCAAGTGTCTCACCATGCTTCCACTAGTTATGGCTACACAGCCAGACTCAAGAAGTTAAATATGCAGTCTGTTCTTAAGGACAGGGTTTAACAGGGAAGAACTTCTTTTCTTTCTGATATGGAGAATATCCTAGCCTATGAAAATCATTCCTTAAGGGACCTGCTTGGCTAGCAAACCCGATAAATTTATATCCATTAAGATATGCACACTTACAAATTATTTAATTAAGCATGAATTGGGCTCAACTAAAGAATTAGAAGGGATTTTTTTTTTGCAATCCTCTTTGTATCTTCATTTTATAAGTGAAGCAAATAAATATTCTTATAACAGATTTATCTGGGTCTGGCTCCATCACCTGGTGGTTAAGGTAACTGTATCCTACATGGTCAACCATGTGGTTCAAGTCTCAGACCTAACAGCTTGAGAAGCATGCTAAGCACATACATGTGTGTGTGTGCATGCTCAAAATCCTGAAAGGAAGGAAAGACGGAGGACAAGGGATTGCGGCATGACCATCCCCCATGGGAGGTGCTTTCTCTTCTCCCTCTTACTCTGTCTCTCTGGCAAACATATACACCCTCTAAAAACAAACAAACAAAAGAAAACAACAAAAATAAAAGCAGTTTCTGTGTGCCTGCGTATGTATGTGTGTATGCCTAATGGAAAAAGGAACCTTATTCTAGTGCAGAGAAGCTGTAGCATCCACCAATTAAAAATAGAAAAAAGAGGGACCAGCAGTTAGCGTAATGGCTATGTCGCTGGACTCCCACGTAGTCGACCACGGCTCGAGTCCCGGACCTGGTGGCTTAAACTCACGCCGGGCGCATGTGCGTGCGTGCCCAGGATCCCAGGAGGAGAATGGAGGAGAAGGGATTGCAGCGTGGCCATCCCCCCTGGGGGGTGATTTCTCGCTTTCTATCTCTCTGTCTCTCTCTGTCTGTCTGGCGAGCGCACGCGCCCTATAGCAAAAATCTCTCCAAAAAAAGAAAAAAAATAGAAAAAAGAAAATGCAACATTGATAATTGCCAATATTAGTTTTTAGTTGCAAATAACTAAGATTTCATCAAAGCATAGTATGAGAACCACGCCCCTAATCCAAAGGAATAATTTAAATTATGGAAATTTCAGGCACTTTGAGAAATACATTTTTCCAGGGGTAAGGAGATTAGAAAATCTTAAATCACACACCACAAGGGTTGTTTGCTATTTCACAAACACATAACACATACCTAATGATGCCTAAGAATCTCCTACTTGGTAGCCAATCTTAAATCAAGCCACATCAAGATTGCTGCCACTCATCAAAGTTAGGGAGACTGGAAAGACACCTCTCCCCAGGCTAAGCATCACAGGGCAGGGAACACTAAACATCACCCGCGTAATGGAAAGTGTGCAGTAAAAAACTCTCAGCTATAAAAAATGTACTTTCTACAATGTTTAGGTGTATCGCTGCAAAAATTCAAAGGGAAAAGATGTCCCACCTGATCCAAAGATGACTTCTTACGCTGTCCTCAACTGGTAATACACTTACAAAAAACCACAGACTGGGTACCCTCTGCTTTATCATGTAATTCATATTTTCATGTGTTAGATCAAGTGACCCAAAAAGTAAGAAAGCATTCGTCCCTCAACATAAAATCCTGGTCAACCACCACCTATTACCAAATATATTTTAATAAGGATGTAATAAATAACTAGCATGCAACAGTGGTTTGGTAGATAACATTAAATACGTAAAACATACCAATCATATCAACAACGTTCAGCGTTTGTGCATTTCGGAGAGTACAGACTCAGTGCAGAATACATATAAGAACAGAATAAGGTTTTTTTAAAAGGTGTAGCATACTGGGGCCAGTGGGTGGCATGTGATTACAGCAGCTGGATCCCACGTGGCCAACCACTGTTCAAGTTCCACTGCGTGTTTGTGAGAGCCTGAAATGCTGAGAAGAGACTGAAAGAGGAGGGATTGCGGCGTGGCCACCTGCCTCCAGGGGATTATTTCTCACTTTCCATCTCTCTGTCTCTCTGTTTCTCTCCAAGAAACACATGCGCCTTATGGCAAAAATCTGGAAAAAGTGTGTGTGTGTGTGTGTGTGTGTGTGTGTGTATAGCATAATCACTATGGGTGACAGTTGACTGGGGAAACCTTATTTAAAAAAATAAATATAGTCGTTCTCAGATAAACTGTATTTACAACAGAGCTTTATAGTTCTTCTTTCACAAAGATTCAAGAAACTTATAAAACACCAAGCTGGATTTTTTTTTTTTTTTTTTTTTTTTTGGTAATTCACAAATAGACCTCACAGTGAAACTGAAGCCTGCTGAAGACAGCAGGAGGGAATTAGAACTGACTGAAGGGAAAAGGAACAGTGCCTGGATGACGCGACATTTGGGCGAAAATCAGATTCGTCCATTGAACGGTGTAATTAAAAAGACAGTAAGACACTTTCGATGTTCTAAGAGATACTGTCCATCTGGTGTTGTACACACAGAAGACAAATTTCAAAAAGAAAAGTAAATAAAGATTTTTTTGAGACTGTCCAAAAATTGAGTTGGCCTTTAGATAGCAGGAAAGTGATTTCTTGAATAAAGAAAAATCATAAACTGAAATGGCCAAGTGGGGCTGGCGACATGGCCTAGTGGTGAAGGGGCTCAGCTCCCACATGGCTGAGACAGCCCGAATTCCAGTCCTGGTGGCCTGAAACAGCCAAAACCCTGGCAGCAGAAATGGAAGAGAAGGGATTGTGGCATGACCACTCCCCTCTGGGGGATGTTTCCCTTTCCCTCGCTCCATCTGTATCTCTTCCTGGTAAGTGCACACACCCTCTAGCAATTAAAAAATAAATGGCAGAAATAAGTCCAAGTGTATTAGACGTTACAGGAAATATTAAAAGCTAAATGCAATAAATAAAAGCAGAGCATTACCTAAGTGAATTTCTAAATTTCTAAAATGTATCTATGTGCTGTTCCCATAAAATATATCTAAAATCTAAGCATACAAAACTGTTGACAATAAAAGGATGAACACATACACATATCAGGAGCATTAACCAAAATAAAGCTAAATAATGGGATAGTGATGTTTGTGAAAGCTGGTCTAGCTATATCAGATTCAGATCAAGTAAACTTTAGGGCTGAAGTCATTACCAGAGATTAAAATCATGTCATCACGTAAAAATAAGTCTCAATTCACCGGGAAAATGTATCCTAAAACGCAGTCTCAGATAACAAGATGGGCACTGAGACCTCTTGAAGAATCAGTAAGTGCACCTGTCAAGACAGGAAATTATAACAGACGTCTTTCACAGTTTATACTTTAAACAAAATAGAAAATTATGAAAAATTAAACAGTAGAAATAACAACCCTGACCAATGAATTTATATCAGACATGGTTTCCAACAAGTTAAAATACTGCTCTTTCCAAGGAAACGCAGAACATACACAAAGATTGACTTTACACTGCCCCTGAAGCAATGTTCAAAAGACTGGTGTCATGCAGACCACTTTCTCTACCACAATGCAATTTAGTGAAAAATACATAATGGACCTAACTGTACAAGGAGGAGGAAACAACCCGCTCTTCCTGGGACTCGTGTCTGGTCAGTACATAGGAATACTCTAGGCCAAGGAGTAGAGAGTGTGCCCAACCAGTGCATATGCAGTATTCCAACGGAGGGAAAGGAACTGGCATGGCCATGTTGAAGTGAGTTATTTCCAGTCCTGGTAGACCATGTGTCTGTGTGTCTGCACATATGTGTCTAAGTTACGTAAGCGTGTTCCTAGCAAGATCTGTACCATTCGAGAGTATAGGTTATAAAATAAGCAACAAGAATCACCAAAGATTGTTAAGCAGGTAAGTGACAAGAGAATTTACTCTTAAATAAATCTCTGAACATCTGGGACATGAATTATTGGAGATCGTCTAGACAGAGGGAGATGAGTTCCAAAGTGTCAGGAGCCAACTGCTTCTTGAGTGAGGAAGAATCTCCCAGTATCACGAACTGGTCTTGCCTGCTAGAATCTCCCTGCCGTACACATTACGTTTCCTTAGGGCATCCCTAATTGTCCGTTCGTATCAACACACAGCTTCAGTTAGGTTTTGCAGCCCTCTTCCCATTTACATCGACGCCTGTCTATATGACCTGACGTCACATTTTATTACATTCCCCCACACTGTGGCCATCGTGGAATAGCTAAAGCACAGCTAGGATGAAGGAACATTTTTCTGAAAATACACTAAAATACAATTCTGAAACTTTGAATGAGGAGAGAGTTCACAAATAAGGTGGATACATCTCACAGAACATCACAAAGCTGACACAGAGAAGACAGACAAGTATACTCTGAGCGTGTTCACAGGTAGTTTTCACAATTACATAAGTCTATGAATGTCAAGCTAGAGTATTAACTGTTTAATTGTGTGACATGGCACATTAGCATACATAATATTGAACTTTTACTATGCTTAGAATCAAGTTTTTAAAATTTATATCAGGTGTCTAAAAACGAAATAGTTTTAAAACAGTTAACTACTTGCGAATAGTGAATATTTTCAAGTCCGTTGTGTTTTATTATGGATTAAGAGCTATTATGTTTTAGGAAATAAAAGAAATATAACATGATTTTATATATATATATGTGTATATATATATATATATAT
The DNA here is from genome assembly GCA_026018925.1 of Tupaia tana. Classification (NCBI taxonomy): domain Eukaryota; kingdom Metazoa; phylum Chordata; class Mammalia; order Scandentia; family Tupaiidae; genus Tupaia; species Tupaia tana. The sequence continues at coordinate 145,704,769 of JAKSZU010000002.1, forward strand.
ACACATATGTGTGTGTGTGTGTGTGTGTGTGTATGTTTCAGTTTAGTATTTATAAAATGAAAGCAGATTTGTTTTGCAATTGGACTCAAAAGCACAAGAGATTCTCAACTGTGCTTGCCACATGCCAAAATGCATGTAACTTAATCCAGTCGTGTATTTCACATTTAATAATTACTAAACGTTCATCATTTCTTCCAAGAATGATTTAGTAATAAGGTGCTTCATCACTCAGACACAACACTGGAACTATTTTCTCCTTGAACCATGACTCAGACACAAACGTTAAGGAACTTGAGATAAAATAAAATACCCAAAAATCTAACTGCCGCTACTATCTAGAGCAATCAAATGATCAAAGCATTGATTTTACAAAGTGGATCTGAAAACATTAAGCAAAATGCTGATTTAGATGAGTCACTCATTTTAACTGTCCCTAAAATAGTGTCTCCATACCAGATGAAAGTAATAGGCATTGGAAATGCAGAGACTTAGAAAAAATAATAATAACAATTTCATATGAATGTCTAAGAAGAAGCAGAGGTTCCCATAATGTAAGTGTTCAATGTAAGGCTTACCCTAAGAGTATGTGGATTCCATCTGTGAGCAAGCAGATTCACGAGCCACGTAGCTATTATACACAGTGGAAGTTATGTCAACAGCATAGCTGGACATACGCAATATGGTAATTCAAACTTTCTGAACTTTGCAATTCCAAACAAGTCTCAGAAAATGCATAAAATTTTAAAGCTATTCACAAGATAGGTGAAATACTGAGGCATTTCCACTGAGCCATTTGGAAATAAGAACCTCTGTAAAAAGTTTTAATAATGTTAAGTGTGCACATATTTATTGATAACCATTAATTCTTTACAAAGGCATTTAAGATAGCAGGGAAGAAAAGAATTATCAGGCCAGAAATTAGGTTAAGACAAGGAAAATGTAAAGGCAAAACTAAGAACTAAGATAAAGGGGGAAATATCATTCGCTCTATAATGAGAAAGATTATGAGTGTTAAATATCAACCAGTGTTTCTGAAGAAGTACAACTACTCAATAGTTCCATTATTAAAATTTCTCTTTCATGCATGTGTTTCGTGTTGAAGAAGAAGAGGAAAGTCAGAATATAATTCAATGAATTTGTAGGTAACAACTTATTTCTGTGAATTAGTTACCTTCTCCCGTCACGGAAGAGCTACTCAATCTACTCAAACTACTCAGGGTAGATGGAGACTCGTGGAGTCACAGCGATAACAGCATTTCTCTGTTCGTGACATTGATTTATTACATCACATTTCACAACATTCTTGCTCATGGCAGCTGAACCGGTTGCTTCTACCCGAGGAAGAATCAAAGACTATTTTATTTTAGGTAAATAATATGCATCTTTCCAGCCAATCTAAAGGAAGACAGGAATTTGAAAAACTTATGTGGAAATTAGACAATGATCATGCCTAGGTTAGTAATTGAAGTATTGCATGGCTCCAATAAAGACAAATGTAATGGGCTTTGGGCTCTCGTAGGTGTAAAGTTTGCATTTTTTACCTGTTTCAGAGTAACCGAGAATGTTCATGGCCGATCCCATTAATAATTCCACTGAGTCAAGGCTAAGCAGATGTGCTTGCGCGAGTCTAATCTGCCACCCAGGAACCCAAGTTCAAAATGACTTCGTTGTGTTCATTTCTCCATGTCACTCTAGCAGTCACTCTGGTGAAATGACAGAAACTGTGCTGCTTTGAGGAAAATGGGCTCCAGAAGAATGCCAAAATCCAGTTCTGATGATTAAAGGGACTAGATCTAAGAAAATGATGATTTTTAAGCAGAAAATATGTGTTACCAAATAAATCGCACTGTCTAATGAGACTCATAGCTGTGGAGACTTGCAAAGGTTTTGAAAAGGATTCCTCAAAAAAAGTATTATTAAATATTGATACCCCCATAAAATAAATGTCCTTCCCAAATAATATTTTCTTATATATACATCTTTGTGTTTCCTGATTTTTTAAATATTATTGGAAAAACTTATACAAAACATGACATCCAAAACCAGATTTAGTTTACAATCATTTGTTAATTTTATTAAGTCTCAAAGCTTGCCTCCCAGACCTTAAGTTTCATTACTAAATCATATATTGATAATATTATTTCCAGATTTCTAGGCTATTGCAAAAGTTAAGTACTTAATCATTTTAGTGTTTGTATTATCATTCAGATTTATTTGTTTTTAATTTCAAGACAGAAACTAAATTAAGCGGAAGATCAATTCTAAGACAGGGGGTAAGTTCAACTTACAGTCCTAACAACAACAACGAAATTTACTTGCCATGGTCTGAAAGGTATAATGAGGAAGAACAGTGGAATTAGACAAAATAAAACAATTTAATTTTAAAAGATTGGAAGATGGTTATGAAACTGTTATACAGTAGCTTAGGTTCATGCTTTTTTGTTTTTTGTTTTTTGGGGTTTTTTAGTTAATAATTCAACTATTACTTTCTGTTGGATTTTATTAATAAATAGCAACCAACAGTAATTTGGCCCAAAGTAATTGGTTAGGAGTGAACAATGAATACGCTGGTAAAAAGAAAAGAAAAGAAATCTTATAATGTGAACAATTATTCAGAGTAAATACCCCTACTCCTCTTTGAAACAAGAATACTAAAGAAATTCAGTGAGAAACTTCTAGTATCAGATGTTCTTAAGAAATTTCTTCAAATTTTGAGCTACACATAAGAGTGCAGAATCTGTGGGATAGAGAACATAGATTTAAGATCTTATTCTATTATTTATTAATCTTGTAGACCTAGGTATTTCATTTGATTTTTAGGCTTCTTCATTATGGAATCCATGAAATGAGAATATGATAGAAAACTTTGTTTTGATGTTCAAATGAGGAAACATTTGAGGAGTAAGAAGAACTATATGAATGTTTTTCATTTGAAAATGCTTTTCCTTGAAAGGAGCACAAAAAAATGTCATTCTCAAAAAAAGTGCACAATGCCGTAGACTCTCAGACCTGGAGAATAATGAGAGATCAACCTGTCCTGTGGTTTCTGCCTGTAGCCCTCAGTCTTACGGTTCCAGCCAGTGTCCCAGAGTCAACTGCAGCTCCACCAGGAGGCAGGCTGATGGAGGCCTCACCCTGTCTTGAAGCAGAGGTACTTCCCTGTTATTGGTATTCGATATTGGGGTTGCTCAGAGGATATTGTTTGAACGAGTTCTTCAATTGTGGCTAAAAACGATAATGACAAACTCTAGTCACATCCAATTTCTACCACCTGAAAACCCTGAGACAAAGAAAGGAGGATCAGGCCCGAGGTGCCTGTGCTAGACGGATGTCCAGGCCAGGGTTCGAAGGATTTCTTCTAAGATTTGCAGTAACCTCACAAGTGAATCTCCTCAGAGGTTACAAACTGTTAGATCGGTAGCGAGAGAGAGCATTAGTACTTTGGGACGTCTCTGACTTGTAATTGCTCCTGAACTTCATTCTGGGGCAGGGTGACTGTTTGAATTAACATCCAAGACTGAGCTTTAGCCTGTCTGCTTGATGGGCACTGCCGGGGCAATTACAGCCTTTCTGAGTGGATGCTGAAATCCTTTACTTGTAAAGGTTTTTGATGTCAAGTTGGCAAAGAACACTCTAGATAATCTATTTAAAATCAACAAAGCGGTGTACATGTTCTAAGATCTGATTAGAGCTTAAAATATTTTTCAATCTACAAAAAATGTCTTAGGAGTAGCAAGAAAACTCTCAAGGCATTTAATGAAATTTCTAATCTTTTGTATATAAGGCTTTATAATTCTCTTGGAGGGTGGGAATCTCTAAATTTGCTCATTCTGTGGTTGACCTAGAAGTCACTAGTCAGTTCCATCAAAGATATAAGATCTAAACATTTTCCAAGAAAATGAAAATACTTAAAGTAAAATTTTAAAACTTAGTATATTAAATATATGTTTGTATAAAATGAGGTAACTTACTTTTACTAACACAGAGTTTTATAAACTAAGAATTACAGTGGCAAATCAAACACAATTCTGAACAGTTCAACTTACAAACTTTTAGTTTGACATGTAAAAATATATTCATTTAACTTGTTTACGATTTAAATGCATGTACCCAGAATTTTCCTCAGAGATTCGAACCAAAGTATGGTCATTTTCCTTAGTAACTTAAAGTCATACACTTGAACTGTATTTTAACTGGAATTCCAATACAGTATGACACACAACTCAATACGTACTACGTAGAAGGAACACCCCAAAAGACACAGGCTAACTTACTGCTCTACAGCATTAAGCCATCTTGCTTAGCTATGATTTTGAGTCCATAAATCTTGAAATAGTCTTTCTTACTAGCCCTTCAAATTTTGATGTATTTTCAACTGGTAAAGCCTCGAGATCAGCAAAGCTGGAATGGCCAGTATGGAGGCTGGAATTTATGCTTAGTAATCACGGCAGACTGCTGTCATTGCTAGAACAGATATTTATGCAACCTCCTCAACTGTATTTTTCGTAATTTTCTTTCCTCCCTGTCAAATATGTTCCTTCGTTCCTCCTGACTGTACAGGAGAGTTACTTCAACTTCAATTAAACGAGTCCACTTCTGAATATTAAAAAAATCAAGATTCTAATATATTATATATTTCAAAAAAGCAAAGAGAGTAAATTTTAAATGTCTCATCATAAGAAATGATAAGTGAGGTGATTAATATGTTAATTAACTTGATTTAAGCATTCCACATTGAACACACATGTTAAAAGATCACGTTGTATTCCATAAATGTATACAGTTATGATCTTTCCATTTAAAATAATAGTAATTGAAAAAGCAAGGTTAACTATTACTAAATCTTTAAGATCAGTTCTTATTGTCAGAAGGGAATTGGAACTAGAGCAAGGTAGAAAGAAGTTATTAATTCCATTAGATGTAAAAAAGGAAGTCAAATAATTCAGTATTCACAAATACGTTTCTTTATTCTAAGTCAAAAAATGAATCTATAAGGCAGAGGTTGCTAAAAATATGACATTTGTTAGAGAGTACTATTTTTCACTATGGAATGACTAATATAAAAAATACCACCTACTTACACTCATCACAGAGCCTCCTACGCTGCAGCATGCTCCACTTTCCTGGGCCGGGTGTCTTATTGATAAAACAAAAACACATTTTTAGAATTCTTCTAAGACCAGCTCTCTTATTTGACAGAAACTGTAGATGAAGGTGCTATGAGATTAGTTGAAGGCCTCAGCATATTTTAATCAACCACTTGTTTAAACACCTAGACATTTTCCTGCTGGGCTATCATTTCTCACCTATACAATACTTTCTTAATGACCTAATTGTATTATTCAGGGAAGTGTTTCCTCACTTTTCTAGGGCAAGTTTTAAGTTCTTGGTAGATAACATTTTGTTTAAATTAAGGAAATAAAACTAACCAACGGTGACTGACTACATTTAACCAACTCAAACAAGTAAACTTATTCTTACTGAAATGTTATTTTATGTGTCCCAGCATTCACTATGTAGGATATATTTTTTGCACCTTACACAATGATCAAGAAGATATTCTGGAAGCACATTGTTGATGTTCTTCAAGAAGTAGAAAAACTCCATGTAACTTCTAACCAGTCATCCCACTAAAGGAACAATCTTGATGAATAAATAAATAAATAAATGTTGGGGTCTGATCTGACTGCAAAAATCGTACTATATTCTTGGTGTGTTTTATGCTGTTGTTCCCAAAACAAATCACAATGATTCATAAATATATTTTTTAATTGCCAAAATAATGTCGGTGAGCTAGAACCCCTATTTCACAACCCAAGGATCACCAGTTATATATTGAATCATAACTATTTAGTTAGCCTCATCGTTTCCTTCAAATAAACCTTTCAAAAAGCAAAGTGAAAAGTGTCCGTTCCAAAAATTAATAGCAGTCACTTTTCTGATGCATAACATCAGTTGTCTCAAAGAAGGCAATTACAGAGCTAAAACCAAAGCGAAAGCTATTACTTAACTCCCAACAACAAAAAGGAATGCAGGACTTCAATTCAGAGACACTCCAAGAGAGAGGGGGTGTTTTCTGTCATCAGTATTATCACCCACATTTCCACAACAGCAACCCATATTTTGGGTTGTTTGATGTTGTTTCTTTTTTTAAAAACAAATACCAGGGTAAAATCCAGTGCAAAGTTTATACATTCATTGGAGAAAGAAATAGATCAAAGGGAAAAAGCACAGAGCAAAACCTTAGGATGAGAACGCACCCCTCTTCAACCCCGATCTGTTTCATCCGGAGCGTGTGTGCAGAAGAGATGAAACATGCTAGCCTTCGGTAGCAACTTTACTGGCATTTAGCTTTCCACCAACAAATCCTTAATATGTATGTTATGTTTAGCTTTATACTGATAGTCATGGCTTAGTGCTTGAAACTTACCTTGAAACTGGCAAAAAAAAAATACACTATTTACTGTGCAGCATACATAAAATCAATGTCCACACACTTAGCACACCAAAAAACATATACTCTTGGTAAAAATAAATAAATAAAGTCTCATACAGAGAAAATAATTCACCTCAAACAAAGATAAAGAATTAGCAGAATCTTCCTTTCTTAAAACCTGAGGTAAGCAGTTTGCTGTAATGACACTGATGATCTAAAACTAAGCTAAACTGCATTCCTAAACATTATTTACTTATCAAATCCCAGTAAATACTGTTTTTCCCATGTATTTAAAACATCATGAAAACTAAAATATTATGAGAATGCGTCCTAACGTAAGTGTCACTGGATCACAATAAAAGTCATGCAAATCAAGCCAAAAATTATATCTCCTGTTTCCCTCCCTTCTCTCCACTAACCCCTCTGAGAGGTTCTTCAGATGTTCTAGACAACCTAGAACTGTCTAGAAAACTCAAGCCAATGGTGTCTGCGAATAAGAAAGCTGACAAGTTATTCCACAGACTGGAAAACCATTTTTAAGTGCACAGTTCAGAGGGTATCCCAAAGCTCCCATATTCTGTTAAGTGTAGTGAAAATTGGCCAAGCAAATTTATTTCCCAAACTGGAAGATGTCATATCTTCTAACAAGACTGACCACATTTCTTCTCCTGACAGTTCTGACTCTGAGCAGTAGCTTGCCCGACGCAAGTCCTCGGCAGCCTCAGCAGACAGTTCAGCTACACCCCTGCATTTCTTCCCGGCCACAGGGTGCCCACCTCCACCCCACGCCCAGTCCTCCCCGATCCTCTACCCTCGGCCTGTCCACCAAGCCAGGCCGCTGGGAGTCGGGGTTACCGGGCAGTACATGAGGGTTACGCTGGCATCTTCCTCCAGCCCTAGACAGAAGTTTCCACAGTGGCTTTGCTCTTTTTCGGATTTAAACAACAATTTTGGTGGTGCCAGGATTCAGAGGGGAATGAGTGAGTGGGAAGGCAAGGAGGGAATAAGAAAACGATCACCACCAACTCATTTTTCCTTCCATGTCTCTTAGGAAAACGCGTTCTCCGGTGTCAGACCTTACAGTCAACAACAAGTCAGAGTCATCCTGATACTCCACCTCTGCATCCAGTCCACAGCACACGTGTTCCTGCGCAGCTCAAACGGAACCCACCCTGTCCGGAGAGCCTGGGAGGTTGGGCAAAGCTCCCCTGCAAACCCAGGCAACGTGCCCTGGTTGGTGAGCAGTCCAGAGGTCACAGGCGACCCCTGGGCCAGGCCGGGTCTGCAGACTGACCTCGGCTGCACACAGAAACTTGTTCCCAACTTGAGCTGGACGGCCCAGCCAGCCCCCTCCCGCTCCAGTTCCCCCCAGGACCCCAGGTCTCCCTGGAAGCTGGGTCTAAGGCCCGGGCCCTCCTCCGACCTCGCAGACCGCCTGGGGCGGGCGGATCCCCGCAGCCCCCGCCCCCGCGCTCCCGCGGTTCCAAAGCCGAGCTCCCAGGGCCCTCCCCAGCCCTCTCTGCTGGTGGACAGACCCACGTCCCTGCCAGGTCAAGTGTCCCCCGCGGTAGGGTGTCTAAAAAGTCCCCACCTGAACAAAGGTCCGCATAAATCTCTAGTAAAATGCCCTCTGAAGCCAGGCGGTGGGTACACAGGCTTGGGGGCAGAGCAGGGTGGGGAGTTGAGAAGAAGCAAAGGACGCTCGCAGCATCGCCCCCTGTGCTCTTTAGTGTACCAGGAGCGGGACATTTAAATTATTTTTGGTGTATTGATTTTTTTAAGTTCCCCTTTTCCTTTCCATCTTAAGCGGGCATTGCAAGCCGCGCTGTCCAGGAGGAAGGGGACAAACGCCGGCCCCAAGCTGGAGCCGGGACCCCGGCAGGGCGCCGAGGGCGCGGGCTGAGCGTCTGGGGACAGCGTCCGGGCGCCGCGGGCGGGTCTGCGCCCCTCGGTGTGCCCGCGATGCCCCGGGGCTGGCTCCGCTCCCCCGGCCGGGGGCCGGTCCCTGGCGCTGGCGCAGCGGGGCCGGGGAAGCCTCTCCGGCCCCTTCGCGGGCGTCCGCGTCCCCGTCCCCAGACCAGTCGCACCCCGGCGTGCAACAGCGGGGACGCGGTGGCAGCGGGCGTGGGAGGAAGGGGCTCGCGAGGCGGCGGGGCTGCGCGGTCGCCGCGGGCGCCCCCAAAAGGCGCATCTCGGGGCGGACTCAGGCTGTCCCCGTGCGCGCGGGGGGCAGCGGCGGGTTCCAGCCGCGAGAGGGGAAAGTGGCCGCGCAGCTCGGACAACTTTGCGGGAGGCCGGCGGCCGCGGGCGGATGGCGGAGCCCCGAATGCGGCTGCACAGAGCGGGAGGCCGGGCCGGGCCGGCAGCGCGGGCGGGCGGCCAGCTAGCCCTCCGGCAGCCCAGGGCCACCTTCTCCAGCTCGGCCGGGCAGGGGTGCCCGCGTCTGGGGACGCCCACCGCCATGCCCACGCCCGGCCGCCGGACCCCGGCGCTCGGGAGGCAGCGGGGACCCGCACGGGGACGGGGACGGGGACGGGGACCCGGCGCCGCCGCCCGCAGCACCCGGCCACGTACCTTGAGCTCCTCAATGTCCAGGTCTGTTGATCTGTCCATGGAGCGGAACTGGAGGAAGTGGAGAGGACCCGGGCAAGTTGGACCGAAAAGCAATCTAGTCTTTTAGTTTCCAGTTTAAACTCAGCTTGAGCCTCCTCCAAGCCCTGGCAGCTGCTCTCAGTCTCATTCTCCGTGGTCACGCCGCCTCCGCCGGTTAAAAATAATACAAATAAATAAATAATAATGATAATTCACTTTGTTTTACTTCCTCGGAGATGGGATGACAGGTGATCCTTCCCGCGGTGGCACGCAGCTCAGTCCGACCGAGCAGGAGCCAGGGAAATCCACTGTGGTGAAGATTATTTCTTCTTCTGCAATAAGCTTAGAAACCCGCGGACTGCTGCATCCCATGAAAAAAAGCTGCTTCGCTGGACAGCATCATGCGGCAAATTTCAAGCAAATGTGTTCAAACTGAAGGGAAGAGTGCGGGGTCCGAACCGTCTCCGCCAGGGTACCGGCAGGTCCTTCAGCCCCAGCCCTGGACAGGAGCCTCCTCGATTTCCCCGGCAAGATCACCTCATCCCCGAAGTCCTGCATAGACTTACAAAACGTCTTGCAGCGAAGAGGTGTCCTCTCGGTAGGGAAAAGAAGATAATAAAGTCTGAAGGGAACGTTCTCCTTTGAAGGTTATGCTAAAAGAGTTGAAGAGAATAGGAGGTGGATCCTACAGAGAGAAGAGAGGGAGAGAGAGAGACGGAGAGGGCGAGAGAAACCTTCCTACTGCTTGCCTGTTTTACTGGCCTTCGCCACCAGGTGCCTGACTTCACTCCTCTCATCCCCAAGCCAGCACTAAGGGGATTTCTCTCATCTGTCAAAAAGCAACATTTCCTCTCCAGACAAACACTCTCCCTGGGTCTTAAAGACTGCCCTCTGTCCGGAATCTGCTAGGTGACAGGCATTTCAATTCACTTCCTACGTCCCTGGCCTGTTCCTACAGAGGTAGCAGCCCGTGTGTGTCTTCCACGTATTCAGAGGTGCTCAGGGTAGATCTCTGCTGCTTTAGTGTCGGGTTTGTTTTGTGTTTTTCTGTTTGTTTTTATTTTTTGAAGACTTTTACAGAAAGTAACGAATAGAAAAAGTAAAAAAGAAATTCTGCAATAGTGCTTATGAGAATTAACAAATTGTTCTGGCAGGTCAGGTCAGTGCATTTAAGTTGTAGATTGTGGATATGGAGAAAGGGCTCCTTTATTCATGTGAAGGTCTCAGTGTAACAGCTTAAGTTTTGAAGGAATTTAAGGTCTCTTATTGTATTATGACACATAAACTAAGAAACTTAAAGATGTTTTCAGATTCAGGGGAAAAGAGCTAAGTGATTGCCTTTGTTTCTAAAAATATATACCTTTTTATTTACTCATTTGTATTTACAAGTGCCCAGTCCAGCCTCCTGGCCTCCTTCTCCGACCTGGTCTTTGTCCTTCTGTGCTCAGCTCCAGCCACCTGGTCTACCAGTCCACCTGCCATTTCTTCTGCCCCTGGCTCCTAAACCCTCAGTCACGTGCTTGTGTGTTTAGCACTTGTGCTTCAGACTAGTCACCTTTTGGAGAGAATTTTTTGAAAGTGAATTCCTCAGATCTTCTGTTCCTCTGTCCTGTCTTAGCAGGAACCTCAACGTACCATTATTGGATGTGCACATGCATTACCTGTGTTTGCACAGCTTCCCTGATAGACTACTAGCTCTTCAGAACACGTTCATACAGTTCTTATTCACCTGGTGTTCAGTGAGCCTAGCAGATAGTGAACACAAGGGGGCGTGGAGTGGGTGAATGTGCGTGGAAGGAAGCCTTCACAGTTCAGGTCAAAGCCCTGGAGACACCCAGGGCTCCCTACTCCTCCCCACATCCACATGCCGCTCCAATGTTCACCTCCTAGGATGTAGCTGTGCCTGTGGAGTTCGTCTTTACATTCAGCACCGAGAGCTCCTTAGGTTAAGCCTGTTCTATGCCATACACTTATCAGTGTTTGCTTTCTTTCAAACTTTGATTTACGCCTATGGCTTTTGAGGTTCACATGGAGTAGCCCATAGTCCATAATCAGTGGGTCTGAACAACAGCATCGCAAAATAAATTCTACATGTTCGTTTTACATAATATACGATGAAAAATAATGAAACTGCAGGATGAGAGTAGGTGAACTTAGGAAAACCTACTATTCTAAAATAGTTCCTTTTCTATAAAGTATCAACAATTCAACTTGAACAAATATAAATACGTGTGATTTTAAAGTTAAGCTTTTCCCTGTGAAATAATTTTACATTACTTATTGTCGTTATCTAATTTTAGAAGATTGAATAAAATATGCAAATTTATTTTGAACATATTAACAAAGCGATACTATTTCTAACATAATTTTCCAATTTGCAATTATGAAAATGTAGTTCAAGGAAGATACCCATGAAATAAACATTAATGTTTAAGTAGTATTCAGACAGGGAGGGCTTAAGGTAGTTTCTTATATAAATTATATAATTTTATATATGAAAAAATATGATTTTGTACTTAACAAAAAAGTTCACTAAACTAAAACTTTTAAGTATGAATAGTTGTGTACATATGTATTTAATCCTCTGTATTTGTGGATTCCTCGTCAGCTGATTTAACCAACCTCGGATGGAAAAAAACAATAAAAAACATTTTTTTAAATGCAATAATTAAAAAGCCACAAATTTTTTAAAATACAGAATAACAACTATTTATATTATTTTAGGTATGATAAGTAATCTAGAGAGTATTTAAAGTATATAGAGATTATATGTAATGTATATAGTAATACTTCCTTTTGTAAAGGAGATTTTGGAGGATAGGTCCTGAAACCAATTGCCCACAGATATTTAGGGAGGACTGTATACATCTAAAGGGACTTTAATTTATCTTTAGAGAATTTGAAAATATAAAGTTATATTCAATGCTTGAAGTTCACCAACTACTATTACACAAGTTCCAGAGACTTGACTGTTTCCAAGTTGGTTACCCATTTTGGTCTAATTAAATGTATATAAAGTAAGAGACTTCCAAATCTTCCCTATTTCACAAAATCCCATTCAAATTGATAGACTACATCTTCCCCAAATCAAAACATTAGTGGATCTCAAAACTATAATTGGCTAAAATGATTTATATTACTTTTCAAGGCAATCAGGATGCAGTTTCATTTCATCTGATATGTGGCTAGATTACACAAGTGATAAAAAACAGGATAACGTTAACTACGTGTAAAAATACGGCAATGGAAGGATGAGGAATTGAGCTGAGAAAACAAAAGAAAACGTTTTCTGGATTGTCCCGAATCACAACTACAAGTCAAAGCCAGCTACCCATGGCTGTGGAGGAAGTCATGCCAGCGCCTTGCAGGATACGTGAAAGGGTCAGGACTCGATTTTAGCAACGAGGTACAATTCACAGGCAAACTGCAAAGAGCAATTACAACCTCCAAGCCAGGGGAGGGAAGCACCGTCGGGTCACGGATGCTCCATTTCAGGATCGCTCATCCATAGATACATTCATCAATGTCACCTTCTACAAGTATTAAAGCAAATGTACACCTGGCATTATAAGTTTTATTTTAACCATTTAATTTCCACAAGAAGTTACACATTTTGATACAGTTTGGATTTTTTTTTTCTTTAATTCCCATTGTAATTATCAATATGTTCATGACTCTGAGCTCCAGTAAATAATAGTTGCAGGGAATATTGCTAAGCCTGTTGATATTACTCATCATTCTCTTTAAATTCTGGAAAGAAAATCTTTCTTACCTCTTATAGATTACTCTTTTTATTTGTAGTAATTTAAAAGTAGGTAACTTAATCATATATTCTTTTATCTAGTGCATGCTTTATATTCATCATCTTTGGTTTAAAAGCACTTAGAGAGTTTGAAACTGTGTAGGCCTGCATATTCTGCCCTCTTTCAACTCTCTTACCAAACCCCTAATTTTATGTTTTTATGTGAATTCTCATAGTGCCCTAGATAGCAAGATCACATTTTCTTTTAATTTTCTGAAGTTATAAAAGGAAATAGTAATGTATCTGATTTACTAACACAGAGTAATGAATGACTTATTTAAATAGTTGCCTCCAGTTTATTTCTGGTGATTAGCATCTGTATTCATGTGAACTAAACACTTGCTACAGAAAGGGATGAGTTCTCAAAGGTCTTATTTTTCAAGTTATAAGGTTTTTAAAATTATATACTGGAAAAAACTGGAATGAAAACTAGTAAAATGTTTTTACTTTTATCTGAATAAGACATGTAATTGTTAATATGTGGATAGATGAAGAAAAATAAATTAAGTGAGCTATTGACATTGTGATGTATTTGAAAGGATATTCTTTGGCTTTTCCCCAAAATTTTCACCTGTTGTAGCATAAATGTGTATTTTTTATAGAAAATCATGTTGAAATTAGGTTAAAATTATTTCTTTTAACCTTCAGCTCAGATTATGCTTTTACTCCATGTATTTCTCCAAGAAAAAAAAAAAAAGAAGAAGAAAAACAGGATTAGTACTGCAGATGACAGGAAAAAGCAATGGATAAAAAGAATTAAAGGACCCAGACATGCCTGTCTGTAGCCAAAAAAGAAGCCAGGAATTAGCATGAAAGCTCCCAAAAGATTGAAACTGGGAACATTTCCCTCTTCCCTTTTAGATTTAATAGAGTAAAAAAAAAATATTACCAAATGTATATTTTTTGTTAAAAAATTACAGTCAGCTATTTAGCCTCATATGATTGCAAGAGTTGTTGAGTCATGACAATACATATACTTTGTAAAGCATAGATTAATCTATGAAAAGTAATGGGTGATCATTGTAGCATTTAAAGAGAATGTTAATGAATACGGTCTTAGCAGCATGCTCCCCAAACTATTTATTGGAGCTCAGAGACATATACACCGATAGTCATAGTCATAGACTGAAGTTTTAGACACAACCACGTCAAAATGCTAATCCTCCTAAGCAGTGTAAGAAATAGAAACATAATGAATCACACACACACACACACACACACACACACACACTTGAATTAAAGGTGACAAGTATAGCACAGCAATAATTAAAGCAAAAGAGAAGTGTTGCCAGCAAAGTCACCTCACAGTTATACAAGCATAAATACATGGTAAACAAATGTCGAACTGCAGCCAAGAGCTACGCCCGAGCTTCCTGCCCAACACCTAGAATCCATGTACATTGAGGTGGGCCTCGTCCTGCTCCTTGAACTGAAAAGCCTCTACTCCAAAACTCCCCTTCCTGCCCAACACCTAGCGAAGCGAGGTAGGGTGGTCTCTGTCTCCTTTCTGTCTCTGTCTCTCTCTCACTTTCTCTCAGAAAAACATCTTTAAGTACTGTCTCTTGTCTCTGACCTCTCTTTCATCATGCTAATTTCAGAATCTATGTGCATCTGAGGTGGGCTTAGCCCTGTTCCTTTCGCATGGCACACAAACACTGTACAGTTTTCATTTCTTGCTTTTTAAATTTTTTTTCTTTTTAAAATTTTTTTTTGCTTCTCTTTTATTTGTTTGTTTGCCTGTTTTCCTTTTCCTTTCTTTTACCTGACTTTCTCACCTTGCTTCGCAGGTTCCACACATTGCATGTCCAGACAGGTGGAGGTGCACAGTAGCGAAACACATGAATACATTTAGGCCCATAGAAATCTTCACACCCCCAACTGAAGTGCTGCAGAAAGGGAGAAACTCATCTTCATAAAACTGAATTCAAATCTCATTTTGTGGATACCAAGTTGCAAAACACAGTAGTAGAGGAGAAATAGGCATAGAAGTACCTCACAGTAAATGAAGCATATGGGCTTACAGTTGCAGAAACCTACAACAAATTAGCCAAATGTGACTACACCACTAAATGACTAAAATTTAAAGAAGAGGGACTGAAGAGTGATCAGCAGGGAGAAATACGAAGCTCCAGAGAGTTCAGAGCTCATCTCCTCCCACACAACTCTGAATTCCCTATTGAAACCCCATAGCTCAGCCCAGGTGCACCTGTTCCTTAGAAACTGGGAGACCTTTGTAATACCCAGTTCCTTTGACAAAAGTGCAGTTTGCTTAATGAGCACCAAGGAAATGGAACTGCAAAGATACAGCGTGTCATCTTCCACACACCTCTAACACTCAGAATTAATTCTAAGAAAGTAGGAAGAAACATAAAATCCATCAGATGACCAGAAACCACCACAGAGGCACAAGAAATATGAGAAACCAAGAAAATAACTCTCCTCCAAGGGAAAAGAACAGCCCTTCATCATCTGCAGATAATGCAATGGAACTAGTGGAAATGTCAGATAAAGAATTTAGAATATTCATAGTGACAAAGCTAACAGAGAGGCAAGAGAACAGAGACAATGAACTCTAGAAGATGCAGGAGAAAAGAAACGAGTTCCAGGAGGTAAGGGAGTTCTTCCACAATCTGAAACGGAAATACACACCAAAAAAAAAGAATCAAATGGAACTGTTAGAAACGAAGGTTGGGATACAGGATATCAAAACCTCCCTTGAAAGTATTAAAAGCAGATTAGATCATGCAAAAGAGTGAATCTTAGATGTGGAAGACAGAATCTCTGACCTAAAGAAATTCACCAAAAAGACCAAGAAACTAAGCAAGAAAAAAAAAAAAAAAGAATAATATATTAGAAATAATAGATACCATTAGATGCCCACACATCTGGATAATTAGTATACCTGAAGGTGGAGAATAAGGGCATTGATAATCTATTCCATGAAATCTTGGAAGAAAACTTTCCAAACCTAGAGAGACATTCGAATATCCAGAACCATGAAATACAAAGGATCAACCACATAGAATCAACCCAAGAAGATCTTTTCCAAGGCACATCATAGCCAGACTGACCAACACCACAGAGACAGGTACTAAAGTTGTCAAGAGAGAAACATCAAGTTATTTTCAAAAGATATCCCATCAGGTGACATCGTACCTCTAATTGCAAACAATGTAAGCATGGAAAGAATGGGAAAAGATATTCAAAGTGTTAAGTGACAGTTTCAACCAATAATACAATATCTGGCAAGATTATCCGTCATATGAGAAGAAAAGATAAAAACATTCTCAGATCAACAAAACTTGAAAGAATTTACCAAAACCAGACCAGTTCTTCAAGAAGTTCTGAAGGGAGTGCTATCCCAGGAAAACTAAAGACAGACAGAAGTAAGAGGACAAATAATTACCATGAAAATGGCCAACTTAATGATAGGAACAAGTTCAGAAATATCAATAATAATGTTGAATGTTAACTCCCAGTATTTAAACAAAAAGATCAGACCATAGTAACACTGCAAATTCAACAAAAGAGAGATTGCATGGACTGAAATGGTGAAATTGAATTCTATGGTCTTTGACTAAAACATTACTGATTTCCTTCTATGTTTTGTCTTCCAGATTTAAGGATTTTTGTTTTATTTTAAGATACTGATAGATTCAGGGACCAGCAGTTAGCGTAATGGCTATGTCACTGGACTCCCACGTAGTCGACTGCTCTTCGAGTCCCAGACCCGGTGGCTTAAACTCACGCCGGGCACGTGTGCGTGCATGCCCAAGATCCCGAGAGGAGAATGGAGGAAAAGGGATTGCGGAGTGGCCATCCCCTCTGGGGGTGATTTCTCGCTTTCTATCTCTCTGTCTCTCTCTGTCTGTCTGGCGAGCGCACTCACCCTATAGCAAAAAAAACCTCTCCAAAAAAAAAAAAAAAAAAAGATACTGATAGGTTCAGCAATCTGCTATTTTTTTTTTTTAATTTAAACATAAACTTTTCTCCCTTCCTGACCCCTCTGCAATTGGAAAATATTTGTGAGCATTCTTATTTTGTGGCAGAATGGCTATTTGCAGAAGTTCAGTAATACTATAATATCTGTTGCCTTGCATCAGAAATTGAATTCTTATGGGGCTTTGTACATGTAACAGACCAAATTGAGATTATCCTAATTTTTTTTTTTTTTGCAAATAAATTAGTTTATTCTTCTCTTTAGTAAAAGGGGAAGAGGGGAAAAAATGTTTCAGAAGAAAATTACAATGCACCTGTCACTGGATTCTAGCTTTGTCCATATTTTTAGTGTAAGATCTTTTGTAAATCAATAAAAAAATGTGAAAAAATGTTTACTATGGAAGGGGGAGGGGAGAGGGAAAGAAAATAAAAGTAAAAGTCGTGTAACTGACAAAAAAATGAGAAGCGATTTGCTGATGATAATGTATATACTGATGTCTTTGTCTTGACTGATATGCGTGGTATTCATGCTGGAAAAAAGAGATGTTGTGAATTCTAAAGATATATGTAATAACATGTAAATAATTTTTAAAAAATAAAAAATTATCAATAAATAGGTAAAAGCAAAAAAAAAAGCTACTGCTGATATTCAATGCATTTTCCTATCAAAAATGATGAGCAATTTCCCTGAAAACTTTAAGTGAACCAAAGTGCATGTACATACTAAATAAAATATAACTGAAGGAATTTTTTTAAGAGAGATTTTTTTATAGGGCATGTGCCCTTGCTGGAAAGACAGAGACAGAGAGACAGAAAGCAAGAAATCACTCACCAGGGGGATGACCATGCCGCAATCCCTTCTCCTCCATTCTCCTCTCGGGATCTTGGGCACGCACGTACAGGCGCCCAGTGTGAGTTTAAGCCATCAGGTCCTGCACTTGAACTGTAGCCAACTATGTGAGAGTCCAGTAACATAAACATTACACTATCTGATAGTCTCAAGAATTTTTTAATTATGCCTTTATTCATCACTTTTTTTCCCTATATGTGCTTGCTGGAGAAAGGCAGAGAAAGCTCAGAGAGAAGGTAAGGAATCACCCTCCAGAGGGGATGGCCACACCATAATCCCTTCTCTTCCATTCTCCATTAGCGATTTTGGGCATATGCACACATGCACAACATCATGATTTTCAAGCCACCAGATCCGGGACTTGAACAGTGGAGTCAGTTATGTGAGACCCAATGCCTTAACCTCCATGCCACTTCCTATCACACTGAAGAATTTTTTTATATTGCAATTCTATTCTCAGATGAACACTCTTTCCATTAGAAAAAATAAATCTTGCTCTATTATTTATATTGACTATATACATCGGTTCTTTTCTGTTTATATCTAAAACTTCAGCAAAATTAATCTCTAAAAACAGGATTCCTATGAAGTTTTTAAACTAAACTTTTGGAAGGAAAAAATAGCTTTTCTGGAAATATTTTCATTCCAAAAGAAGAACCTAAAACTCTTATGCTATCCCCTACACGTACAGAAGTGATAAACCAATATAATACCAACAACAATAAAATCTTTATGAACTGTCAGTCTTCCAGTGGTTTCTAATGGTCTCAATCTTACAATAAATGGAGTAGTATGAGGGACAGGGTCACAGATATGAGGAGAAAGGGATAAAACTGTAAGTAATTCTAAAAGAAAGTTGTGAATAGCCAGGAAGAACTGAAAGTAGTATTGGCCTTGAGCAGAGTACATTTTGGAGCAGGGAAAAAAATATAAAGAATCTGGAAGAAACTATTTCGTATGATTAAATTCTAAAACAAGACTCTTATTTTTAATTAACTTCTAGTTGGAAATTTTCCTATTCTGAGAATGGCAATAATACTACTCTAAAATAGAACATTACTATTTTTCTGTGGCTTGTTCATTGGCATATGATTATTGTTTTAAATTCATCTGGGGAAAATTAGTCAATGTGAAATTTCTTCTCTTCTTCCTCTTATGTCTGCCCTGAATAAAATAAAAATAAAAATTGAGTAAGTAGGGGCCACAGATGGTGTGGTAGTTACATCGCTGAACTCCCACATGGCCAATCGCAGTTTGACTCCTGGACCCGATGGCTTGAAAATCATGTTGGGTGTGTGTGTGTGGTTGCCCAAGTTCTCAGGGGGAGAATGGAGGAGAAGGGACTGTAACGTGGCCATCCCCTTAGGGAGTGATTTCTCACTTCCCCTCACTCTGTCTCTGTCTCTCCCCATACCCCTAGCACATATGCCCTAAGGCAAAAATCTCTTAAAATCAAATGCATAAAATTATATTTAATAAATTAATCTCTTATGATGTAATTTGCTTTATATTTAATTGCTTAAATATAAAATTGAATTCTAATGGAAATGCTATAGCTAAACAATAATAATGAAGGTTTGACTGAGTTCATTCAGTCCTGTCTTGCTTGGGATGTGGGGGGGACACTGGGGCTCAAAGACTTCCCACACTGATTTTACTGTTGTTGGTCAGTGCCTTATTATCATCAACATGTCCTGGCCATGGGCCTTTAGTAACTTTGACAATCCTCCTCTAAGAAATCTTAGTCCAGAATTTTACTATCCTGGCCATTGTAAAATATTCTTAGTTAACATAAAGTTCTTTGAAATGCTACAACATCAGTAGAATGCACTGATGTAAAGTTGAAAGTGAAAAGTAGATACAATATTGTGTTGTTTGAACCTGTAGTTGACCTGAAAGAAAGAGGAAGGAAGGGAGAGAGAGGAGGGAGGAAGGAAGAGAAAGGGGAAAAGAAGAGAAAAAGAGAGAAAGACATAGGAAGGCCAAGTGGGGCATATAGAGCAGTAGTACAATGGAACCGGAATCGCCCACCTTGCGTGACAAACCGTGTTTCCACCCAGTAGCCACAAACTGCTTCTTATGTAGTAAAGGTCATGCCCGGGCAGCTTGATACTGCTGGGTCATCTCACGCCCTGCACATTTGTGACTGTGGAGAGGACGAAGCTAGGGGATGTGTTACTGAGTTTCTTAAAGCCTAATTTATGTGACATTGTGTTACATGAACCCTCCCTTTTAAACTGAGAGTTCCTCACCAACGGCACCCAGACTAAGGCTACACGTCAATGACAAGCAGTTTCCTACTCCTAAACAGTTCAGTAAGATCTCTATGTTTGTCCAATTTAAAAATAAAATTTGAGGGCCGGCAGGTGGCATGGTAGTTAAGACATTGGACTCCCATGTGGCCGACTGCAGTTCAAGTCCTTGCTTTCTCATTTTCCGTCTGTCTCTCTCTGGTCAAATTAAAGAATAATAATAAGTAAAATAAAGAAATAATAATTCTTTAAAAATAAATAAAAAGAATTTTGTATGTTTTGGCAGAAATTTCTAGGTGGCAAGATGTTCCTTCCCAGTGCAGGTCCTGTGGGTTCTCTCCACGTTATGAAACTCTCTCCACTCTGAATACAGTTAGTTTCACCATCCTAGGCTTCAAGTTTGGTTTCTTTTTCTGCTGCTCCTCAATATCTATCTAAAATAAAAAGACTACATTTTCTTTTCAGAGTGATGTTTTTAGAAATGGGTGTTTAAGGGGTAGAATTCCTTAAAAACATAAGGGGACATGTGAATTCCTTTGATCTAGAGAATGAAAATGTAACTTATCTGTAATGAAGTTTGTTTTAATTTGTAAAGACATTTGGATAAAGTGCATGTTTATTTGAGGTTTGAACATTAGAGATTGAATGTGTATGCGTGCCCCAAATCCCAAGAAGAGAATGGAGGAGAAGGGATTGCAATTTGGCCATCCCCCCTTGGGGGGTCGGGGGTGTGATTTCATGCCTTTCTGTCTCTCTGTCTCTCTGGCAAGTTCACATGCCCTATAGCAAAAGTCTTTTTAAAAAAATAATAATTTCACAACAATACATTTTCAAGTGTATTTGTAAGTGTTTATTGCATTGATTACCTATAAAACTGGAGAACTATTTTTTTTGGTTTGTACCTATGTTCAATATATCCCTGAATTGCAAAATGCAGCTATTTATCCATTCTTATATGCTAATCAACTTTAACTTTTATGTGTAAGATAAGACTTTGATTCAAAGACAAAATTTCAATTGTTGTACAGTTATCAGAAATAAAAATTTCTTAATTTTTCTTTGATGATAAAGAAGAAAATGTCTTTGTAATTTTTTTGAGAGATTTTTTTGCTATAGGGTGCATGTTCTCTCAAAAACAGAGACAGAGAGACACAAAGCAAGAAATCACCCCACAGGGGGGATGGCCATGCAGCAATCCCTTCTCTTCTATTTTCTTCTTGGGGTCTTGGGCACACATGCACATGTGCCTGGCATGAGTCTAAGCCACCAGTTCCAATACTCAAACCGCAGTAGACTACATGGGAGTCCAGCAACATAGCCATTATGCATCTGCTGGTCCCAATGTCTTTGTCATTTTAATCGACTTACTCAAACTTCCTTTAAAAAAATGAATAAAGTAAAATTTTGGTTTAGTGATATTAATAATGTTAGGATAAATCAATTCAACATAATTTCATAACAACTATATATTTATTGAGAGTAAGCATGTCTTAAGCCTCACAGTTTCAAGAAACCAAAAGATTCTGAGCACAAAGATTTTATTATAATCAATAGCAGACAAAAGAAATGAAAATGGAAAGATAGGTTCTGGAAATTAATGAAAGATACGCACCCCCACTGTCATAATCCTGTTCTAAGTTTAAGATTAAGACTAGGCAAAATTTCAACCTCTGCTTTACAATTGCAAATATAGAAAAATGGGCTTATATTATTTTACTCCCTCTAAACTTTTAATATGAAATATGGAGGGGAAAGAACCAAACTGGAAATCAAGAGAAATAGATTACAGAGTTAGCTCCTCTGCTCCTTTATGTGTACATTTATGACTAATACGCTACCTAAAGTCTTCAGAACTTACGAGGCTCTATTAGAAGAGCTATTCAACTTTGTATCACACTTTTTAATAGTTAGTTAAGTAATATAATACATGAAAACAGCATTACTGTGAAGCCTGCCATGCAATAGATACTCAGTAGATGGTAGTACAGTATATTGTCCTTTCGAGTCCTTTCTGGTTCCAAAGATCTGTGCTAAACTTCCATTCTCTTAAATGTGTTCATTAGATAAATATGCAGCAAGTAGTAAGAGTTGCTGTCTTTATTAATGGGATAATTGGTGATTTTTTATTTTTCAAATTCCCCACAATCTGCATGCATTAAGTAGTAAATAGTAATTGAATACAGACACGGTAAAGGAGTATATTTTCAATTTGGAGGATATTGGGGTCAGCAGTTAGCGTAATGGCTATGTCGCTGGACTCCCATGTAGTCGACCGTGGTTCTCGTCTCGAACCCGATGGCTTAAAATTCATGTTGGGCGCGTGTGCGTGCATGCCCAAGATCCCGAGAGGAGAACGGAGGAGAAGGGATTGTGGCGTGGCCATCCTCCCTGCGGGTTGATTTCTCGTTTTCTGTCTCTCTGTCTCTCTCAGTCTGGCAAGCGCATGTGCCCTATAGCTAAAACTTCTCAAAAAAATAAATAAATAAATAAAACAATTTGGAGGATATTTTCAGGAAGTATAGCTGACAAAAAAACTAGTAACTATATGTATACATGAATGTGTGTGTGTGTGTGTGTGTGTGAGTGCATATATAGAAAGAGATACAGAGATAGAGAGAGATCTCAAAGAACTTGGGACCAGCAGTTAGCATAATGGCTATGTCGCTGGACTCCCATGTAGTCAACTGTGGTTCGCATCCTGGACCCGGTGGATTAAACTCACGCCGGGCGTGTGTGCGTGTGTGCCCAAGATCCCGAGAGGAGAATGGAGGAGAAGGGATTGCAGCATGGCCATTCTCCCTGGAGGGTGATTTCTCGCTTTCTATCTCTCTGTCTCTCTGTCTGTCTGGCGAGCACATGCGCCCTATAGCAAAAACCTCTTAAAAAAAAAAAAAAAAAAAAAAAAAAAAAAAAAAGAACTCAATAGAAAAATAGGTAAAAGACCTGAAAAAGTACATCTTGGAAGTAGTTAGCCAAGAATTAATTAACATAAGTCCATCCTCATATCTTTCAAGAAAATTCAAATTAAATCCATATTATCTACTATTTTATACCATTATATTGACCAAAACAAATATAATGAAAGGATGTATTGTATAGAATATGGAGACACTAGAATGCTTTTACAACATACTCATGGAAATATCAATTAGTTTAACAATATTTGAAAAGGTGGCATTTTCTAGTAAATGTGAACATACTGCATCTTATGATCCAGTAAGTTGACTCAAGCTTATTTCTGAACCAGGCAACATAAATAATACTAATTATAACAATTTTGAAATCTCAGAATCTTATTATAACAAAATTTTACTTCTTACTTATGTTATAGACTGATCCAGATCAGTGTGGCAGTGTGGCAAGAGTTCTATTCCACACAATAAATCTAGCGGCTCTTCTGAATTCTAGTATGACATCCTCCACCTTCAGCCAGTTAAAAGGCAAGGGTAGAGAGTAACTGAGGAGTACTAAATTTTAGGGTATTGACCTAGAAGTGATATACGTTGCCTTCTTCAACATTCTGTCAAATGACTTGACCTAACTATAGGGAATGCTGGGTAATGTGTAGTTTTGTGGACAGAAAGGAAAAGAACATGGATACTAATAAGCACTCTCAGTCTCTGTCCCAGCTACTCCTTTTGGTCACCAAATACCTCATATACTTCAGTAGCTCATGTCTAGGATCTCTGGGCTATATGTCATCTTCTTCTAAGGTGGCTTCATGTAGTCCAGTTACCTACGAATTAAAAAGACAATCAACTTTCTCCAAGACACCCCTATACATATGTGCAGCAAATAAGAAGCTAACCATTAAAAAAAAAAATACCTCTTAAGAAAAGGGGAGAAGGGGCCAGCAGTTAGCGTAATGGCTATGTTGCTGGACTCCCACGTAGTCGACCGCGGTTCAAGTCCTGGACCTGGTGGTTTAAACTCACGCCGAGTACGTGTGCGTGCGTGCCCAAGATCCTGATAGGAGAATGGAGGAGAAGGGATTGCGGCGTGGCCATCCCCCTGGAGGGGTGATTTCTCACTTTCTGTCTCTCTGTCTTTCTCTGTCTTTCTGGAGAGTGCATGTGCCTATAGCAAAAACCTCTCAGAAAAAAGAGAAAGAAAGAAAGAAAGAAAGAAAGAAAGAAAGAAAGAAAGAAAGAAAGAAGGAAGGAAGGAAGGAAGGAAGGAAGGAAGGAAGGAAGGAAGGAAGGAAGGAAGGAAGGAAGGAGGAAGGAAGGAGAAAGGAAAGAAAGGCAGAAAGAAAGAAAGAGAAAAAGAAAAGAGGAAAACTGGAGGCACCCAACATTCATTGACCCATAGCAATTATGAAGAACCCTTTACAGATAACTGTACAGTAATCTTTTTTTTTTTTTTTTGAGAGGTTTTTGTGCACTCTCCAGACAGACAGAGAGAGAGAGAGAGACAGAAAGCAAGAAATCAGCCCCCAGGGAGAATGGCCATGCCGTAATCCCTTCTCCTCCATTCTCCTCTTGGGATCCTGGGCACGCACGCACATGCGCCTGGTGTGAGTTTAAGCCACCAGGTCCGGGACTCGAACCTCAGTTGACAACGTGGGAGTCCAGCGACATAGCCATTACACTAACTGCTGGTTCCAGTGCACAAAAATCTTATCCTGGCAGTAGGCAGTGCTCCTAGGTTTGACCCTGATGTTCCTGGGATGAACTCCCTAGTTCAATGCTGTCTTGCCTCCACACTCAAGAAGTTTATTGTGTTCATCACTCTCCTTGGCCCTATCTAAAATAAGTGTTGAGAGTGGGCCCCTTTAGTGGCTGGGGCACTTTTGCAGTCCACTGGCTACTGAAATTACTTTGGGAGTTAAATTAATTGGTTAGGGCTGTCATAATAAGACACTGCAGATAGGGGGGCTTCAACAACAGAAATGTATTTTTGGACAGTTCTGGAGTCCTAAAGTCCAAGAGTAAAGTCCTCAGGTTTGACTTCCTCTGTGGCCTCTCACCTGGACTTGGAGATGGCTGCCTTTTCACTGTGTCTGTATGTGCTCTTTCTTCTATGCATGCACATCCTCGAGGTCTCTTTGTGAGTCCAAATTTCCTCTTATAAGAAAGTCCAGTTGGATTGGATTAGGGATCACCTAACGGCCTTATTTTGGTCTAATCACTTCTTTCAAGACCCTGTCTCCAAAGAGTGACTTTATGAGTTACCGGTAGGAAGAGCTTCAACACGGGAATTTTGAGGCACACAATTCATCCCATAACAGGAGTCCAAAAGCTGTTCTGTGGTTGGAACACTCAAGATGAAAGGTGGTTTCTCTGACAGTAAGATTCCCCCGAAGTATTAGTAGATTTATGATCTATTTTTGCTTTCTTTAGTTTCATGTGTCAGTGACTACACCCAAATTTCTTTCCCAGAATTTTTAGATACGTTGTTTCTTTGCTTACTCCTCAGTGTTCCCCGTGATAAACTAACGTGTGCCTTTCACGATGACAAGGGACAGAGATCTAGGAGAAAGACTACCGTTAATACAAATTTTGCCACAGTTTGGTGTAATTCATTAAACAGAATTTTTTGACTGACCCTTTGCCTTTGCCATGTGAAACTTTAAAATTTTATCTCTTCTTTTATGGGGTCTAAAAATACTCTCCTGGTGCCCGCAAAATGCAGTTCTAGCCCTTGCTCTCTCTCCTTACATCTCCTATCCTGCCTGGCCAAAAGCAGATAATTGTACCAAACACACACTACATTCTTTTCCAACCTTCTTCCTCTTGAGCTGAAAAGTTCAGTAGGTGGATGATTTGCCTTCCAAGTTATTACTGGCGACAGTCTTACCAGATTTGTGCTGTGTTATAACAGGGCCCTCCAACTCTTAAGTCTCTGATATCTGACCCCTTGCCATGGTTTAGTGCTCAGTAACTGGCACATGTATGTATTTCTGGAGAGTTAGGTTAGAAAAATGGGCAAGTATCACTTCTGTCCAAATTACCTTGACCAGAAGATGATCACACAGCCCCAGAAAATGGCAGAGGAGCCCGTGAAATGCAATAAACAAATAAAATCATGCAAAAAACATGCTGTAAGTTTATAAAGAAATCCAATGGTTTGGAAGAGGGCTATCGCTGGCATGGTATCCCCCCACACTGTCGCACCAAGTACTCCAGCATCCATTGGAGCATTCATTCACAGACACCCACTGAGCACCTACGGCTTGGACCCTGGGCATCTGACTGCAAGTAGCAAAACACAAAAACAAAACCGAAAATCCTCTGCACCATTAACAAGAGGCAGTCCTTTGTCAAAGTAAAAGCTAATGGGAACATTTCCTAATAGTTAAACAGCCTATTAGTTCAAAAATAGAATGGTCAAGACAAGCAAAACAAATTGTTCCAGACATTCATTTGCAGAGCACTGCGTGTCCCAGCAGATATGGAGGAGCGTTCACAATAAAGCACAAGAGGGACAGTTAGACTCTTCACTTTCAGTCCTACCTTTTCAAGGGATCGTAGAATTGTTTTTAAACTGACCACAGAGATAATATAGGTGCATCCTCATCGTATAGAAATAATGGATATATACATAAATACAACAGTCTAAGATAGACAATACCACAGTCAAGACAAACATCCCTTTAAGAATAAAGTCAGAAATGTTGAACTAGAGAGAGGTCTCCAAAAGTAACATATTTATGAGATAGCAACAGAAAAAGGAACTACAGAATTAAAAATACTTTACAAAATATGATTATTTTATACAATTATTCACAGATTTCCCCATGCAGAAAATGCGCTTATCTTCTCTATCAATAAAGGAATAGTGTCTTCATCTGTTTTTTGTTTTTTATTAGTATTGGATCTGTAGCTTTCCTTCAGAAAATTCCTTATTCTACTTTTGATTGACATCACTTTCTTGCTCCAACTACAGGTTGAATATTATTAAATTTAAGTACTGCTAATAGCTCATCATTGACAGATTTTCTACTCAATTTTTTTTAAGGAATAACAGCAATATTTTCTTCCACTATGGAACAAATAATATTACAAAATATTGCATAGGGACACCCTTTTCAGCAGTATGAGAATTAATACGTCTCTCTTCTAAGCACTTAGCACAGAATTTTATGTGTACTCATCCCTGCTAAGAGTTTAAACTTTGTAACAGGCTTTCATTCATTTGTCTAGCACTGCCTTGCACAAAGTAAAAGTCCTGTTTTTGTGTGGAATACGTGAATTTTACATACGTTCTTTCTCCTCTCTCTCTACCTCTTTCATTTCTCTCCCTCACGCACACACATGTACACACTTTATAATGGCTGACTATTGATTTAAAGTCTTTAGTTTGTTTCATCATGTTTTTCTTTGGGAATAAAGAGCTCATCAGATTCTTCATCTTTTGTTGACAAACATGGAAAAACCAGATATTTATTATATTATTCAAAATGTGTATTATCACTTTCACAATGTGATTGGAGAAGGGACTTCATTTTACAAACTATGCATAGTAATTTAAAAACAAGCATTGCCAGAGTGGGTCAAATACCTCTGGGCATTTGGGGTTGGCATAGAAAAGGCAGTGATTGCAAAACGGACCTGTGTCACTGCCCCAGGGTTGGGAGGGAGGCTGAGGAAAGCGGTTCCAGGGACTCCAGATGCAGACTGCCAGCTCCAGGCTGCATCTGCAGGAGCTTGTCAGGAGAGCAGCTCGGTAGAGCGGAGCCAAGGCTAAGCTAGAGGGAAAAGAAAGCCTAAATCCAGAGAGAAAGCATGGAATACTGAGAAGAGTCGTGCGCTCTGGACTGCAGATACCCAATATTCTTTCTTCCTTTCTTTCTTCTTTCTTTCTTTCCTTCTTTCTTTCTTTCTCTTCCTTCCTTCCTGCCTTCCTTCCTTCCTTCCTTCCCCCCCCTCTCTCTCCCTTTCTTCTTTCTTTCTTTCTTTCTTTCTTTCTTTCTTTCTTTCTTTCTTTCTTTCTTTCTTTCTTTCTTTCTTCTTTTTTTGGAGAGGTTTTTGCTATAGGGTGCATGCACTCACCAGAAATAGAGATGGAAAGCTAGAAATCACCCCCCCCAGGGGAGATTGTCACACCGCAATCCCTTCTCCATTCTTTTCTTGGGATCTTGGGCACACACGCACAGGTGCCCGGCATGAGTTTAAGCCACTAGGTCCAGGACTCAAACCGCAGTCGACTACATGGGAGTTCAGCAACATAGCCATGTTATGCTAACTGCTGGTCCCATGCAGAAACCCAATATTAGCTCTATACTTTGGACAAGTTACTTACCCTATCTGCGTTTCAGTTTTGCTAATCTATAAATTGGAGTCTTTGTAAAATTTAATATTAATGAATTCTAGGTGGTAGTGCAGTAGTAACCCAACTGGACACTTCATGGGAGAGGCTCTGGGCTCTCGCCCGGACTGACCTGAGCACCTGGGAGACGTTCATGGAGTTTGTGATACCAGTCAGCAGAGACCCGGGGTGGACCACGGAGTCAGGGACCTGTTGGGGTACCTGCTTCTTTGTCTCTCACTTTGCTATCTCTCTCATGAAAGAAATGAGTTGTGTCTTTTTTTGTTTCATTTTGTTTTATTGCACAGTCAGCCCTGGGGTGTGGTGGTGATGGCAGCTGGATTCTGCATGGCCAATGGCACAAACTGAGTCCTGGACCCGGCAGCTTGGAAAACACACTGGCCGTATGTGTGTGCAAACAGGTGCTCATGCATACACAAAATCCTGAGAGGAGAATGGAGAGCAGAGATTGCAGCACGGCCAACCCACTTACATCCCTCTGCAGGAATGTCTGACTTTCTCTCATGCACGCGCTCTCTGTGTCTCTCTCCAGTGAGGACATTTAATTTTTTTTTTTTTTTTTTTTTTTTTTTTTTTTTTTTTTTTGCTATAGGGCACGTACGCTGGCCAGAAAGACAGAGAAACAGAGAGATAGAAAGTGAGAAATCACTCTCCAGGGGGGATGGCTACACCGCAATCTCTTCTCCACCATTCTCCTCTCAGGATCTTGGGCACGCATGCACACATGCCTAGCATGAGTTTAAGCCACCGGGTCCGAGACTCAAACCATGGTAGGCTACATGGAAGTTCGGCTACATGGGAGTTCAGCGACATAGCCATTACGCTAACTGCTGGTCCCAATATTTTTTCATTCTTAATTGCAATGCTTAGAACAATACCTGACCCTTTTATGCACTAAAAATGTAAATCTAGGAGCTGGGAGACCTCGTGGCTGGCTGAATATCTGAATCTTAGATGGCGCTGGAGCCGGTGATCAGAAGAGGGTAGGATATTCTCATAAAAAGAGCGGTCACAGGACGAGACACTGGGTGGGGAAAGAAGGTTCTATTGAGAGAGACGGGGGCTGTGGGGGAGTGGCCTCTCCACCGTTCCTTCATTTCCTCTCGGGAGCCACATGTATCTGGTGTGATTTAAGACGTTGCATCTGGTACTTGAACCGCGTGGTTGGTGGTGTGAGATCCAGCTGCCTTCACCACCACACCACTGGCAGGCCCAGGACGTTTCTAATCATTGCCCCACCCTTTTGTGCTGGCGATTCGACACCTGGTCAGACTGGGAGGAGGCCATAAATGTCCACTAAGTTGGGGGATATTATGATTCAGATGAACTCACTTTTTTTTTTTTTAACTGACACTGTCATAATAGTTTTTTCTTCCTTTTTTAATTGTCAGAGGGGAACAAGTGCACCCCCCCAGAGAGAGATGAAGAGAGAGAGAGAGAGAGAGAGGAAGAAAACACCCCCAGTAAGGTGTGGTCACCCCACAATTTCTTCTTGTCCTTCTGTCCATCCTGTTGGGATTTGGGGCACACACACACACACACACACACACACACACACACACCTGTCTGATGTTTTTCAAGCTGCTGGGCTGAGATTCAAACCTGGGTTGGCCACGTGAGATCCAGCCTCCTTCCCCCCTAGGCTATGGAGCTGGCCTATACGCTTTCTATTCTAATACGCCAACATTGGTTTTCGCTGATGGGTCTCTCTGTTGGTCCGACCCACATCTCTCTGCAATATCCAAATACTTTTCTTTTAGAGAGTGATTGAGAATGTTGTTATTTTGTTTATCAAAGATTAAATAGTTTTGAAGAAAACTGCTTTATTTCCTTTCTTAAATTTTTAATATTATTGAGAATATTTGCATTTTCTTTAGGAGTCCAGTTAACAATGCTACTGCTTATATTGTGCACACGATTCATTAAATGGGAAATGGAGAGGATGATATTTACCATGGTATAGCTATGATTTTAGGAAATTCTTATTCATTAAACTTAAAAATATATAATCAATAGCAGTATCCAAAAGGGTAATTTTTAAATTAATGTGAAATCAAGATTTATTTGGTTGCCTTTATGAACTACATTATCATCGCTTACTCTTATATGAGTCACTAGCCTTGTTTCTTAGCTCTAATAATAAATGACCTATACTAGAACTTTTTAAATTTTTTTTGTGCATACTAGAACTTTTTATAGAGCAAAGTTCTGAAAAGTTATACACAATGAAATTTTTATAATAAAATTTTAAAAATAAGAAGCTTTTTTCTTTTTCCTATAGGGCATATGCACTTGCCTGAGAGAGGGGAAGTGAGAAATCACCCCCTGGGGGCTTGGCCACACCACAATCCCTTCTCCTCCATTCTCCTGTTGGGATGTTGAGCACGCATTCACACATGCCTGGCATGATTTTCAAGCCCCAGGTTTGGGACCTGAACTGTGGTCAGCCATGTAGAAGTCCAGCACCTTAACAGTCATGCCATTTGTGGGCCCCCCGCAATAAGAAGCATATTTTAGAAATACTAGGACTGACCTTGTAGTGCAGTTGCTAAGAACTTCACTTAGAAATCCAGAGCCCACGTGGCCAACCATGATTTGAGTCTGAACCTGATAGCTTGAAGAATATCCTAGGTGAGTGAGCACACCCAGGTCCTGACGGGATAGGAAAATGGAGGAAAAGCTACTGTAGCACGACCACATCCAATGAGAGGGTGTTCTCTCTCTCTCTCTCTCTCTCTCTCTCTCTTTCTCCCCTTGCTCTCTCTCTTTCTTTCTCTCTCTCACTCTCTCTCTATGAGCCCATATATCCTCTGACAATTAACAAAACGAATAATGAAACTTAAATTTGTATTTAATACAAACATAATAGTATTTTGATTATATTTCAGAATAAACCATAACTGTAAAGGTTAAAGAATTTATGATTTTATTCACACAGAATTTTAGCAAGCATAAGAAATAGTTGATACTTCAGTGTACAGATGTACTCACCGGAGTAATAGAAATTTTAATATCCTTGTAGCTTTT
Organism: Tupaia tana; assembly: GCA_026018925.1. Lineage (NCBI taxonomy): Eukaryota > Metazoa > Chordata > Mammalia > Scandentia > Tupaiidae > Tupaia > Tupaia tana. Next base: position 145,735,938 of record JAKSZU010000002.1, read on the forward strand.
GCTGTTGCCAATCTAATTTGCATAGCTTCATATGTGATGTCAATACAGTGTGTTCCTATTTAAATAGGGTAATCAGTGCCAGCAAGTGGCATGGTGATTAAAGTGCTGGACTGCCACATGGTGGATTGTGGTTCGAGGCCCGGACCTGGTGGCTTACTTTCTCATTTTCTCTTTCCCTCTTTGTCTCTCTCCAGTGAGTCCACATACTCTATAGTAAATTAATAGTAATTAACAAAATTAAACAAATAATTATTTTTAAGGTAAATAAATAAATAGGGTAATCTAATTTTCTTATTTAAAAAGAAAAAACTTTTTTTTTAAAAAAAAGGAAGCGTCTCTGACAGAGTATTTGTCCATGTGGCACATCGCTTGCCATTTTTCCGTGTACATTTGCAGGACATAAGAGTAAGGAGCACCTTGAGACGTGAGGTCACATCTGCAGTGAGGGATGATCGTCACAGTAGCACTGACAGCTGAGGTCCGGGCTCCACCTGCGAGGTCTGTGAACATGGCTATTCATATTCGTGTTCTTCAGCTTGAATTTTACAGTATCTTCAACCAATCAGATAAGGATATAACCTATTTCAGGGGGTTATATTTTTGAGGTTGAAGTCCTAGCACATAGTAGGTATGCACGCTATATGTATTGCTGCCATCCTCATGGTTCTTACCACTTTAGCAGCAGTAGTGACAGTAAAAGGTAGATGAGCACTTAGGAGCAGGAGAGAGAACAGGAGAATTTAAGACCTGTAAATATGGAGCCCTTGTTTTTCTGACCATTCCATGGGAGACTGCTATAAGTTCAAATATGTCCCCCCACAAAATCATGTTGAGCCATTTTATTGAAAACTTCATCCAATTTTGGGGTCAAGAGGTAAGGCCTTGAGAATGACTAAGTGATTCGACTGGGACCTCCCAGGGGGTTTTAAGGAGAAGAAAGGAGGCTGGAACTGAGAGACTCCTGGGGACACCACCCTGTGCTCTGCTCCTGCTCTCAAGGTGTGCTCAGGACGGGAAAACATTCATAAGATAGGGCTGTGGACCTTGATCCTCTGAACTGTACCCTGAACTAACCACTATGTTTTCTTTCCTACTTGCCAGAGGGCATGTGAGCTTGCCAGAGAGAGGCAGAGACAGAGATGGGGAGAAGGAGAACGCACCTCCCCCCAGTGGAATGTGAGCATGATATACCATAATCCCTTCTCCCTTTCTCATCCCTGGGATTGAGAGTGTGTGCACATGCTGCCGTGTTCTTCAAGTAAGTCACTGGGGCTAGGACTTGAGCTGCGCCAACGGCCATGTAGGATCTGGCTCCTTTAATACTAGGCCACCAGGCTAGCCCGAGCCAATACTTCTATACATTATCCAGTCTCAGGGATTTCCATCAGCAATACCAGCTAAGACAGGGAGTAAGATGAGTATCTTTGTATTGGCTACAGCACGGTAGTTCTCTGCCGCTGCTTTTAGAAAACCCTAAATGCTTCACATTAATTTTTCTCTTCATGCTTCTGGGAATGCCACAGAGATGTCACTGGTCTCCACATACGGGTTCCCAGGTAATAATGTGGTCTGTCTTTCCCTCCTGTCACAGCCCCGGGCTGTCTGTCATGCAGGTGTGAGGCGTTCTGCCTCTGGTGCCCTTGGACAGGACCACTGCCCAGTCCTCCCAGGTGCGGCTGCTGCTCCCGCGCTGCAGCCCAGGCTCTTCTTGCCAACCCTCAATGAGGCTTACACCAGCCAGGAGTGCTGACACATCCAGGCCACAGCCCAAAGTCACAGGGGAGCAGACCTGTGCCAGAGGCAGCTGCTTAGTGTGGCCTGGCTACCAGTAGATACTCGGATCCCTGCACACTGTCTGCGTGACTCCTGTGTGAGGCGTTTTCCTAGACACCGTCTACAACAGCATGTTACAATGATGCTTTCGTACTTCCTAATTACCCATAGACCGGTGTCCACAGATGATGGATGCCATGGCTTTAGAAATGGGCCAGCCTGATGGCACGGCGGCACTGCACCACTCAAGTGATGCTGGACCCATGAGGAAGACTGCAGGTTCGACTCCTAGGTCTACTTGTGTACGCCAAGCACACGCACCCACGACCCTGGCTGGCAGGGAAGGCTGGGTAGGGTTACTGCGTGGGACTCTGGTGAAAGTGCTCACCTTCTCTCTCTTGCTCTCTCTCATTAAAAAAAATAAAAAAATTATATATTTAAGGGACCAGCAGTTAGCGTAATGGCTATGTCACTGGACTCCCATGTAGCCCACCATGGTTCGAGTCCCAGACCCAGTAGCTTAAACTCACGCCACGTGCATGTGTATGAGTGCTCAAGATCCCAAGAGGAGAATGGAGGAGAAAGGATTGCAGCATGGCCATGCCCCCCGGGGGGGTGATTTTTCGCTTTCTATCTCTCTGTCTCTCTGTCTTTCTGGGGAGCGTACGCGCCCTGTACCAAAAAATTCTCCAATAAAAGAAATAGAAAAATAAATTATATATTTAAAAAAAACAAACATGATAATCTTATCTTTCCTTAAAGACAATAACAACATAGTTAGGTGTTTCTGTAAGGTAATTGCAAAAGAGAACATCTTTAGGAGTCATGATATTAAGCACAAATAAAGATAATTCTTGAGGAGGAGACATTAGAAAGAAATACGGATGCATTTTCATTTTTAATTATTAATTCATCTTCAAGAAAATACTCTATAAATAATCCTCTTACCCAGAAGATAATATTTGGATAAGTAAAATGCAAGTAAGAGTCAATATTCAAAGAGAGAGAGTAGCACCATCAGTTTATCAATCTCTTTTTTGTCCAACTATTATATTATGGCCTCGGTGGTATTTCTTAGTCTGATCTCCACAGCAAGCCCTTGACCAGAGCTTCAGTGATCAAAAATTGCTTCATGAGTTTTACTAATGCATTTCTGCATTTTGGTCCAACAACACTTCTGTTTCAGTATTCAGCTTCTGAATTCCATCTACAAATGCATTTACCCCCACGGCCACGATTACTCCCCACCCCGCAATAGTAGAGAGCATGCACCCCTGCCCTCCAGGGTTAATAGTCCTTCTACCTGTGCTCTGGCTTCTTTTCCTTCCCTCAGCAGAATTTTCTTACTCACGTCTCCTCTCTTCTCAAGCACTTTCTCTCTGCTGGTTATGTAAAGCTATCAAGGCTTTGTTCCTCTGAATATATAAAAAAGGTTAAATCCTCTGATTTCTCGGTATCCAACTTGCCTTCCTAGTCAAGTTCTTAAACATAGTTTTATCAATTCCCTTCTTCCATTTGTTCATTTCCCTTCACTGTTAAATCCCTTATAATCTGGCTTCTGCTTTTCAAAGAAGAGTAACCACCACAATAATGAAATGAATCCCAAATCCAGGGGCTCCTTTTTAAGTTTTACATCACACTGCTGTAACTGAAGAGTTCTCTCTTGCATCGGCCCCCATAACATTCATTCGCCTTCTCCATCTAAATGATCCTTCTCATGACCTTCGTAGGTTCACCTCCATCTGTCCTTCCCTTCAAAATTGATCCATGCAAGCCGCCAGCACAACCTCCTTCTAAAATGCCAATCTAATGCAGTCCCCTCCTTGTTTTCAATTAAAGTTGCTTCTTTTGTCTCACAAGACTTGGTTTCTTTGCTTCATGTTCTATTCTATAAAACCAACTTCTCCATTCTCTGTTGGAACTACATGCAGTTCCCCAGATGGCCAGACGTTGGGGCCTCTGAGCTTGAATAGATGTTACACTCTCTGCCTGAGAGACTTCATACGTCTGCTTTCAGTCGAAAGCTGTCTATTAAGCACCTCCAGTGTGTAAGAGCACTGGCTGAGCCCCAGGCATACGATGAGGATGGCCACGCAGCCACCTTTAATGCCAGCCACCTTGCAGCCACACAAGGGACATTTTCTGTGTGCTATCCCATCAGACTTGGTTAGCCATTCCTTTAAAATGTTTTAATGGTTTCCCATTAGATCCTACCTCTAAAACCCTTCACCAGGCTGTCATGAGCCACGTCATTTCCCTGCCCTTCCTGCTTTTGCACATTTTTATCCTACACCTGCCTCTAGGTCCTGTCAAAAAAAGCCTCGAAGTATACTTTCTTCACACCACAAGACAGCTCATGACAACATTTTCATTCTATAGTCTTTCCAGATTAAATAAGAACTAAATGATAATGCAATAGAGTAAAAATGATATGGAACTTTTGTGACTGAACTTTCTAAACTGCAATCTATTGTCTATTTATTACTCAAAATCTCTGTTCCCTAGATCCTAGCCATGCATATCTTTCAAACACAGGCATTTTTAAAGTGGGAAACAGAAATTCTAGGTTATTAATTTGACATGATTTTTGTCTCGTTTGTCTCTCCATTAGGTGTGCATGTCTCTACAAGTTTTGTCACGATTCCCTGCTCCTTTCTCGAACTTTTCTTCTTTGACATCTGGTTTTCGTCTTACCTTTGCAGACTCCCATTCTCACCCTCTTTTGCAGGTCTTTCTTCACCAGCCTTTTAAGTTGCTGCTGTCAGTGTTTTTCTTTGCTCACACAGATCCTTTTCTTTAACTCTCTCTCAAAACCTCATCCAAAGCTTAACTTCAGTTATCATCTAAACAGTGGATGACACCATTTCTCTCAGCTTGGCTCTTGCTCTTCTGCTCTGGATTTGCATAATGCTATTTAACATCCACTCCCTGAAGACACAACCAACATAGGTGAGATATGAATCTATATATTATCATTTAAATTTATTTATTTTCCTGTGTTTCTAAACAAAACTTAGAAATATTGGAATCAGGACCAGCAGGTGGCATAGGAGTTAAGGCACTGGATTCCCACAGGGCCTACTGTGGTTTGAATCTTGGGCCCAGTGGGTTGAAAATCACGCCGGGTGCATGTGCATGAGTGCCCTAAATCCCACGAGGAGAATGGAGAAGTGATTGTGGCATGGTCATCCCCACTGGGGGATGATTTCTCACTTTCCCTCTCACTGTCTCTCTCCATTTCTCTCCAGCAAGTGCATGCCCCCTACAGCAAAAAACCTAAAAAATGAAAGAAACAAATGTTGGAATTATTTTGTATATTTCTCCTTCATGCTCCACCATCCAATCAATTATTTATCTAAATGTTGTCTTTAAACCACTTCGACTGCTATAACTCTACTTCAGATAGAAATCATTTCCTCCTCAACACCATCCAATCACTGTTCCTTTCTACTGCTAGTGTTATGTTTCTCACTGGCTTGATTAAGAAATACAAAACCTATAACTTACTGATTGTCGTTTCTGTGGGGCAGGTCTGGATACGGAAATATCACAGTGCAAAGACTCGATCATTCATTCCTCCAACAACAATGTAGTGAGGACTTAAAATGCTTTGGGTATGTCCTAGATGCTTGGATACATCCATGAACCAAACTTGGAAAGGTACTGCCTCACTGAAGCTTACATTCTAGCAGAAGCAAGAGATAATAAATAGGAAAATAAATAAGTTCTGGGGAAAATGCAAAGTGGTGCAGCCACTTTCAAAACAGATTGACAGTTTATACAAAATCAAGTTTTCTTTTACCACGTGACCCAGCAGTCACACTCCCTGCTATTTACTGAAAGGAGATGAAACATAAGTGCATCCAAAATCTGCCCATATTTCCAGCAGCTTTAGTCACAATTTCCAAAACTTAGAAATAACTGTATGTTCTTGAGTGGGTGAATGGTTTGGTATATCTAGACAATGGAAGACGATTCAGTGCTACAAATGGAAAGACGAGGAGAAAGCTTAAACGCATATTACTAAATGAAAAACAAAGCTATTCTAAAAAGGCTACATACCGTGTAATTGTAACTATATGTCATTCTGGAGAAGACAAACTATGAAGACAGTAGTTGTCAAGGGTTTGGGGAGCAGGATATCCAGAGGTTAGGTAAATAAGTGAAGCAGGAAGGACTTTTAGGGAGAGGAGAATTCTCTGTGTGAGACCAGAATGGTGGTTACATGTCACATACATTTGTCCGTATCTGTGCAGGGAATGAATCCTAGTATAAACTATGGACTTTGGGTGATGAGGATATGTCAGCGAAGGTTCATGAATTGTAGCAAACATTCCACTCGACAGGGAGTAAATGATTGGGGGAAGGGGAAAAGGGCCAAAGGGCGGAGAAGGCTGCAGGGTTATATCTGAAATCTTTGTACCTTCCTCTCATTTTTTCTATGAAACTAAACCGATCAAGAAAGTATTTAAAAATTCATGCAGTTTGAAAGGGGCTTAATTTATAATCAGGGATTATTTTTCAGTTTGGAAAAATCTGTTTCAATGATATAAAGCATCAGAAATTGGCATGAAAGATAAGGTTAATTGAGATATTTTCGTGTCAGCTGCTAACTGCACGTAAAGCCTAAAATAAAAGATGTTTATCTGAATGTGTAATATGATGTCTTCTAACAGGGATCTAGTCATCCTTCAAATCGTTGCAATATGTCACAATACATTTATTTACTGATAAAAATATATAAAATGAAGCATAACATGAAAAATTGGATAAATTATAAATACATAGTGTTTCTTCAAGTTATGTCCCATTGTTCCTAAAAAAAGATCTTTAATAAGATATATTTTAACTTATAGTTGCCAATTTCAATTACGGCTCCCTAAGTCAACGATAGATCGGTCCTCATTTGTCTGTTTGTTTTGCCAGGGAGCATGTTCATTCAGATACATGCACTTGCCTGAAAAAGACAGAAGGATGGACAGCGGGGGAGCATCCCCTTTCACCCCCCATGGGGCGTGATCATGCCACTATCCATGGCCAGGATTTGAACCACAGTTGACCATATGGTGTCTAGCTCCTTAAACAACTTGGCTATGGGGCAGGCCCAGTCCTAAGTATTTAAACTTGACTGATGTATATGTCCAGTCCATAAATACTATTTGATATAAACAACCTTGTTTTCTCTATCTCAATAATATCCATCAAGTGTCTGAGCTTTCAGAAATATTTCTATGCCAAAATTGGGTTCACAGATCAGTGAAAAAGCAAGCCTAAACTGACAGCCCTCAAAACCTACAAGAATGAGATTTCTGTACTGAACTAACCCAATGTGTGAGCTACAGAGATATAAATGATTATATAACAGAAGTAAACAGTAAACGGGAGAAATCAGAATTTTCTATTATTGGTACTATTAGCAAAGGGGCCTTTATTACCGTGAGCCAAACTCTCTCAGTGCCTAAAACACTCCCTGGAAATAAATTAGATACTTTGAGAAGCTACATTAACTCTTTCTGCTCACAAGAGTCTCATTTGTTGCCAGGAGACACCAACGCAGGATGGCTTGCCCACACAGAAGTGTCCAGGGGCACATGGATCCTTACCATTAGCCACTAACGTTCCACGGTGGACTTTCTCTGGAGCAGGCGGACAGTTTGCCGTGTGTTGTAGTTTGCCTGTTTCTGTAAAAAAGACTTTTGAATTTTTAGGGGCTAGAAAGTGCCCCCAAAAAGTTCCATAATGACTGGAAATACTTGAAAATAAGACATAAGAGAAAGTGCTGAAAGCAGTGGTTAATTTAATCAACAAACAAGCAAAGCGAAGGCAATGTTAAAGCAGTCCTAAAATATCTGAGAGCTGTAACGTATAGGTGATCTTCTGAATATAAATAGTAATTAGCTCTTCTGTGTCTCAACTGCAGATAGAAAAAGAAAAAGAAGTAATTATCTGACAGAAATGTAAGAGCGTTGGTCTGAGAATAAGGGAAGATTTTCTGACAGTATTTACTTAAAGCTATTGTTGTTTTCATCTCATTACAAAAGAAACATATGGTTATGTAGAAAGTTTTTTAAAGTACAAAAATTAGGATTCAAAATTGCCGGGCACATGTGCGTGCATGCCCAAGATCCCGAGAGGAGAATGGAGGAGAAGGGATTGCGGCGTGACCATCCCACCTGGGGGCTGATTTCTCGCTTTCTGTCTCTCTGTCTCTGTCTGTCTGGCGAGTGCACGCGCCCTATAGCAAAATCCTCTCAAAAAATACAAAAAACACCCATAATTCTATTTCCCAAGGAATGACTACTGAGAACGTGTCAGTCTTTCACACAATTTTTTAATGTGATCATTATATCTCATGGATGTACCAAAAGTTATTTAATTGATTACATTTATCATATTATGAGTACTTGTGATTTTGTTTATATTTACTGTCATGGCGAATGATCATACACAGCAATCTCTGTGCACATATTTAACTTCTCCCGTCAGTATAAATTCACAGAATATTCAGGTTTAAAAGGCATAAATATAGAGGCCAGCAAGTGGCATGGTGCTTAAGGCACTGGATTCCCACATAGCTAACCATGGTTTGAGTCCCAAACTCAGCAGCTTGAAAATCATGCTGTGTGTGCGTTTGTGTGTGTGACCAAAATCCCACAATTCTGGGAGGCGATTTCTCACTTTCCCCATCTTTGTCTTTTCAGGTTTTCTCTAGAGAGTGCACATGCCCAATAGCAACCCTCCACCAAAAAAAAGAGACATAAATATGTATGTCGTAAAAGTACCATCCAGAATGACCATTTCAATTGACCTCATAGAAACAAATACGTGAGTGTTCTCGATCCACATGGGATTATATCTCTTTCACCTTATTTACTTTGTAGTATTTTCATTACAGTTTTAATTATTTTAGTTTAGTTTAATTTAGCTATAGAACATGTGCACTTATGAAAGAGAGAGAGAGAGAGAGGGAAAGTGAGAAATCACCCCATCCCAGGAAAAATGGCCACATAGCAATCCATTCTCCATTCTCCTCTTGGGATTCTGGGCTTGAACACACATGCACACAGTACGTTTTCCAAGCTACAGGGCTGGGGCATCCATAGTGCTATCAGCCCCTTCGGATCCAGCCGCCTTTACCTCTGTGCCACCTGCAGGCCCTTAACTCTTTCATGGACTGCCTGCCCATTTTCCATCGCATGCATTGGTCTTATTCTTCTGAATTTGTAAGTGTTCTCCATCTATTTAGGGTTCTTTAATCTATAATTTACTATTTATTTTACTTACAGTATATTTTTTTAAATCTCTTCCTTTTTCTGCATGACTCCTTTTTTCTATTCCTTTAAAAAATCATCTCTCATATCCATGCCTTAATCAATATTCAGAAGCCAAGGAACCAGCAGTTAGCATAATGACTATGTTGCTGGACTCCCACGTAGTCGACTGTGGTTCGCGTCCCGGACCCGGTGGCTTAAAACTCATGCCAGGCGCGTGTGCGTGCGTGCCCAAGATCCCGAGAGGAGAACGGAGGAGAAGGGATTGCGGCATGGCCATCCCCTCTTGGGGATGATTTCTCGCTTTCTGTCTCTCTGTCTCTCTCGGTCTGGCTGGCGAGCACACGCACCCTATAGCACAAAGAAAAACCTGTCCAAAAAAAAATATATATATTCAGAAGCCAAGTGGTGGCAATACAACTGAGAAGGTCCCAGATTTGCATCCTGGACTCTCCCTGGACATGTCAGGCACACACATGTCCATGATCTGGACTGGTGGAAGCTGTGGGCAGCTTGTGATGGGAAGGTCCTTTGAGGTGTTTGTCTATGTCTCCCTCTCCCTATTTCATGAAAAAAAATTTAAAGAAAATTTTGAAAATATTCAACTCCATTTTCTTCAGGTAATTATGTTCATTTTTAATATTTGATGGTCATTGTGCCGCGTAGCATGAGATGGAGTTTTAACTTCATCTTTACACGCTAACCAAATGTTGGGGTGTTGGAAAAGTGATGGTGTATTTTTTCTGTTTTTCTATGCATAAATGCATCAGAACTTTTCTGACAACCCAATATATTCATTCATTGAGTAACTAGTAGATGTTCTAACTTTAATTGCAACCCAAGAGTATCTCCAAAAGAGTTCCATCAATGTGCGTGTCTTTCTAAGCTTTGCGTTTTGCTTTACGGATTTGTCTCTTGCTAATACCATTATTGTTGCAATGACTACATTTTGACATATCTTTTAGCATCCCTCAGTTCTAGTTAGTTCCATTCTTTGGTTGGCTTTATTTTTCTGAAGTTACCTTGTGCTTTAGTTTTTCCACTGTAATTGAACTAGAAGTATGCATCAGCCAGGCATTAGTGCATACTTCAACATTTCCTCTTCACATCAAATGTACGATGACAGATAAAATGTGAAAGACAATTGAAAATCAAGACAGGAGTTGATCTAAGGATCTGTCTTTCTTTGGGCCCAAAGTCAGCTTTTATGTGTCAAAGACAACCAAAATGCCTCACTTGGGGTGAGGGTCTGAACTTGGGTTTGCGACTTGAAGTCAGTAATACAGGTAAGTTTAAAAGGCCATAAAGGGTGGAGCCAGCAGGCTGCATAGTGATTAAGACATTGGACACCCACAGGCCAGTCAAGGTTCAAGTCATGGACCTGGCAATTTGAAAATCATGCCAGGTATATGTGCAAGCATGTCCAAAATCCCTAGAGGAGAATGAAGGAGAAGGGATAGAAGCATGGCCATCTCCTCAGGAGGTGATTTCTCACTTTTTCTCTGACTGTCTCTCTCCTCAAGTACACACTCGCTACGGGAAAAAAATAAATAAATAAAAAAGGAGGTACCTTCAAGGAACTTTGTTGTAGGTCTGTTATGGTTTGAGTTGTGTCCCATGCCCTTGAAACTTCATATGTTGAAGTCCCAGCTCCCAGTACCTCAGAATATAGCCTTATTTTGAGATAAAGTCTTTGCAGATTTTAATTAAGTTACAATGAGGTCATTTGGAGCAGGTAGGTGGTGTGATGTTTAAGGCACTGGACTCCCACATGGCCAACCATGATGCAGGTTCCAGACCTGGAGACTTGAAAAACATGCTAGGCATGTGTGCATGCGTGCTGAAAATCCACAGACAGAAAAGAAGTAAAGGGGTTGTGGTTAGCCATCCACCTGAGAGATGCTTTCTCACTTTCCCACCTTCTGTTTCTGTCTCAGTCTCTTTGTCTCTGGCAAGTGCACATACCCAATGGCAAAAAGTCTAAAAAACAAAAAAGTCATTAGGGTAGGTCCTAGCCCATTATGAATGGTATCCTTATGAAAGGGGAAATTCAGAAATACATACACAAACACAGGGAAAGCACCACGTGCAGATGAAGGCAGTGATCACGGCGATCCTTCTGTCATCCAAAGAACAAAAAAGATGACCAGTACAGAGGCCTGAAGCAACTCTTCCTAAGACTCTCAGAAGGAATCAACCCTGCCAACATCCAGATCTTGCACTTCTAGCTTCTAGAAATATGAGCAAATAAATTTGTTTAAAAGCCACTCAGTTTGTGATAACTTGTTACACAGCCCTGGCAAACTAATACACTATATCTTCATAGAAAACCATGAACCAGAGAAGCTGAAGTCAAAGATGTGGCGTAATTACTAGGAACTGTGCCAATCCAACTCAGAGTTAGGAGATAGACTGAGATCTGTGGCATGCCCAGAGCTATAAAAGAGTCATTACAAGCTGTGACTCTGGCCTGAGGGTGAATGGAGAGAGAAGACATGGAAATAACATACAAAACTAATCAGAACATGAATTGGTTCACTTGAAGATAATGTACGAAACAGTGTGATAAAATTCCTAAAATAAGCATATATGTAAGACTCAATATGATAAAAAAATACTAAAATCCTTTCTAAAAATCAGGATGCAACAAAGAAATCCCTTGAAAATGGAAATGAAAAAATACTTAGAAATCTTGAATAAGAATAACCACTGAATTAAAGTACGTTATAAAAGGTAAAGTCTAAACCAGACCCAATTAAAGAGCAAAGAAGCACAGCAAAGATGTATGTATCCAAAAATAAATCCGTAGGTAAAGAGGTAAAATGTATGAAAAGTGCAGCCTAAGCTACAAGGATGAAAGACTGAAGGACTGCAGTGAGTGGATGTCCAGAGTTTCAGAAGAGAAGGAATGGCAGAGAAGCTGCACTTGAGAAGAATGGAGTTGAGACTTTGCCAGAATTTAAAAAAGCAAAACTTCCCAGATCAAATGTTTCCGCCAGGAAATGAGTCGCATATAAATATAAATGCAGAGTTAGGCACAATGTGTTAAACTGGAAATCATCAAAGGCTTTTTTTTTTTTTAATTCTTAAAATTTACCAGAGGGAAAAGACAGATTACCTACAAAGGATTGCAAATTAGCCTGAAGCTGACTTCTCAACAGCAATAATAAAAACTAAGAAATAATAGAACAATATCTTCAAAGTGCTGAGGGAAAAGAATACCGTGTTACATTCATCTAACTAGTCATTCTGGAGCAAAGGCATAATAAAGACATCTCAAATACAAAAAAGCCCAAGGAAGAGGGTTTATAGCCCAGAGATGTTCATTCAAATTTGTAAAAATATAAGCTAAAAAAAATACAAGACTGGGACCAGCAGTTAGCGTAATGGCTATGTCGCTGGACTCCCACGTAGTCGACCGCGGTTCGAGTCCCGGACCCGGCGGCTTAAACTCACGCCGGGCGCGTGTGCGTGCGTGCCCAGGATCCCGAGAGGAGAATGGAGGAGAAGGGATTGCGGCGTGGCCATCCCCCCTGGGGGGTGATTTCCTGCTTTCTATCTCTCTGTCTCTCTCTGTCTGTCTGGCGAGCGCACGCGCCCTATAGCAAAAACCTCTCCAAAAAAAGAAAAAAAAAAAAATACAAGACTAAAACAACATTAAAAATTGAAAGTATTGATCACTCATGTTACAAAATTTAATTAACAGCTAATAGTAAAGCTAATAGATTTTTCAATAAAATTAAAACTCTAGGAAATATTATATATGAACTTTAAATAACAAATTAAAGAATCCTAAGTTCATTTTTATTTTTAAAAGGGAAACAGAAACACTAAATAATTATACATTCATGACAATAATTTTTATGACCAATTGAAAATGTGCTAAATTAAGAGCTATTACTAAAAGTAAGTTATTAAAATTCAATCTATAACTTCAAAATCAGGCAAAGTGGAAAATTAAAATAGTTTTTAAAAACATAAAAATTTAACAGAATACAAAGAAAGGGAGGGGGAAAAGTAAAGAAAAAAATGATAAACAATAGAATGTAAGTTGGAGGGGGCCGGCTGTTGGCATGGTGGCTAAGGCTCTGGACTCCCATATGGCTGACCACAGTTCAATTGCCAGACCTGGCAGCTTACTTTCTCACGTTCCCTTTCTCTCCCTCTCTCTCTGTCCCTGGTCAAATTAAATAATAATAATAAATAAAATGAAACAAATAATTCTTTAAAAAATATATACAAGTTAGAGGAAATAAACACAAGTATATCAACAATCACAGTAAGTGTAATACAATTACCTTCACTCTTCAAATTGGAAAATAAAACCAATTTCTTTGTATTTTGCTTTTAAGAAGAAAATGGCTCCAAAGAGACAGGAGGTAAAATAGGATGGAATAAAAAAGAGGTAAACTAAGCAGATTCTATTCATAAGAAATATATCAGTTACATTGGTGCACAGATAACACATCATGTCTTTTTTTTTTTTTTTCTTTTTTTGGAGAGGTTATTTTTTTCCTTATTGAGTATGTGCACTCTCCAGAAAGACAGAGAGAGACAGAGAGATAGAAAGCAAGAAATCACCCCCCAGAGGGGATGGCCACACCACAATCCCTTCTCCTCCATTCTCCTCTCGGGATCTTGGGCACGCATGTACACGTGCCCAGCGTGAGCTTAAGCCACCGGGTCTGGGACTCGAACAGCGGTCGACTACATGGGAGTCCAGCGACATAGCCATTATGCTAACTGCTGGTCCCAATAACGCATCATGTCTTAGGAGCCTGGAAACTACTAGGGAGACTCAGTTCCGATTCCCAGGCCAACCCAAATACACCAGGTTGAGTTTGCACACTCTGTAATCCTAGCTAATTGGAAGGCTGGGGCAGGAGGATTGCAATATGACAAAACCCTGACAAAACTACCAACCTCTGTCTCTCTCCATTTCTCTCTCTCTCTCTCTCTCTCTCTCTCTCTCTCTCTCTCTCTCTCTTTCCTTCCATTTGTCTCTTAAAGGTAGAGGAGTAAATATGCTATTGCATGTAATATTGATATAAGATGAGTTGGACTTTAGGGTAAGACATCATTAGGCAAAAGCGAGTAATGCCACAGAACTACATGACAGAAGATGATGGGTGACTATTTTAGATTGGAATCTGTGTCTTGGTATTTAAGCCACGACCTGAATTGTGAGATAGGGCCAGCCATGTAAAGATCTGGGAACTGAGCATTGTCAGCAGGAGGGACAGAGAGCACAACGGCCCCAAATGGTTCAATATGTTAGAGGAGCCGCACGGAGGCAGTGTGACCAGATCACCAGGGAAGGAAGAGTGGTAGAGGCCGGCTTTGCAGGCAGGCAGTGCATAGACCACCTGATCTTTGAGGGCCATGGTGAGCAGTGTGCTTTCAGTCCAGAGGTGGTGAAATCTATTGATAAATTTTAAGCCTGCGTGTAATATATCCTAATTCTCTGAACAAGGAAACAGGCTCTCACCAAACACTGATATACTGGGACGTTAATCTGGGACTTCCTAGCCTCCAGAACTGTGAGAAGTAAATTTCTGATGTTTATAAGTCTATGATATTCCATTAAAATAGGCCAAGGAGACTAAGATAGGGTGTGTTCTAGTCACTTCTATAGACCCATTAACTCTATCTAGAGCTGGGCAGATGTCAGGGTCCAACAGCACTGAGTAAATAACACAAAATAATTGTATTAATACTTTCAGAATAGCGTTGCCTGTGAAAACAAAATAAGATATATTTAAATATTCATCATTTGATTGGATATTAGCTAAATATATTGTAACAAACTCACCAAATAGCTGCAGCCTAGTGGTAAAAGGAATCAGATTACACATTGCTCTTCATATGTTTCAAATCCAGGACATGGAAGCTTGAGAAACATGCCAGGCATATGTGTGTGCTCACCTAAAATCCCAGCAAGATAGAGAAATGGAGAAGGGATTGAGCATGACCATGCTTCATTGGGGAATGCTTTCTCTCTCTCTGTCTCTCTCTCTGTCTCTCTCTCTCTCTCTCTCTCTCTCTCTATTTCTCTCTCTCTCTCTGGTCATGCACATACTCTCTTGCAAAAAAAAATATATATGTATATGTGTATGTGTGTGTGTGTGTATGTGTGTGTGTGTGTGTATATATATATATATATATATATATATATATATATATATATATAGTGGGAGGCTGTGCACCAGCGAGTCTGCTGAGGCTATTTTTCATGAGACTCTTACTATTGCCATCTTAGGCTCAGAGAGCAAACAATTACAAAGGCCACAACTGGCTCCCCTTCAAAAACCTCACCGTCAAAATCATACTCTGATTGGCCACTTCCCATAGCAAATCGGTGAGCTTAGAATCCCTCAGATTTGCATATCTGGGCATCTCATGATTGGTCCACAAAGCAACCAATCATAACTCACGTTTTACTATCCTTCATTCAACCAATCATGGCCCACCAACGTGTATATAACCACGATCCCTGACCCATAACCGCCAGACGACCCTGAAGACCCTGAAGAGTTGTGATGCTGCGTCATCTCTGGATGACCCTGAGCTGTGATGCCACGTTGTCTCCGGACGACCCTGAGCTGTGACACCACATCGTCTCCGGATGACCCTGAATACTGTGTTGTTTCCGCGCTGCCCACAATAAAGAGACGACCCTGAAGAGACACTGCGTCGTCTCCATGCTGTGACAGTGCGCCGTTCGTCCCGTCTCTCACTCCTTCCCTCAGGAAACCTGTTCGACTGTCCCGCAGGTCGGGACAATATATATATATATAAATATATATTTTATATATAATGTAAGTATTGATAAGAAATGCTGAGCTTTGTGTCTGATAGAAATGTTTTCCAAAATAGAAAGTTCAGAAGCACAGCAAAGATTATTACGCTTAATAATATATCCATTATACCCAGTTGTGTAAAAAAATACTTCATTATTCTCTTGTATGTCAAAGGCTTTCATGCATTCCCAACATGCTCTTACTAAGAGCGAAGGGACACTATTGGTTGGGGACAGTAGAAGATCCTTCCTTCATGGCTTTGGTTTTGACCAATGAAAATCCAGTTTTTTTTTTTTTTTTAATTAAAGTTTACTTATCATATTCATGACAGAGTGCATCGCAGTCATTTTATAATTCTTCATTTCACTAGCCTTTCAGTTTGCATTTTGCTCATTCATCCTGTATTGAACTAATTTGCCTGTCAAATATCCCCACCTGAATTCTGTGGCAGGAAGGGTGAAAACAAGTTACTTAAGCATAATCTTATTTTACCTTCAAGTTGCCTATACTAATAGAAATAAAAAGGTGTAAAACCTGTTAATACTTTGGCTTATATTAAAAATTTTTTAGAGAAATCTTTATAATTCTTTTAAATAGGTTCCTGGAAAGTCATATGAAAATGTTTGTTTTGACAGACGATTTTCTGTTCACGTTTAAAATCTACTCCATTTCGAACAATTTTTTTTTTCCTCTCTGCAATTGTGGAAAATGAGACACTAAGAAAAGCTCCCTCTAACAGGGCAGTCTGTGGCACAGTGATAGTAACACTCTGCCAGGTGGTCCTCTGTGGGAAGGTTCCCAGTTCAAGCCCTCAGGGCTGCCTTCAGACACGGAGCCCATGAGTGTCGTGACCTGGAGCTGACTGAGGGCCGGGGGAGTCACAGCGCCGGGACCTTATGGGGGTGTTGTCTTGCTCCTCCAGTTCTCCTTCTTTGTCTCTCTTACTCATGGGAAAACATTTTAAAACTTAAAAGATATTTCTCCTAACGTTTTCCTCCTTAGTAAACGGAAAGATTAATACTTATTTTTGAAACAAGAGATTCCGTTCAATTTAGATTATTGTATTTGTCTCTGTGGAAGGAATAGACCAGTAATCTTCTATAATTATATTTATGTATAGAATGCCCTCTGTATTTACAAATACCTGTCTTTATGTTTAAAACCCATTTTCAGAGAAAAGTAGAAAACCTTGGATAGTTACTCTAGATTTTTATTCTGCTAGTGTTAGTATAAAATGAGGTTTATTAAGAATAATAGTGGGGGGAACCAGCAGTTAGCGTAATGGCTATGTCGCTGGACTCCCACGTAGTCGACCGCGGTTCGCGTCTCGGACCCGGTGGCTTACAACTCACGCCGGGCGCGTGTGCGTGCGTGCCCAAGATCCCGAGAGGAGAATGGAGGAGAAGGGATTGCGGCGTGACCATCCCCCCTGGGGGGTGATTTCTCGCTTTCTGTCTCTATGTCTCTCTCTGTCTGTCTGGCGAGCGCACGCGCCCTATAGCGAAAAACCTCTCCAAAAAAAAAAAAAAAAAAAAAAAAAAAGAATAATAGTGGGACCAGCAGTGAGCGTAATGGCTATGCCGCTGAACTCCCATGTAGCTGACCGCGGTTCGAGTTCCGGACCCAGTGGCTTAAACTCACACCAGGCGCATGTGTGTGCATGCCCAAGATCCCGAGAGGAGAATGGAGGAAAAGGAATTGTGGTGTGGCCATCCCCACTGGGGGGCTGATTTCTCACTTTCTATCTCTCTGTCTCTCTCTGTCTTTCTGGAGAGTGCACGTGCCCTATAGCAAAATCCTCTCCAAAAAAATAAATAAATAAATAAAATAGAAGAATAGTAAGTGATTATAAATTAGGAATAGCACTCACTAGTGATGACTGATAGACTGTGTGAACATACACTAAGTCTCCAATATCTTCTTTCTTGTATGATTGTCAACATGAGAGTGAAAAAAATGAAAGCTACTGAGTGTCTATGTGTACCAATCACTCTTTTGGATTCATTTCAAAACTCTGGGCCAGACTGTAGCGTGGTGGTTAAGGCAGCTGGGCTCCCTGTAGTCAAACACATGCTTTGCTCCCCAGACCAGCAGCTTGAAAACACATTGGGTTGTTAGTGCACGTGTCCAAAATCCCCACAGGAGGGAGAGAGAGAGGAGAAGGCACTGAGGCATGACCATGCCCCATGGGGGTGCTTTCTCACGTTCCCTCTCTCACGTTCCCTCTCCTGTTCATCTTTCCTTTGAGTGCACATGCCCTCTGGAAAAATAGAGAAAAAAATGAAAAATCCTCTAACATATGAAACAGATATTGTAAGTCACTTCCCAGATGGTGGAAGCAAGCAAAGGGCAGCTTAACTTTCAGAAGGGTGTGGTTGACGAAGCTATGGAGAGCATGTTGTTTTCTCAAACTATGTTTTGTGGGGGACCAACTGAAGGCATAATGGTTTCGTCACTGGATTCCCATGTAGTTGACCGTGGTTCGAGTCCTGGACCCTGCAGCTTAAAACTCATGCCAGGCACGTGTGTGTGTGTGTGTGTGTGTGTGTGTGTGTGTGTGCCCAAAATCCCAGTAGGAAAATGGAGGAGAAGGGATTGCAGCATGGCTGGGGCATGATTTCTTATTTTCTGTCTGGCCAGCGCACATACCCCATAGCAAAAATCTCTCAAAAATATATATATGTTTTGTGGAACACTGTCCTTTTGCAAAAAGTTGAAGAAAAAGGATTTATTTTTCTTTTTTGAATTGGCTAGAAAGTGTATCTGATGCACAGAGAGAGAGAGAGAGAGAGAGAGCTCCTCCCAGTAGGATGATCACCCATCAATCCCTTCACCACCATTTCTCCCTCCTGTCAGGATTTTGGACACGCGTGCATGTGTGCACACCCATTGTGTTTCCCAAGCCATCAGATCTGGCTGGAATGGCACAGTCAGTCATCCAAGGGAGAGTCAACTGGCCTTAACTACCACTCCTTCCACTTACCCAAGAACAAAGGAATTTTGAAAGTCACTGTCATGTGATGGTGAACTTGCTACACTCCTCCTTACCT
Organism: Tupaia tana; assembly: GCA_026018925.1. Classification (NCBI taxonomy): domain Eukaryota; kingdom Metazoa; phylum Chordata; class Mammalia; order Scandentia; family Tupaiidae; genus Tupaia; species Tupaia tana. The sequence goes on from JAKSZU010000002.1 coordinate 145,754,832, forward strand.
CAGCTCATCCTGCTTCCGCTTTTGTTCTGGAATTCTTCTCTCCGAGCTTCTTGGGACTCTTTTCTTCAACTCAGTCAGAGGTTTCCAGTTCTATTATATAACTGTATTTTATTTTCTTCTTAACACCTAACATTATCCCACAGTAACTTCTTCTGTTTGTTTACTTATTCATTTTCTGACCCTTCCCCCTCCCATCACTACAGTTCTGAGCACTGAATTAGCAGCTCCATGAGAGAGAGGATCTTACCCTCCTGTTCCACCTTGTCTCGTCAGCACACATGTGCTACACAAGAGTGCCCAGTACATAGGAGATGCTCAATAAATCATTGTTAAATTAAGGATCTTACATAATCTCGTGCCTCCTTAAATACAATGCACACTGCCTTTTATGGGCTCTTTTTATTGCAATAAACAAATCTGCTTAATTTTGTTTAACACAGTGTCTCCACCATAAATGTATTCATCTCTTTTTCCAGTTACACTAACATCTCTTATAATTAGTATACAGTTAAAAAAAAATTCTTCAGGGACCAGCAGTTAGCGTAATGGCTATGTCGCTGGACTCCCACGTAGTCGACCACGGTTCGAGTCCTGGTCACAAAATCACTCACTTTTCCTCGCTAGGAGAAGCATGAGGCAGACACACAGAGGCGGTCAGTGCCCTTATACTAGAAGTTACACTGGACCAGGTGGCTTAAACTCACACCGGGCATGTGTGCGTGCGTGCCCAAGATCCCGAGAGGAGAATGGAGGAGAAGGGATTGCAGCGTGACCATCCCCCCTGGGGGGTGATTTCCTGCTTCCTGTCTCTCTGTCTCTCTCTGTCTGTCTGGAGAGCACACGCGCCCTATAGCAAAAACCTCTCCAAAAAAAAAAAGAAAGAAAGAAAAAAAAATTCTTCAACAAGTGTTGTTGCAGTGAAATAAAAGAGTACCCATAGTCCAAAATGCTGCCCATCTCAACTGTCAAAATTCCTATTGAAATGCAACCGTAACATAGAAGGTGGACTTTAGGGTGCGATTGTCAGCCATTAGTGCCACACCGAGAACCAAGTCCTCAGTTTTGCTAAGGGAAAGCCCTGTGGGGAGAGGTCGTGGGGGAACATCGTGGACGCTGCCCTGAGGAGGCAGACACCGTGGGAGGAAGACTGGGGCACAGCGAGGGCACTACCCGGGAGGAGCCTGAGAAGGAAGATTCTACGGGAGTCACAGGACGCCAGCTTCCTCCTCAGCCAGCATCGCTCGCGCGTTCCTGACATAGGTCTCACTCCTGCAGTCTAATGCAGCTCAGCAAAACGAGATTAGGGTTCTCACTGGTGTGTTTACGGCTGTGTTTGAATTAAAGCTTAACTTCAGCTAGTTTGGAGTTAGTCACAAAATCACTCACTTTTCCTCGCTAGGACAAGCATGAGGCAGGCACACAGAGGCGGTCAGTGCCCTTATACTAGAAGCCACACTGACACCATAGCCAGCTGGCGAGAACACCTGCTCTCTGGTCAGGACAGAATGCTGACTCCTTTCCCTGTGACAGAGACGCTTCCAGGGACCTGGGGAGAGGCCACACCTACCAGCTTAAGCAGGGCCTACTTATGTCAGCAGACCGCTTTGGTTCATGTACAGAAGCATGCTGCATCCTACGCCTGGCATCGGGCTTTCTGTGTCTGTGGGATTTTTTTTTAGATTTTTTGTTTGCTTTTGTTTTTTGTTTTGTTTTGTTTTGTTTTGTTTTGTTTTGTTTTGGGGCAAGCACTGGCTATAAAGACACAGACAAGACAGGGGAAAGTTAGAAATCACGGGCGGGGGTTACACGGCACAGTTTTATATGATACATAGTAAGCTTTCTTATCTCTCAAAGCACAGACATTCTTTTACTGATTTCTTTTAGGAACAGAGACTTGTATTTTTTTTTTTTTAATCAATTATGGACCTAAGAATTTTAAACTCACCTATAACCTGCAAGCCCTGCTTCCAGATGTCCCACTATCGGGGCCAGGCCAGGCCACGGTGTAAGACTCTTTATGCTGATTGACAGCTCTCCTGCTCTCAGAACTAAATACAAGGAACCTCTGTATGGCAGCACCCCAAGAAAGACGTCTGCCTTTCTCTGGATAGGTCACTCAATCTTGTGTTTAGAAAAAAGTGCATTAATTATTATTTCTTCAGAGTTTGGTTATTTCCATTGACACTGGAAAGCTGTTCGTAAAAATAATTTCAAGTAATGATCATAACGTTGCAAGGAATGTTTAACATAAAAAGACACTGAGGCTCAGGGACATTACCTAGTCCAGCCAACATCGGAGTAGTTAGTGAACAGGAGAGGATTCAAACCTACTGCTGACTCTAATGATTTCCTGTTCTGCCAGGAAATCATGACTTTTTTTTAATTAGTAGAAAATGTGAAATGAAAGATTGGTGCTCCCCCACAGATGGTGTCAACCTGGTTCTGCAGGTCCCATGTTACCTGGTTGACTGTGTTCATGTTGCTTAGAAATGGGACATGCCACTGATGGCAGGCCACCGTGGAGACGAAACAGGGAAATGGGCTACAGAGTTAAAATCTAGCAAATTACCACAGTGCTATTTCTTTTTTTTCGAGAGGTTTTTGCTATAGAGCGTCTGCACTCACCAGAAAGACAGAGAGAGACAGAAAGACAGAAAGTGAGAAATCACTCCCCAGGGGGGATGGCCAGGCCGCAATCCCTTCTCCTCCATTCTCCTCTCGGGATCTTGGGCACGTACACACACACGCCCAGCATGAGTTTAAGTCACCGGGTCTGGGACTTGAACCGCGGTCGACTACGTGGGAGTCCAGCGACATAGCCATTACACTAACTGCTGGTCCTTCTCTGTGCTATTTCTTAATGCTTTAGAAAAAAAATCATAATGTATATTTTTTATGAAACAGTTATTATATGAGAGAAAATAATGAATAAATAACTCATCTGGTTCCTTTCACCTTTCTAGCAATCTTAGGGAATGCCCGGAGCTTGGACATCCCACTCATGTAGAAAAAGCACTGTACTGGGACCAGCACTCACACACACATGACAGTGACAGGCATGAGTTTCAAGCCTCTGGGTCCAGAACTCCTACAGACATCGACTAGATGAGAGTCCAGCGACAAAACGGTTATGCCATCTGCTGATCCCAAAGAATAGATATTTTAAATAGGTCCCTTATGTAAAAAAAATTTTTAGCAAATTACTTGACAGTTTCCTCTAGTAGCTCAGCAGATTCTAAATTCTTTGTTCTTAATAGGTTCTAGAATGCTAGTTGTGCATTGATTACCAAAGGATATTTTAGGAACGTTTGGAAAGCAACGTCTTAAACAGATCTGGTCAGCTCTATCCTGGAGATTCTTTGAGAAAAATATCTTCCTAAACCATTTACTACCTTTAGTAATAAGAAAGTGTGATGGGAAATGCTGGACACTAATGAAAACCCATTCAAAGCTCTGTCTTGAATGGGAATTTAATCAATTTGTTCAAGTCTAATTGAGACTACAGGAAAATTATTTTTAAATTACCCAATATTCTCCTTTCTAAACGTGCTATGGAAATAGTCCAAACAACCTGCATATGTCCCAGAATTAAATGTGTGTAGGGACAACTCGTAGTAGTCTTTCTCCAGTCCCCGTGATTTCCGGAGAAGCATGAATTATATCAGAAATTTTACAGGTCATAGATTTTTTTTTTTGTCCAAAGGAAATTACAAAGATAAAAATAATCACAATGTATGTTTTTAAACTTGTGTAGTACTAACTAGGTACAAAGAAGGAATTTTTTATGTATTACCTCATTTGATATTTACGGTTTGATATGTACTTAAATCATGGTTCTTTGACATTTTAAAATGTGCCTTTTTTATCAATTAAAGTCAAGCCTTTGAGATTACTAAATGGTTTGATCACTTAGTCTTTTATTCAGGCATTCCATAAATATTTTTTGGACGGGGTACTAACTGCTGAGGATATGGAAGTATATAAAACAGAATTTTAGTAGAAAAAACAATAAATGATTTATTCCAAAATTAATTATTGTGTTAACTATTCTGAACAAAGAAGTGCAGGTAATTACATTAGTAATTAGCAGGGAGAGTTGACCCATTCTTGTAAATTAAGAAAGACATCCTCATGGAATTAGTACATTACCTGAGCTCCAAAAGACAAGTAGCAATTATCTTTTGGATACTATTCCAGGTAGCTGGGAAGACAAGTACAAATGCACTAAGGTGTGTGTCTTAGTCTATTACTAAATTGCTCACAGAAATAAGTGAGACTGGATGAATTATATTAAAAAAAGTTTATTCAGTTACAGTTTGGAGGTCTGAGGTCCAGGGGCCAACTTCCAATGAAGCTACAACATGGCAGAGGGCAGGTGTATGGGCAAACTGGCTCCACTAGATTTTCTTCTTTCTGGTTTAAATCCATGTGGGATCCACCTTCTTTATTTTCTGTCCCTTATAAACATACCAGAACTCACTGGTGTGGGTCCTGCCTCAATAACCTTATCATACCCAAAAGCCCTACCCGGGCACACCAGGAAGAGATTAAGCTTTCACAAACACCTCTAAAATACAACCAAGTCCCAACACAGGATGAACCGTTATGATAATTGGTAAAGTACTCTAAGGTCCTTGATACAAGAGTTTAGTAAAAGCTGCTATATCCGAATGGGAAAAGTGTATGTGAAGGAGATTGGAGCAATAGTGGTCACAGAACAGTTAGTATTAGAGTCTATCCAAATGATGCAAAATCCTTTCATCTGTGACCACATAGCAGCAATGAAAATGCTTTCTCTGCCCTTACTATGTGCGCAGTGGTGTTTTCAGTACGTGACAAGCTTCAGACTAGACAACACTCTTATGAAGTACATCTTGATAGAGCCCTCATCGTACAGCTGAACACACAGAACAGGTGAAAATTTAGGTCACTTGCTCAACATTACACAGCTAAGAAATGAGCAGGTTGGGATATGAGCCACAGGCCTTCTCTCCTAACCATACACCAAGAGTTTAAAGTGATGAAGACCTTGAACAGGGAGTGGACAATGAACACCTATCTGCCCTTGCATTGGCATTTATGGGTTCCTGTCAATGAACGTGGAGGTACAACAAGGTACAAGTGGTGTGCAGAGCACCGTGATGCTGATAGCCCATGTCCTCATATCCACACCTTCTATTAGTATACACACTGAAAGAAGCAATACCAAGGTTAACGGGATTGTGTATATATGCAATGTTTACATAGAAATAAACTTTGACCGACAAAGCACTTTTATGTATGTATGTAGGTATTTATGTTCCATTGCCATAGGGCACGTGCTCTTGCCAGAGAGACAATGAGAGGGAAAATAAGAAATCACCCCCTAAGGGAGATGGCCACACCACAATCCCTTCTTCTCCATTCTCATCCTGTGATGTTGGGCACATGCACACACACACGCCTGGCATAAGTTTCAAGCCACCAGGTCCAGGACTCGAACCACAGTCCACCATGTGGGAGTCCAGCACCTTAACCTCCAAGCCACCTGCTGGTGCATGACAAAGGAATTTTAATTAAGAAGGTATTTTGGCAGACATGGCTTGTCAAAGAATATAAAAGATGATGATCACGATGTATGAGTAAACATTTCTGTAGTATCTCAGTTCACAAAGTGTAACGACATCACCAGATCCTTGCAATACTTCATAGAGGTAGGCAGGACGAGACTATTTCCACCTTACAGGTAGGGGACTGAAGCTGGAAAGGGCAGAGTACCTTTGCCAAGCACACACACTATTGGTAAGAGCTCATTTCAAACATGTTTCCTAACTCCCCTGGATGCCTGCTTTTATACAATGTCTATGTTGAAGGAAGAGCCTACGGCAAGCTATAAAAAAAAAAGTAAGCATAAAATAATGTACATGATAAATACTGTGAAACATTTACTATAGACTTTTTCCATAAACCAGAGGAAATTTAAAAAAGTAATAATGGTGTTAGAACATTTCATTTTCTCTTCTAGTAAAAATATGCTTAAAATCCCTTTCACAGCCCTACAACTGTGACTGCTTACTGCAATCCTTCTTATGAATACAGCTCTCTGGTACATTTCCTTAACACATGAAAGTATTCGGAGAGTATTGGAGATTATTGGGAAGGCACACATTTTTATTTTTTTAATTGAAAGCCAAGTCAATTAATTGAGTTTGTAAATATCACTAGTTACTACTGCTTTTTTTGTTTTGTTTTGTGTTCCTCTTATACAAGTAAAGTATCGCACCACTGTTTACAGCAGCCAACTCCCACATGACCAGCTACTGGGTTCTAATACTGGCCCCTGCAGCTTGAAAAACATACAGAGTACGGGTGCATGGGTGCTCAGAATCCCAGCAGGAAAAGGATTATGGCATGACCATGCCTTGTCAGGGTGCTTTCTCCTTCACTCTCCCTCTCTAATACCCCCTTCCTTTCAGAGAGAGAGAGAGAGAGAGAGAGAGAGAGAGAGAGAGAGCGAGCATGTGCCCTCTGGCAAATTAAAAAAAGAAAAAAGGTATGTAGCTATCCAAGTACCTTTATTACACTATGACTCATATTATAAAAGGAAAGTGCAATCTGTCTTTAATTGTGAATTGTGAATGTTGGGCCAATGTGCCACTAAACGACAGGAAGTTGGCAACTTCTAGACCAGGCCAATGTCACTACGAAGAAATTACTTTGTGTGAGTGTGTGTGTATGTGTGTGTGAGTGTGTGTGTGTGTGCGTGTGTAATTTATTTTCTACCAAGATTTCTGATGTACATAATGCCTGAGGTGACACCTCCACTACAGACTTGACAAACCCCAATTTTGGCCACACGCTCTGCTATCTCAGGGTTATGAACCCTAGGAATAAAGTCAATTAAAGAATATATTTTGGGCCTTCTGAATTATTGTTCATGTTGGCCCACCTTGGTTTCCTTCATTAGTCCTAGGCATAAAGCCAACCTGAGATTTATTTCCCACTCATGGCCTCCCTTTTCTAGATTGTCTTTCTGTTATTTATGGACAGTAAAACTAATGCCTGAACAAATGCTGAATTCCACTTAAACCCTGACTCACCTCGGATAACTGATCACCAAGTTATCTGACAGCTACAGCACACATTTCAAATGAGATTATGACTTCTTGCCTGTAATAAAGCCAACATTTTGAAATAATTCTTTGGGATCATTATTTTTTCCACATATCTTCAATTAACTCATTAGTTCTCAGAATGTTCTATTCATAAGAGTTTGCAATATTTCTTCGGGGCTATTTCCAATCAGTAGCATTTTAATATACTTAGCCAAAATGAAGCAAAATTAAGAAATATAAATGAGTTTGCAAAACAAATTTGCATACTGTATCTCTCTTTGGCTCAATAACTCACATTACCATTTACTGATTTTATTTTTTAATTACCTCAGTAGAACATATTTTTGTATAGTTCTATGAATTTTAACTAATCTCTGAATTCCTATAATGACCATTCCAATCAAGACATATAATAGTTCCAAGACACTCTAACATTTTTTTAAATTTACTCTATTTACATTTCAATAGCAATGTTTTGGAGTAGGTCCTGATATTTTCATTCCACAACTGAAAAAAAATGAGGTGCAGAGAACTACCCCAAGGTTTAGCAGCTAAGAGGCAAGTTGGAATCTGACTCAAGAGATCTTGGTCCAGATCTTCTCCCCTACTCCTATGCTTAGAAACAAATTCTCCCTGCAGCCTGAAGCCCTGGTCATCACTGCTATCGTTCCTATGACCACAGTCTCTTAGTTTCAAGAACACCATATCAATGGAACCACATACAATCCTCTAGCAGGTACCCTACGGACACCGGTACAAAGACGTTGAGGCTCATCTAAGTGGTGATGGGTCTTACCAGTTCATTCTTTTCACTGCTGCTCCCATTGGACGGTTATTCCAGATTTCATTTATCTATTTATTTAGTCACCCGAGGGCATTTGCACTGTTTCCAGTTTAGAGATAATAGAGAAAAGCTGCTATAAATATTCATGGGTGGATTTTTGTATAGACAAGTTCATTTTTCTAGTGTAAATACATAGGGATTGGAATGCTGGGTGTAAAGTGTATGCTTAACTTTACAAAAAGCTGCCCAATTGTTGTGTAGGGAGTTTTTGACTCTCCAGAAAGACAGAAAGAGAGAAAAAGGGAGAAAGCACCCCCAATGGGATATGATCATAACCCCTTCTATCCCATTTCTCCCTCCTTCTGAGAGTTTGGGCATGCGCACAAACATGCCCAGTGTATTTTTCAAGTCTCTAGGGCCAGTGCTGGAGCCATGGTCAGCTACGTGGGGTCTGACTCCCGTAACCTCTAGACTCTAGGGCCAGCTCATGCTGTTCTTATTTTATCCCTTCTATTCCAGTGTGGAGCGGAACTCCATCATGGCCTTTTCACTTACATAATGGCAGACGCTGTTGAGCATCTTCCCTGGAGCTTACTTGCCTCCCGTATAGTTTCCTCTTTGGGTGAGATGCCTGCTCAAGTCTTTGCTCAGTTGAAAAATTGGACTGCTTTCTCTCTGTTGAGTTTTGAGTATTCATTATGTATTCTGAACAGGCATTGTTTGTCATATTTGTAAAATGCAAATATTTTCTGCCAGACTAGCTTCTCTTTTATATATGTGTGTGTGTGTGTGTGTGTGTGTGTGTGTGTATGTGTGTGTGTGTGTGTGTGTGTATATATATATATATATATATATATATATATATATATGCAAAGTTTTTCATTCCTGTCCTATTTATCAATATTTTATGTTATGGATTGTGATGTGCCATGCCTAATAATTATGAAATTTCTAAGACCCAACCCTAAGTTATGAAGATTTTCTCCTATATATCTTACTAAAAGCTTTATGACTTTTTTTCTTGATCCTTCACCTATGACAGCAGAGAAATGATTTATCAGACACCTGTTACAGTTGGCCACAAATAACAGAACTATGTCCAGAATGTCAGAGGTCCAGGGCCAAGGTCAGAGTTGTTTTGGTGTGAGCAATGTGGTCTCCCAGAGGTTGTCTCAGCAATCAGATGGTAATGGAAGCTCTCGAACCACTGAGAGACAAATTCTAGGCAGTAGCTTGCAGTCCAACAACTTCTACTGAGGCTGTCCCCAGCCGCAGACATGACATCTCTGCTCCTGCAGCCTCCATTGGTGCACAGGCTAGCAATTCACGTGGACTTATGCCCCACCTTTCTTCTTTTTGGCCTGCACATTTCTTTCTTTTTTAAATTATTTTATTTAACTTTATTTATTCATTTATTTATTTCAATTTGACCAGAAAAGGGTAGAGTGTGTGTGAGAGAGAGAGAGCAAGAGAGAGAAAGCAAGCTGCCAGGTCCAGGACTCGAACTGCAATCGGCCATGTGGGAGTCCAGCACCCTTAACCACCAAGCCACCTGCCGGCCCCATGCACATTTATTTCTTTGTTCACTTGGCTGTCATGGTCAGGAAGGACAGGACAAGACATTGACGTTTTCACATTGAAATGCCTTTGCACTGTTATCAAAAATCGTTTGGCCATGTTTAGATGAGTCTATATTATATTCTGATTATCTATGTGCCAATCCCGTCACCAATCTCTTGCTTACTGGAGCTTCTAAAACTGTCTGGTGGGGGTTGGAGGGAATGAAATGAATTGATTTTTTACTTTGGATAGGTCTCAAAATGTGGAGATTCTACTGTCCCAGCCTCCCAGTAAGTCAGGATGGCAGGAGCCACTGCCTCTCCCAGCCTGTTTAAGATGAGCTGGAAGGAGCCAGCAAGCGCATGGTGGTTGAGGCGTTGGGCTCCCACATGGCCGACTGCAGTTTGAGTCCCTGACCTGGCAGCTCGCTTTCTCTCTTTCTCTTCTTCTCTCTCATTGTCTATCTCTGGTGAGCACACATGCCCTATAACAAAATTTTTAATAATAATAATTAAGTTAAAGTAAAATTAAATAAAGAAAGAGTACTGTTAGGATGGGACGTGAGCCCAAATCTCCCCTGCAGTCTCAGCACCACACAGCAGCACCCACCCGTGGCGTCCCCGGCTATCCTAGTCCTTTGCTTTTCCATACACATTTTAGAATAAGCTGGCCCGTATTTCTGTAAATTCATGTGGGAATTTTTACTGAAACTGCAGTAAATCTGTAGATGCTTTTGAGGAGCACTGACATCTTTTTTGAGTCTTTTAATCTCTGAACATGTTATCTCTCTCCACTTATTAAAATAGTCCCTGATTTATTTTCCTGCAGCATATTTGAGAATAGTTACTTTAATTGGTACCATTTTTGAAACATTGGTTTGCAGTTGTTCATTGTCATTATATAAAAATACAGTTTAGGGGCCAGTAGATGGCATGGTGCTTAAGGCACTGAGCTCCCATATGGCCGGCTGTGGTTTGAGTACCAATCAGGCAGCTTGCTTTCCACGTTCTCTCTGTCTCTGTCTCTCTCTGGTAAGTGCAGGTGCCCAATAGCAAATTAAAAATAATAATGATAATAAATAAGATCAAATAAATAATTCTCTTTTTATTGTATTTAATATTTATTTTAATTTATCTAATTTTTACATTCATTTCTGTATATCATTATAGCATACAAAATGAATTTTCCTATCCAGAACACACTGTATATTGGCTTAAAGCTATTACCATACATATTATCATTTATTTATTTATTTATTTTTACTTTTTTATTTCATTTTCATTTATATATTCAATCACATTATTTAGCTTACAAAGTGAATATTTCAACAGGTGAACATTCCTCCCTGGTCCAGTTGGTAAAACTATAAGATATCTTCTACAGATAATATCACATTTCTTTGTCCCATTAATGCTTTGCCTCCCAATTTTTCTTCTAAATGTCCTTTCTCAGACCCTCCTCTTTTAAAAATACAATTTTTATGGGTTTATCTTGTAATATTTTTTGGTTTTTGGGGGGCTTTTTTACCTTTTCAGAAATTTTATTTTTAATATTATTTTACATTTTTTAAATTTACATTTAATCATTGTGCATCCTTACAGCATACAAAATGTTTTTCTTTTCCTAGCATGGATGTAATGCATATCAGTCAAGTCAAAGACACTACCATAAATGTATTCAGCAATATATATTTTCATTCTTGTGTCTTTAAAAATTTTTTTAAAATCCCCTATCCTCTCCCTCCCCTCCCCTGTTACCCACCCACTTCTATACTTTTTCTGGGATCGACAGTTGCCCTCCCCACTGTTATACCTTCCAGTCTTTCTGTTTCTGCCGTAGGATGTGCACATCTGGTATGTACTGAGTGGGGACATATGATGTCTCTCCTTCATAGTCTAGCTTGCTTTGTTTAGCATTAAATATTCCATATTCATCTACTTTGTATCAAGTGTCAATGTCTAATTGATCTTCATGGCACAGTAGTATTCCATAGTATGTATGTATGTCTGTGTGTGTATGTGTGTGTATATATATATACACACACATACACACAACACACACACACACACACACACACACACATATATATATATGCCACATTTTAAAATCCAGTCATTTGCCTGATTATGTGTCTTAGCAATTGTGAATAATTCTGCAATAAACATCAATGTGCAAGTGTTTTTCTCACTATTTGCCTATCCTTTGAGTAAATACCCAGCAGTGAGATTATTGGATTGTATGGTAGTTCTACTTGTAGGTGTTTTGGAACCTCTATATTATTCTCTACAGTAGTTGTGCAAATTTACATTCCCACCAACATGAGTTTCCTTTTCACCACAGCCTACCCAGCATTTATCATTCTTTATTTTCAAATCTTAGCCATTCTGATAAGGTTAAGTGGTATCTCATTGTGGTTTGGATTTAGATTTCCCTTATGACAAGAGATAATGAATATTTCTTCATATGCTTTTTGGCCATTCCTGTGCCCTTAGAAAGTTGTCTGTTGAACCCATTTATCTATTTTTTTAAATTGGAGAGTTTGTTTTACTGTGCGTAAGCTGCCTGAGTTCTCCATATATTCTGATTACCAGTCCTTACCAGAGACATAGTTTAAAAATATATTCTCCCTTTGTGAGGGTTGTCTTTTCACTCTCTTGTTTAGTTTGCTGTGCAGAAGCTTTTAGGACTGATGTTGTCCCACTTGTCTATCTAGGAGATTATTGCCTGTGCTTTGGGGGTCTCATTTAAGAAGTCTTTGCCTTCTCCAATGTCTCCAAGAGTTTCTCCTGTGTTTTTCCCAATGGTTTTATAGTCTGAGGTTTTACATTTAGATCTTTGACCCATTTTAAGTTGATTTCTGTTAATGGTGAGAGATAAAGGTCCAGTTTCTTTTTTCAGCACATGGATATCCAGTTTTCCTAGTACCATTTGCTAAAGAGACTTTCTTTAACCCAGTGGATTGACTTGTGCTCTCTGTCAAAAATCAGTTGGGAGGTTTTGATTTCCTGTATCAGTCTTCATCTCCAGAAATTCTGTTTGATTGTTTTTTTAGAGTTTCTCTTTATGGAGCTCTTCCTTCATGTCATGGAATAATTTCCTCATCTCTTGGAGTTGGTTATCTGTTTTCTTTTGTATCTCATTTAATTTTGTCACTATGAATATTAGGAATTCTTTTTCTGACATTTCTGTGAATTCTTTTGTGCTATATAGGGTTAATAAAAAGTTATTGTGATCCCTTGGAGTAGAGATATTTTGTATTTTTCTTATAATTCTCGTGTCTTTGCCCTAGTTTTTAGTCGTTTGGTGAAGTACATACTTCTATGTTTTGGGAATTGACTCTATAATGTCAAGAGAGGAAAAAAGGTCTAGTTTTCAGGAGTGTTTTTGGTAGAAAGTTGCATCTTCTAATCAGAGGAGGGTGTATGTAGCCAGCTCGAGGTGTTTGGTTCCTCTCCCAGCCTCTCATGACCAGATGCCAGTTGGGCTGGGCTGGAGAGAGATAACTGGGTGGTGGGGAGGCACCAGGGGAACAATCAGAGCCACCATCCCATCCCTCCAAAGCTCATTTCTTTGCTCCCCCACCCTGCTCAGTCCTCAACATGGGTGGAACTCAGGAAGCCTATGGCTAGGGTGCAGCAGAGGCGTTCCAGAAGCATACCCGGGTGGTCAGGAGGTGCCAACAGGATCAAGAGGCAAATTTTGAAGTACTGGTTGTAATTTTCATTCAGTTTAAAATATTTTTCAATTTTCCTTGACATACCATCTTTGGACCATATACTATTTAGTAGTATGCTATCTAATTCCCAATTTTTAAGAAATTTTTTCTGTTATTCTTTTGCTATTGATATCTAGTTGAATTCCATTATGAAAGAAGAGCATACTTTATATGGCTTCATTTATTTTAATTTGCTTAAGATCCAGAATATTGCACATGTTGGTGAATTTTCCATTTGAACTTAAGGAAAAAATCAATTCTGTTGTTTTCATGTAAATGATCTATAACTGACAAAATATCCTGTTGGTTTCTGATTTCCTTAGTTCTGTAATCTTGCCAGTTTTTTATCATCTAGTTCTTGTGCTGAGTGAAAATGAAATGTTGATCTAACTACAATGGTGAATTTGCCAATTTCTAAGTGTTATTGATTTTTACTTCACATATTTCGAACCTCTGTTGTTGGGTACATAAGTATTAGAGGGCTCATGCACTTGTCAGAAAGAAAGAAAGAGAGAGAGAGGGGAGAGGAGAAAGCATCCCTTCTAGGGAAAGATCACCTCACAATTTCCTTCACCTCCACCTCTCTTTTCAGATTTTAGGCAAGTATGCACAAGCATTGGTGGATTTCTCAAAACAGGTCTTAGACTTGAACCAGGTAGCCTGGTGGAATCTGGCTGCCTTAACCCCCGGCCGTAAAGCCAGCCCATGGATTATAATTTTATTTAATCCATCCCAACAACCTTTATTTGGTAGAGGTTTTTGCCTTAGGGCATGTACGCTCTCCAAAGATAGAGACAGAGACAATGAGAGGGAAAGTGAGAAATCATCCCACAGGTAGGATGGCCATGCCACAATCTCTTCTCCTCCATTCTCCTCCCAGGATCTTAGACATGCACCCACACACTCACACCTGGTGTGATTTTCTAGCCACTGGGTCCAGGACTCAAATCATAGTCAGCTGTGTGGGAGTCCAGTGACATAACCGTTACATCATCTACTGGCCCATCATTCCCACAATCTTTTAATTTTCAAGCGTAGGCCATTTACATTTAATGTACTTACTCATATGAACAGAGTCCATTATTTCATCACTTCACTGTTAGTTTTGTTTTCCATTCTTTTTTCTATTTCTTCCTCTCTATCTTCTTTTTTAGGTTATTTGAACATGTTATAATATTGAATTTTAATTTGTATATATTTTTAAACTTTATCATTTTTATCAACTGTTCTTATGGTTACAGTATATTTACATAATTAACTGGTCAAAGACTATTTAAAATTAATATTTTGGGAGCTAGCTCATCTAACTATGATTAAAATGCCTTGCCTCACACATGCCTGCTGGCATTTAAAAAATAAATTAAAAAATGAAATTAATATTTCAAGTGAAATGTAGAAAACTGACCAAAATATAGATGCGTCCATGTTTCCATTTTATGTCTTAGTTGTTACATATTAGATTTAAATTACAGTCTGACTCCATCAGGCCATGTTGTAATCTTTGCTTCCTAATGTCAAACATTTTTTTAAAGAACCTCAGAATAGAATGCTCTACTAGCTATACCTAGTTATTATTTATTTTGTTCTTCCTTCATTTCTAACAATCCACACTTCCTCCTATTATAGTATAATTTCATTTCCTCCTAAAGAAGTAAAACTCTTCAGAAATTCCTTTAAAGTCTAGCACAAATGAGCTTTCTTTATTTTCTTTCATCCAAGAAAATTCTTACTTCATCTTCATTTTTAAATTAAAGTACATTTTCATGTAATATAAAATACTTAATTGTTCTGTTGGTAAACAACAAAATCTGTTTTGGTGTCTATACTTTCTTATTAAAAAATTGAAGTCATTCCAATTTCTTCCCTATTAGTGAAACGTTGTTTTTCTCTGGCAGTTTTTAAGACTCTTTTCCTTTATTAGCATTTGTAGATTGATTATGATGTAAATAAGTATACATTTCTTTTTTTTAGATTTCTTTCTTTTTTCTTTTTATTAATTTGCCATAGGGCACATGTGCTTGCTATAGAGAGACAAAGAGAGAGAGAAACAATGTGAGAAAGCAAGACACCAGGTCCAGGACTTGAACCACACTCGACCGGGTGGGAATCCAGCACCTCAATAACAATGTCACAGAGGGTGTATGTACTCACCAGAAAGAAAGAGAGAAAGAAAGTAAAGAAGATCACCCCGTGGGGAATAGTCACACTACAATCCCTTCTCTCCCATTTCTCCCTCCTCTTGGTATTTTGGGAATGCACGCACAGATGTCCAGCATGTTTTTCAAGCTGCCAGGTCCAGGACTTGCACCTCATAGTGGACCACATGGGCCTCAGTTACCTTAACCACCATGCCACAGGCTGACCCAGTAAGTATACATTTCCATGCATTTATCTTATTTGGAATTTACTGAGCTTCTTGAGTCTCATAGGCTTATGGGTTTTTTCTAAACTTAAAGCCATTATTTCTTCAGATATTGTTTGTCCTGCTTTTGTTATTTTTTTATTTTATTTTGTTTTTTTCAGAGAGAGATTTTTGCTATAGGTCACATGTGCTTGCCAGAAAGACAGAGAGAAACAAAGACAGAAAGCAAGAAATTCCCCCTACTGAGGATGCCACACCACAATCCCTTCTCCATTCTCCTCTTGGGATCGTGAGTGCACACGCACATTCACCCAGTATGAGTTTTAAGCCTATAGGTCCAGGATTGAATTGTGGCTATGTGGGAGTCCAGCAATGTAACCATTACTCCATCAGCTGGTCCCACTTTTGTTTATTTTTGTAATGCACTCTATTGTTCGTCTAATACTCTAGTGACACAAATTTTAGAACCTTCAATATTGTTTTACAGGTCCTTGAGGCACTGTCTACTTTTAAAAATATTTCCTTCTGATGGTCAGATCAGAATTTTTTATTATTCCCTACTCAAGTTCACCAACTATTTAACATCTATTCTACTGAGATCACCCAGTAAGCGTTTGCCTTCTGTTATTGTATTGTTTTGTTTTACAATTTCTGTTTCATTCTTTCTTTTATATTTCTGGGATTGTCTACATTTCCATTTATCATGAGAATGTCTGCCACTCTTACAGGAACCTTTATACATTAGCATTTGAAGTCGGTGAGTGTCAGTTAATTTCACCTTCCCTACCTTCCTAGAGTTAACACCTGTTTATTTGCTTATACAAATTAGACTATGCTGGTTTCTTCTAGGCCAAATAAGTTTGGACTGTATCTTGAACATTCTAAGTCTTAGAAGACTTCTTTAAATTTAATTTAATGGAGAATATTGAGGATTTGGTTTTAGCAGGCCATAAACACAGTTTGGTGTCAGCCACAAATTCAGTCCAGCCTTTTGAGGGTGGTTGTATCAATGGCATTTCTATTTCCAAAACCTTCGATGAGTTTAGAGGGCCTGTCCCATGGATGCCCCACTTGTGGTCATTCTGAGACGTGGGTGGTGATCTTGTCTGCATCAGCCCTCTAAGTCTCTGGAATGTTATTTACAGTTAGATCTATATGCCTGCAACTCAGGGAGGAGCACACGAGGCAGGACACAACTGCACCTGGGCCACCTTCTGAACTCTGCGAGGAGGGACAAAACCGCACCTGGGTCACTTTCTGAGCACCGTTACCCACTTTGTACTTTTTCTGTTTGTTTGCTATAGGGCACGTGCACTTGCCAGAAAGACAGAGAGAGACAGAGAGACAGAAAGCAAGAAATCACCCCCCAGAGGCGATGGCCACGCTGCAATCCCTTCTCCTCTATTATCCTCTCAGAATCTTGGGCACGCACGCACACGTGCCCGGGGTGAGTTTAAGCTACTGGGTCCGGGACTCGAACCACGGTTAGTTACATGGGAGTCCAGCGACATAGCCATTATGCTAACTGCTGGTCCCCCCACCTTGTACTTTTGATCCCCATAGGCTCTCCTTCTTGGTCTCTGGGACTTTGCCTCTTTCTTCTGGGTACTTCCCGCAAATTTATTAATGTCTGGCTTTAAGGAGAAGGACAGAAAAAGGGGTGGGGGGAAGAGTGAGTTTCACTGTCACCCTCTCAGACTACAGTCTTTCTAGACAGAGAGGAAGTTTCATCTTTAGAACGTTGGATGACTTTGTGTTCCTGTTATCACCAATGTCACTGCCAGGGAGACCCTTCCGACTCCGCAAATCTAAACTGAAGGACATCTGGAATGTTCTTTGCCCACACAGAATTCTCCTTTGGGTTTCTGACGCCTTGAATCCAGACCACTAGACGAAATAGGAAAAGCATGGTCAGTTCACGGCTATTTCAGCAGTACTCGAGTCTGGTCTTCTCCAACTCATTTGTTACTATTTACTTTTAAGAGGTGCTCTTGAGGGGCAAACAGATGGTGTAATGATTATGTCACTAGACTCCCACATAGTCAGCCATGGTTCGAATCCCGGACCCAGTGGCTTAAAACTCACACCAGGCACATGTGTGTGTGTGCGTCCAATATACTGAGAGGTGAACAGAGGAGAAGGGATTGCATCATGGCTTTCCCCTCTGGTGGCGATTTCTCTCTTTCTGTCTCTCTGTCTCTGTCTTTCCGGTGAGCGCACATGCCCTATACAAAAGACTTTCTTTAAAAAAAAAAAAAAAAAAAAAAAAAAAACAGCAAAAAAACGTTGCTCTTGCATTCTGACCTACTTCTGCGGCTGTGTCCAATAGGAGAGATGGGGTGGGGTGTGCTTACTCAATCCCACCCAGAACTGGACCCTCTCATTAGCACTGTAAAGTTGCACAATGTCTTGCAAGAGACTTCTTTAACTTTTTTAACCCATATTTTTTTCAAACATATTTATCTTCAGAACCCAGTTTTTATCTAACATTTACTAACAGTTTGCAGAGCCATGATTCCTTGAGTATATTGTCAAAAGCACTGTTCTCGAATAAGGCCAATGATTTAAGAAAACTCTCGAACTATTATGGTCTCTTTATTCAATTGCTAGGAAAACAAATAAATGGAATCATGTGACATTAACAGCATAGATTTCAGGTCTGTGTTCACAAAAATAAGGCCTCTAAGTAAGCATCCCAACAGTATATGTAAATTATCTGTGATTCACTCCACACTTTACTCGTATTCTACTGTCAAAGTGGATTTCGAATCATTCATCTATTTAACACTATCTAGCGATTCTACAGATTTCAGGCACAGCCTCCTCCTGACTCATGTAACACATTTTCCTGACTCTCATTGAATACAAGAACATGATGACAGATTCAGTGGTAAAATCTAATGACAGGAAGCAGGGCTACGAGGCTCCTCTTTGTCACGGTGTCCATCTCAGCTTTTCTCCAAGCGTGTGAATGGTAGATCGTATTGTTCTAGATCTCGGCCAGACGGACTGGGGAGAGGGGGCCTGTCAAAAGGATGCCAGCATTTTGCTCCATCGTATGAAGTTACCCCTGCGAAGACAGATAAACAGACACCATTTAACTGAACAAGCTATTTCTATTCATGGCACATGCATTATTGAAGGATTTCTTTTGACTGGACACAGACACAAAAAATATCCTTCAAACTTTTTTGATAAACCTCATAAACACCTACACGGTTCATTCTCTTCTCAATGACCTCTTCAGAAGAGGCATAATTTGACTTGGGCCAATTTGTGGGAATCAGTTATCGATCCACAAATGATGACCTAAAGAATTGCTTTATGAAATCTCTTTTCACCAGATAGCATGAAACAGAATTCCTCTTCTTGGCAACAAAGCATCTGTCAATAACGATGGCTTTCCCCAGATACGGTGCACGCGGCAGTGGTGAATAGCAAGTGCTTTCTTAGCCTGGTTTTGGATGTCCTGATACCATGGCATTTTTATAGTAAGAATCTTACTTTTTTTTTAACCTTCGATTATTTTATTTTGCCTATATTTTGTTTGTGTTCCTGTCTCATCAAGAAATCCTGATTTTCAGTTTACTTGTCCCTCTCTTTGGGGTTCCTACTGTACAACACATTTATTGGATTGTTGGAAAAGTCATGGCGTATTTTTTTCTTTTTTCTATGCAAAATGGGTCATGACTTTCCCAACAATCCAATAGTTTGTTTGTGTGTGTGCATGCGTGTGTGTGTGTGTGTGTGTGTGTGTGTCTGTTTCATAAATACGAATTTGTCAATTTGGTTTACGAGATCTCCCTAGAGAATGGCTATAAATTCCAGCCCTGCCTGGACAAGGGCCCCCGTGATGTGTTCATGGATGATGCTGCTGTGCCGGTCACGGGAGGCTCCTCACGTCAGGGCAGCCTAATGCCCGAGTGTCTGACCCAGCCCAGGCGTCTGTCTTACTGCGAGCTTGTTTATACTGACGGCTGCTCAGTGGCTCTTGTTTGACCTGTATCCAGTTCATTTCTACCAGGATAGCCACTTTCTAGGAGAAGCCAGACCAGGAAAAAGTCATGTTAGATATGTTGGTGAGACACAGGAGGTAACTAGACAGAGCACGTGAAATAACAGAAACATGTTATTCACAGATCCCCAAGAGAAAAGGGCAGCACCTCTCACAGGGCCAAGAAGAAGTGCGACACATTCATGAAACCACTCTTGATGGCTGGTGGGAGCAGGAGAAGGAACGCCGGGGACTGTGGGCTCAAACTTTCATTGGGATCCAGGTATTACTCAAGCAGATCCCTGTGGAGAGCTGTAATCAGTGGCCTGAGAGCAAGTAGGCACGTACTCTGAGGAGGAACTCCGTATTCGGTTCGTAACAGAGAAGGAAAACAGCCATCTGCTGCAGGAAGTATTTTAATAGAAATATTGAAATCACAGCGGTGCCTAGACTAGGAAGGGAAATACATACATAGGGGTGTCCTCCCTGGTGAAGGTCATGTCTACTTTATCTCACTTTGACTTAAATTACATCTAAAGGTGGAGGAGGACAAAAGAGGAGAGAAAATACACAGGACCTGTCACAGCATTCTACATCCAATTCCGCAGTCTGGTCGGAAAACGTCCTGTGAGGACACGAAAGTCTGTACAGGCAGACGGGCACCCCACGTTCATCTAGCTCGCACTGCCAAGTCCTCTTCTTTTGTCTAGTGAAACGACATTGTCTTTGATCACACATGTGAAACGTTTTTACATTATTAATTTATTACTAAGGGGGTGCAATGTACCAAGCCAAGTACTTGGTACAAAGGAGGGTTCTAAGAGGTAATATTACGTCCTTTCATTATTATTACCTAACATGTCTACACTGAGAATAAAATGGGAAATGTTGCTTGTCAAGAGGGATTTTTTATTACAGCTTTCGTCCGACTTAAGTTTGTAGATCTTCTTTATTATTTTCTTTAAAAAGTATGTTATTCAAGGCCAGCAGGTGGCGTGGTGGTTAAGGCTCTGGACTTCCACATGGCTGACTGTGGTTCAAATTGCAGACCTGGGGGAACCAGCAGTTAGCATAATGGCTATGTCTCTGGACTCCCATGTAGTCAATGCGGTTCACGTCCCGGACCCGGTGGCTTAAAACTCACGCCGGGCGCGTGTGCGTGCGTGCCCAAGATCCCAAGAGGAGAATGGAGGAGAAGGGATTGCGGCATGACCATGCCCCCGGGGGGTGATTTCTTGCTTTTTGTCTCTATGTCTCTCTGTCTGTCTGGCAAGCGCACGCACCCTATAGCGAAAACCTCTCAAAAAAAAAAAAAAAAACTAAAACCAAATTGCAGACCTGGCAGCTTCCTTTTCTATTCTGTCTCTCTCTGTCTGTTTCTGCTGACCATATGAGCCCTATAGTAAATTTTAAAATAATAACAATAAATAAAATTAAATAAGTAATTTTTAAGTATATAATTCATATGAATCTTTTTACATTTAATTTTCTATACTTCTATTTCAGAGGATATTAAATTTTTAAAAAATTGGTTGAGATTTTTTGTCAAATATTTAATATTTGTCAAATATTAACAAAATAATCTGTACAACACATAGATTTTTTCTTTAATAAAAATTTAAACAAGAAGCCAAAAAGTGATACAGAGGTAAAATGAAATGTTCTGGGAAACTGATCCCATGGAAGGTTCTGGGCTCACATCTGGAGACCTCCTTCAGTATCCCTGGCATGCACAGGCCCATGGTCAGGGCCTAGCTGAGGCTGGAAGTAGACCACAACACTGAGGGATTAGGGATTGAGTGTGCTGTCTTTCTGTCACTTGCTCTCTGTCTTTCTTGCTCATGGAGGAAATAAATAATTAAAAAATTTTTTTAATAATTTAAGCAATTGATTATACTCATTCAACTTTTTTCTACTTACTTTAAAGTTGCATTATAGTCATCAAAAAGAAAAAAGTAATTTAAAGATTAGAAGACTCGGGTCTGAAATAAAACCACACTATACAGTCAATGATTAAAATGAGTATTTTCTAGTCTTCAACATTCTAATAAGAGAGGAGAATCAGTTCTTTTGTTGAATAATTCTCTGAGGGAGGTAAGAAATCTTGGTATCTGCCCTCAAGGCTTATAAGTGAAGAGGATCTTACATTATATTCAAGTAGGAAAAAAATTATCCTAATTCTGAATTAAAGAAACTATATGGAGAGCTTTTTATATTTTTAAATTGCCTATTCATTCAAGCATAACAGAGACTTCTTCGGTTCTACTATATTCCAAGTACTGTATTGTGCGATCTAGGAGATGCAATAATGAATAATACTAGCCTCTGCCTTAAAAGAGTTTGTAACTTCATATAAAAGATGATGTGCGCTGGTGAGTATCTTGGACATAGAGGAAGGTGGGATTGGGAAGAGGAGGTTCACTGCCTCCAAGGTGCCTTTGGAGTCTGCTCTGGGCACCTCCACTAAGATTCTGATGTTCCTTCCAGTGAAGGGGCATCTGCCCCAACCCTGGAGAATTCCTGCCACAGTCATGGGTAGGGATCTCTGAATTATTCAGTCTCTTAATTATATAGATGGGCAAGGGTGGAAACCAGGATGATGCAGTTAAGTAGAATCTGAGGCAAAACATGATAGTATCAGATCATCTAAAAAAGATTAACGGATTTGAATCAGGCATTTGGCCAGTTCAGCTATAAAAGAGGTAAAACTTCGACCATGTTCTGGAATCATCTTTCTAAAGCCTACCTTTCCTTGCTGAGCTCCTGTTTCCTGTTGCATTATTTAGCTTACTGGTTTCTCGTGTTTGTTCCCAATCCATTACTACCCCCATTAATCATTTGGTTTCTGTGTTAACAACTAAATAGTTCACCTTAACTTCACCATTTGTCCTTCTAGATCAGCAAACCAACCAAGTTACCTGCGAGTATATTTCTAATTTCTGTCTACCCTTTAATTAGGTCATGACTTTTTAATGGAGGCGATGGTTTAGTTACAAAAGACAGGAAAAAAGTCAGAGAAGGCTTCCTGTAGAAGGGTGATTTTAATTTTTTTTTTTTTTGCTTTTATCAGTTTTTATTACATCAGGTCAAGGAAACACATGGAATCTTTCAATGTGGTCCTACCTCTTTGGGCATATATTCTAAATAAAACATATATCCATTCTCATCCCCAATGAGAAAGAAAGGTATCAATTCAATAGAATCTCACCTTTCACCAAATTCTACCTTTACAATCCTTTAACAGTCATATCACTATACACAGATTTTTGGCAGTCAAAGGTCTATCACAAAGCAGAGCTTTAACACAATCAGAAAATACAACTGGTAATTTGATGTACCGTCGTTGGGCAGGTCAGACTCATGGGTGAATTTAAATTTCCAACAAGTAGAGAAAATAAATAAAATGTCCTAAACTGAGGAAATAGTATGAGAAGTTAATAGTTAATACTTTTTTAGGAAAGAAGGGAATATTCAAGATTTGATGAATATTATCACTTGAGTAGAGAATAAATTTAAAAATTAATGATACTGGGCTCATTCTGTGATTAAGGTGGTTAAGGCAGCCACGTCTCACATGACCAACTATGTGGTTCAAGTCCCAGACCCCATGATTTGAGAAACACACAGGACATGTGTGTGAGCCCGAAATCTCAAAAAGAAGGAGAAATGGAGGATAAGTGATTTCGGTGCGACCACTTCCCACGGGCGATGTTTTCTACTTTCCATCTGTTTGTCTCTGCCTCTCCCTGGCAAGGACATGTGCCCGCTAGTCAAAAACAAACAAACAAAATTAACGATACGTAAGTTTGGCAAGTGAAATTGGGAAATTGTAACCATACTTTGCTCTAGATATATAAAATTTATTAGGCAACATAGAGTCATTTTGCATTGGAGAATTAAATGATTGAATCTATGAATTAGATTAATGCAGAAGTAACATGCAAATAATTAGGACAGATACCCAATTTATATTATAAAGAAGTGGGAATATCAAAGACAATCCATGAAGCAGTATACCACTCCAAGCTAGAAAAATTGGAACACGATAAAGAGACTAGGAAGAGAAAAACAGAATCCAGAGGTAAAGATGAAAAGACTCTGGATCTAGAAATGTGAACCTTTGTTGGTGAAGTGACAGGGAGGTGATACCAACTGCCCAAAATACAACCATTTCTTTGGAAGTTTCTGGCCTGAATGTCTGAAACAGTGATGCTTTTAGACATCAAAATTTCAGAACTGGGAGAAAGAAGTGATTGGGGAAAGTAGAATGAGTTAATTTTTATACCTGTTACATTTAAGGGGCCAGTAAAAAACTACAGCAGGAAACAGACATAGCTCTGACAGCTGCCAATGCAAGATAAGCACTCAGTGCACCTGCAGAGAATGAGCTGGAAAGGGGAGGCCTGGTGAGTTAGCAGATTGTCAACAGAGAGGAGAGGAGATAATGACAGTGCTGATGATGACCACGGTAACAGAACAGCCGAAACTTAAGGGAAACCAAACACAGAGTGTGCAGAAAGTAAGAAGGGCAAGCGCAACAGAGAAAAAGTTTAACATAAGTGGGAAAAAACAGGTTAATGTTCTGGAAACAAGAAGGCTCAGGAAAGAAGGCGGAGGTGGTCATCTTGTGTGGGGATGGAGAAGGACTTGTAAAACTGGAAGTTAGAGTGGAATTGGGGATCAGGGAGTCATTAAAGTAGTGGGCTTAGAATTTAAATAACAAGAGGTGGGAAGTTGGCAATGAGGTGCAGACAGCAAACAACTACTTCTTCAACATGTGTGGTGATGACGCAAAGAGATAAGCAATTGTAAGAGAGACAGACATTTTTAGGAGAGAAAAGACCTAAATACTCAAATGGCAGAGAGCATGGCAACACATTTGCAGAAAGAAAAGCGTACTACAAACAAGTCAGGGGAGGGAAACTCACAAAGCGAGTTCCTGAGAGAAACTAAGGGCAGGGAAATGCAGAACAGACAGGTGAACACGGTCAGAAGGGAAGAGACCAGAAGAATGGAAGATGTGAATGGAGAACATGTGATGTTGAAGGATTTGGAAGGAATGTTGCCGTAATCAGGGGAAGAGAAGCAACACCTTCTTCTGAGAGCAAGAGGATGGATGATTGAGACAGAGCTTAAAATAGCCAGACACAGGGTCAGCAGGTGGTATGATGATTAAATGCTGGATTCCCACACGGCCGACCATGGTGACCATGGTTTGAGCCCGAGCTGGTGTCTTGAAAATCACACCAGCTGTGTGTGTGTATGTGCCCAAAATCCCAAAAGAAGCATGAGGAGAAAGGATGGTGGCATGGCCATTTCCCCTGGTGGGGGTGGAATGATTTCTCACTTTGTCTGTCTCTGTTTCTCTCTGTCAAGCATACACACCTTATGACAAAAACCTAAAAAAAAAATTTAAAAAAAAATAAAAGAAAATGAAACATATTTGTGGAAAAACCACTGTGGTTAGTAGCACCAACAATCACTAAGAAGTAAATGAAATACTGCCTGGGCACACATCTCAAATCCTCAGTTGTGTTTAGAAACCAAGCATTTTAAGTGGATACTTCAGAATTCTTTGTGGTTGACCAAGTGCTGTTCATGGGTCTAGGGCAAGGAAAGGTGAAACCAAGTGGCAAAACTCACAATTGAGGGAGCCAAGGCTGCACGGAACTGCAGGACGGTGAGTAATTCCACCATGCTGCCCAGGTGTTGTGCAGTGATGACCAGACCAGAAGGCAATAAAAGCCAGCAGATGACCTGACAACCTTTAGGAATAGAGAAGGAAAAAGGGCTTTTAAGCTACAATGATGAAAACTTCAACAGGAGTGGGTGTTCGAGTGAGCCGATGGATAGACTGACCCACAATGCACTTAGATGGAAGGGAAAAAAGGGGTAACTCCCCTCATGCCCTTTGCAGATTCAGTTCATAACATGAACAATGCATCTTATTCCTATCAATTCTTATTTTGTATCTCAACTATGGTACGGCATCCTCACTTTGTTCCAGAATAACATCAGCTAACAAAGCAGTCTTACTCTTCTACTAATTAATACCCCAGTCTGTTATTAATCTCTGATCTATTTATTTATACTGCTTTGGACTATGCAACCTCTTGTAGTAATGACTATCATATTTACCATTTAGTACAATGGCTTTTTCTACAAGAGGTACTCAATAAACATCATGATAGTGATACTTTCTACTCATTTTATAATGAGTAGTCATACTTATTTGTATTCAAATTATCTCAGACTTTTCTATTGCTTTCTAAAAGGTAAGGGGCCATGAAGCCAGCAGGTGACACTGTGTTTAAAGTGTTGAACTCCCACATGACAAACCACAGTTGGAGTCCTGGACCTGACAGATTGAAAATCACACCAGGTATGTATGTGTGCATGCCCCAAATCCCAAGAGGAAACTGGAGGAGAAGGGATTTGTGCTGTGACCATCTTCCCTGGGGGAGTGATTTCTCCCTTTCCCTCTGTCTCTCTCCAGTGAGTGCATGCATCTTATGGGGAGGAGGGCAACTGGTAAGGAGTCACAGCTATTAAAATATATATATATATGGTACAGAGAATATATGGTGGGCCAGTCAGTGGCATGGTGGTTAATGTAGCTGGATTCCACATAACTGACTGCATGGTTTGAGTTCTGGACCCAACCTTTCTGGAAAACATGAAAAAAAAAAATTGCATGTGCATGTGTGCCAAAAATACCAAGAGGAGAATGTGACAAAAAGCACCCCCAGGGATGATTTCTCCCCCCTGCCCCTGTGAGCACATACAACCTATAGCAAAATATTTAGAAAAGAAACGAGAAAGAAAATGTACATGGCATTTCATTAGTTACTCTCTCTGTCTTCTTTTCTAACTACCAGAAGGTACACGCGCTCATCCACTGGGGCGGAGAGAGCAAGCATCCTCCGATGGAGCACAGCCACAACACAGTCCTTCTCCTCCATTTCCTGTCAGGACTTAGGCATGCATGCACAAGGCCTGGTGTGGTTTTCAAGCTGTTGGGGTGTAATTCCCACTGCAGTCAGCCACATGGGATCTGGCTGCCTTAATGACTAGGCTGCAGATCAGCTCTCACTTTCCACTTCTTGATAAATACTTGAGACTTATTCCCCAGGAGAGGAGCTCTCAGCTATGCATCTCAGACACAGAACGTGGTGAGGCCATTCCTGATCCTACGCGCTACATGCTGGAAGATAGGAATAAAAGAGCTCTACCAGCATTTTATAGGAAGGGATTTCATAAGGTTGGCCAATCTTGGTCGTTCTACACTGAATTGTTTTGCCTTTTTTTCCCTCAACAACATCTGCTGCCTTCTGGGACTTCCACAGCGCAGAAGGCTCATGAATAAAGTGGCTGAATTGGAACTCAAAGTATTTAAATCAGTCAAAGGAACAAACTGTGTAAAATTTGATTTTAGATTGTATGTTTTATAAATTTATTTTGAATCAACTTTTCCTTCTGAGGATTTCTGCTTACAAAGGAAATGTGTTCATGTTCAACTGGAAAAATTGCTCTGTGGTCCTACATAATATAGCTGTGAGAATAACCTTGGATAGATTTGCAATTAAATGTATTTGCCAACATGTTTGACATTCCCTGAATTATTAATTATTAAAATTTCTCATCCCTGTAATAGTCACAAGTATGGGCATTGTTTTTACTGTCTGCTATCTACATGGGACCTTTGCTATAATTGCAATCAAGTTGCCATCACAGAATGGCACGTAGACATCTGCAAGGGTTACTGCTAGCAGATGGCGTTAAGGAGACTGCAGAATGTGCCATGGTGTTAGTCACAGAATCATGGTCTCCTTTTAGACGTAAGAACGCTGGCCAGGGCAGTCATCGTAACATATTACATGCCATTTGTTTGTTGGAAATGTTCTTGTCGGAGTCCATGTAAGTGGTTTGCAGTACCCGTAAACATGTTTGTTGCTAAGATGAAAGTATAGAGTGTGATATGTTGGCAAGCATCCATTAATCTTTGCTCGTCGGCATCTCTAGGGTCAGTAACAGCATGAGCAACTATTTGGCTGAGTTATGCTGTTCTGCTTCCCTGACCGAAGGATAATAAATGTCCCATTTTACGTTAAAATTTTTACTCACTTTTCTTCAAGAATCTAACAAGGAACTTCTAAAACTGTTTTCCTCACTTAATGAAAAACTACTTTGTTTTTGTTTTTGATCAGAAGTTCATGTATTAGACATTCAAGAATTCTTAATACTGACCTCTCCAAACCTGAAACTTCCAAAATGATTTAAGTCTTCACAGAATGATAGGAACTGGTAATATTTCATAAGAAGACATTAATCATGGGGCTGGCAGGTGGTGTGACAGTGGTTAAGGTGCTGGACTCCCACATGGCCAACCATGGTTTGAGTCATGGACATGATGGCTTGCTTTCTCACTCTCTCTTCCCATCAAATTTAAAAATAATAATATTGATTGGGACCAGCAGTTGGCATAATGGCTATGTCACTGGACTCCCACGTAGTCGACCGCGGTTCGAGTCCTGGACCCGGTAGCTTAAACTCACGTCGGGTGCGTGGGCGTGCGTGCCCAAGATCCCGAGAGGAAAATGGAGGAGAAGGGATTGCGGCGTGGCCATCCCCCCTGGGGGGTGATTTCTCGCTTTCTGTCTCTCTGTCTCTCTCTGTCTGTCTGGCGAGCGCACGTGCCCTATAGCAAAAACCTCTCAAAATAATAATAATAATAATAATATTGATGAATAAAAATTAAATAACTTTTAATTTTTTTTTAAGAAGAAGACATTAGTCACACACAAGCCAGGGTCAGAGAGACCCTGAATGAAACTTAAGATTTCTCCAGGAATATACTAAAAGGTGACCCTTGAATTTTTCTAACAAACTTATGCAAGTTAGCAAACACTTGAAAAACAAGGTTCAGAAGATTCTGTCATTTGAAAGTTAGAGACAATTCAGGTTCAAACTATTGTTTCAATTCAAACCTAAAAATGAAGCTAAGCAGTGTTTCTATCACAATTTAGAAACAACTTTAAGGAAGAAAAACATACAGATTTGGGAAACAAGTGATAAGACTCAAGCATGTCTTCTGATACTTTCTACTAGCTGAACGTAGAGACAATGCTCAATTTGTTTGGAAAAACATGAAAAGTAATTTGTGGAATAGTCTCACAAAAAGGAGAGAGAGTGTCATGAAGGTTCTTCTGGCTGTGATAGTCTATGCTTCCAAATAACTGAAAGATTGGAAGAATAAGTATTAAGTAATACTGTTATCCCAGTTGTAAACACCTTGACTTGACGTTAGTTACGCTTTCCCTGGGCACTGGGTTTTCTTAAGGACAAATCAGTCTGGTTCTTATTTTTTAAATCAATTTTACTTTTATAGACTTTAACTCTTTCATTTAAAAACTTCAAACTTGCATGCCAATAGGAAGTGTGGTGGTTAGAGTGCTGGACTTCCACATGGCCGACAGCAGTTCAAGTCCCAAACCCAGCGGCTTTAAAATTACACTGGGTGTACACTCAAAGATCCATTCCCAAGAAGTATAGAGGACCCCAAACAGAATCAACCCAAGAAGATCTTCTCCAAGACACATTATAGCCAGATTGACCAAAACCACAGACAGACAAAGACAAGATATTAAGACTGGCAAGAGAAAAACGGCAAGTTACCTACAAAGGATATCCCATCAGACTAACGGCAGATCTCTCATCGGAAACAATGCGAGTGAGGAGAGAATGGGAGAATATATTCAAAGCATTAAGGGAAAAGCAATTTCAACTGAGAATTCTGTACCCAGCAAGGTTATCATTCATTTGGGAAGAAAAGACACGAACATTCCTAGATAAACAAAACCTGAAAGAATTTACCAGCACCAGACCAGATCTCCAAGAAGTTCTTAAGGGAGTGCTATGTCAGTAAAATTAAATGCAGACACACAGAAACAAGATTTCAGAAACTAAGAAAATGGGCAACTTAATTGTAGGGACAAAATCTGGAGTTCAGTATTATAGCCCAGAGCTCAATCTGGAAAATTGAACCTCAACAGAAACAGAAGAAAATTAAGTACATGAGACTGTACTGATGAAACAGCATTCTATGACTTGACTAAAATATTGCTGCTTTTCTTCTAAGCTTTGTTGTCTGGTTTTAAGGATTTTTGTCCTGTCTTGAGCTGTCAATGGATTCATGTACCTAATATCTGAACAAAATACTAACCTTGAAATCTTAAGTTTCAAGGAAATATCCTTACCAGTTCAAAACTGCTTTTCTTGAAACCATCAGCTGAACTTGCTATTGTAAATAGTTAGATTACTTATGATATTGTGTGATCAATGAAATGTCGGGAGAAAAGGAATTGAAGATAACTGTAGACAGCAGAGATAGTGTAATAAGAGAGTGGAATAGGGCAGAGGGTCAGATATGGGGTAAAAAAATATATATACATGAAAGTAGAAATGGAATATTATAGATGATAACACGCATGATTAAGCCACTATCCAGTTGATTAAGCCACTATCCAGTTTATTCTAGATGGGAAACCACATTTTGTATGTTGTGATGATGCTCAGGGAATGAATGTAAATTAATAGAAAAAAATTTTTTTCAGAAAAAAAAAGGGCATTAAAAATACCTATCTGATGAATGCAGTAAGCTATATAGCCCTAGTCCTGCGCCTCCTGTGAGTAATGAATAAATCAGCCCTGCCTGGAACATCACTTGCTCACTGCAGCGAGCAATGGCCAGAGTCGTATTGGACAGAAGTGTGGGTGAGGCCCTGGCCAGTCACCAGTGTCACCTTTTTTTTCTCCAGCTTCTTTGTCCCTTAAGGAAAGTGCGTTTCAAGACTGCTGATGGGACAGAGATCATGTTTGATGAGAATGGAGATTTGGTTATACAATATGACATTCTTCATGGGCAGAAGTCAACAGAGGGCCTGTTTCACTTCGTTCACATAGGCACAATTGACCTTGGAGCCTCTTCAGGGGACAGAATGACAGTTCGCTTGATGAAGGAGGAGCTTCAGGTTCCTAGTTCTGTCTGCAGCAGCAGCTGTGCTCCAGGATCCAGCCAGATCCCCCAACAGGGATTTCCCCACTGCTGTTTCAAGTGCAGCCCCTGCCCTGATGGACAGTTCGCAGACCAAGGAGGTTAGGGCTGGGGAAGCTGGATCTCGAGGGGCCGTCAAGGCACTTCCAGCCTCTCAGGTTCACAGTCCAGTGAGATGCACATCTCCAGCCTTCTGTGGACTTTGGCCATGGGAAGCTGGCCAGCAGGATATTCTCATTTTAGGTCTAGGTAAACCGTATGGACAAGTGCACATATCCTAAGGGTACAACCCAGTGAATTCTCACGTGGGGAATAGTCTATGTTCTTGGCCCTCTGATTAAGAATCAGGGAATGATGCATTCCCAGAAGTTCCTTGTGCTTCTCCTCATCATTGCCTCCCCTGCTGTCTTTTGGTGTCAGTGGGTTTCATCTGATTTTCAGCCACTTACATGTGGAATATCTCATCATTCATTTCTGTTTGACTTTTTCTTCCATGGCGTTTGTGAGAGTCATCCCAGTGGTTGTGTGCTGCTGTAGCTCTCTTGTTGTTGTGTCTACTAGGGTCCCACTGTGTGGATTGTCATGCCTTCTTCGTCCATTCCAACTGGGATGGAGGTTTGGCAAGATTCCTGACTGGGGCTGTAATGGGCAGGGCTGCTGTCTCTTGAGAACATTTGGATGGATTTCTGTGGGTGTGGCACTGCAGGGACTCAGGAGAATGTACATACAGTTCAAATAAGTGCTGATGGTTGTACCAGTCCACACTCCCAGTAGGAGGGAAGACGATGTCAATAGCTACCTGTATTTGTTTGTATGACTGCTGTAATAAAGTAGCATGAGGTCATCTACTAAAAACACACACAAAAAAAAAATTACACTGGGTGTGTGTGCATGTATGCCTAAATTTATGAGAGGAGAATGGAGGAGAAGAGATTGTGGCATGGCCATCCCTTCTGGGTGGCAGAAGAGATTTATCATTTTTCCTCCCTCTATCTTTCTCCAGAGAGTGCACACATCCTATGCAAAAACTTAAAAAAAAAAAAAAAGAAAGAAAGAAAGAAAGGAGAAATCTTCAAACCCAGGCCAGTCCATAGCATGATGGTTAAGATGACTAGATCCAACGTAGCTGACTACACAGACGGATCCTGGACCCTGACGTTGAGGAAACACCAGGTCATGTGCGTGCATGCTCAACACCCCAAAAGGAGGGAGAAATGGAAGAGATTGGATTGGAGTTCTTTCCCAATTCCTCTTTGTCTCTCTGCAATGAGCACATACATTCTCTAGCAAAATTAAAAGACAAAATAAAACAAAACCTGAGTCATATTCCAAGCAAAGTTCTTTCTTTCCTCTTCCGTATTCCTCACACATACTTTTCTCCTCACTGACCACTGATATGGTGTGGAGAGAGATTTCTTCTTGGGAGAGTGCCTAGGGTCAGGGTCAGGCCACTGTCCTATTATTTATCTCATATTTACAGCCTTGCTGAGAAAGGAGAGAGAACTCAATAGCCCCAGCAGCCCAACCAGGAACCAATCCCAACCAGCTCTCCAAATAGAATAGTCCCTTGTACTCAGCTCCGTTTTCTGCCTTGCGTTCCTCAGCAGTCCCTGTACTTCATTATTGTCAGAGGCTGGTGTGTTGGCTATCTTCTAGTGTTACTTTGCAAGATTCCATCCTCCAGTTCATCTTACTGGGGCCTGTGATCACGTGAAGGATCTGTCTTCCAGTTGCCTCAGAGCCCAGGAACCCTAAAGAGTAGTCTTTTTCCCTCTGCTCTGATTTGGCTCCCACGTAACATCTGTTCCCTATCTTTCACTTATCCACTTGCACCAGGCAAACAAGGAGCCTTGGAGTAAAGCGAATTTCTAGCTAGTGAAAATGGAAGACTATCCCAAAGGACACACAACAGACTTTAAGAATGATTCTTTTGAAGGTTTGAGCTCTAGGGAAGAAAACTATGTGAGCATACCTCACATTGAGAGGGCACAGGGGGCCAGCAGGTGTCTTGGTGGTTAAGGCACCAGATCCTTATGACCAACTTGTGATTGGAGACCCACTTTGTCAATCATCACAAATATTATAATATATGCCCTTCACTTCACATGTGCATGGAAGTCATGAGTCTAGGTGACAAACTTAGGCCTTCTGAAATTTCAAGTTACATCATTTAATAATTTTCTGAAAGTTGGATTTTTAACATATTTTGAGAGATTTTTGTTATAAGGAGTATACACTCACCAGAGAGAGAAACAGAGAGACTGAAAGCAAGAAATCACACCTCCAGAGGGGATGGTAACACCACAACCCCTTCTCCTCCATTCTCCTTTCAGGATTTTCATCACACAAGCACACACACCAAGCATGCTTTCTCAGCTGCAAGGTCTGAGACTCGAACCGCAGTTGACCAAATGGGAGTCCAGTGATGTAACCACTGCACAGCCTGCTGGTCCCAACAAATTTTAAACCTACATTGGCAAAGGAGAAAATTAATATGGTTGTTCAGATGCACCAAGAGACACTTTTTAAAAAAAAAAACAACCATTAAGGAACATATAAGATAGGACTTGTCTAAATAATTTATTTAATTTCTACATTTTTTTAACTTAACTTGTTATATTGATGGCTAACATTGGACTTCTTACCTTTTCATTTCATTTAGTCTTTTTAACAGAAGATAGGTGGTCATAAAAATTGAGGACTGTCATTTTTAAAAAGTTATTCTTTATTAAATTAGAAAAAAAACACCAATTTTGAACCATTCTGTTGGCAAAGGTAAAAAAATAAATAAATAAAAACTACCACCTATCAATCAATCAATCAATCTATATCTATCTGTCTATATATATATATATATATATATATATATATATATTTATTTTACAGCCTTCTTAAGCAAGCCATAGTGAAAACAATAGCAAAATAGTACACTAAACTCCATTGCAGAGCTAGTTAATCACACTTATTTTTTTTTTAGAGGTTTTTGCTATAGGGCATGTGCGCTCGCCAAACAGAGAGAGACAGAGAGACAGAAAGCGAGAAATCACCCCCCAGGGGGGATGGCCACGCCGCAATCCCTTCTCCTCCATTCTCCTCTCGGGATCTTGGGCACACATGCATACGTGCCCTGCATGAGTTTTAAGCCACCAGGTCCAGGACTCAAACCATGGTTGGCTATATGGGAGTCCAGCGACATAGTCATTACGCTAACTGCTGGTCCCAATCACACTTAGTTTTAAAATTCCTAAACACAGGCCAGTCAGTGGTGTGGTGACTAAGACTGCTGGCTCTCACATGGCCAATTGCAAGTTTCGAATCTTGAACAGGTGGCTTGAAAAACAAGCCAGGAGCTAGTGCAAGCTTGCTCCAGATCCTGGGAGGAGAATGGAGAAATAATTGTGGCATGGTCATCTCACCTTGGGTGTGCTTTCTCACTTTCTCTTTCTCTCTCTTCCTCCTCCCTTCAGTGAGTACATGTACCTTATAGCAAAAACTTTTTTAAAAGAAATCTACATACATAATACATTAATATAGAAACAAAAAACTATGTTATCACAGAAATATTAGTGACTATTAAACTTTTCAAAGGAGATAGCATCTCATAGCTTTTCTAAAATATTGACTTATTAAAACACTAGTATTCTTTCTTTTATGTATTCTATAATGAATTCCATATTTCAGTGTAGGAGACATTTCAGTCAAGAAAAATCTTTTCTGGAGAAAAAGCAGAACTCAAATATCAGAATATTGAGGCCACTGAAGCCGCATGTAATTTTAACACAGGAAGAAAATATGAGCAGAAACTCTTGAGTTCTTTGCCTGGTATTTGTCAGATGCACTAGTGAAAATATTATATGACATAAATATAAGCTATATAATGACACCTTAACTACTAGCTGAGATGGTTAAGGGCTTTAACAGTTTGACATTTAGTTGCGACAACTCAAAGAATAAGATTTACAGAATCCCTATAATCTGAACATGATTGAAGTTTTAGTAGCTCTAAAATAAATATTACATGTTTTTGAATTACAGAAATTATTTCATGGTACCTTTTTGAAAGAATGTTTCATTGCATTTTGCCTAGAAATAATATGACAACTAATAACTTTCCTTACAGGGAGGGAGACAGGAGCACTCTATAAATACTCTGTCTACATAGTCTCTTGTTTGGGGATTGTATGAAAAATTGTAATATTTTTCCAAATAATCGGAGAAATGTTGAGAGGGTCTAAAGAATGCACAGCAAATATGTGGCACAGAACAAATATTTATTGAACAAATAAAATAAATGGACAAGTAGGTGAGCGAGGACGGCAATACGCTGAGCATTAACTCTGCCTTCAGTAAAAATTTGTCTCAGTAATTTATGGTCAGATCACTGACAAATTTTATTTTTTGTGAAGAGGTTCTTAACCCATTTCTTTTTTTTTTCCCCCTCGAGGTTTCTGCATTAGGGTGCATGTGCTCACCAGAGAGAGAGGGG
The DNA here is from genome assembly GCA_026018925.1 of Tupaia tana. NCBI lineage: Eukaryota > Metazoa > Chordata > Mammalia > Scandentia > Tupaiidae > Tupaia > Tupaia tana. The sequence goes on from JAKSZU010000002.1 coordinate 145,789,880, forward strand.
AAAAGACAGTGAGAGGGAATGTGAGAATCACCCATTAGGGAAGATGGCCACTCTGCAATTCCTTCTCCATCCTCCCGGGATTTGGGGCATGATTTTCAAGCCAATGGGTCCAGGACTCAAACCATGGGCAGGCATGTGGAGTCCAGCAATAACCACGACACCATCTGCTGGCCCCTCTTAGTACATTTCGTCACCTATTCTACCCTAACTTAACTTCAAACTTCTGGCAGCCAATTCAAAGAGTAAAAAATGCATACACTAATCGATTCTAAGGAATGTATTTCGGGATCTGAACATGATTTCAAAGCATAATTTTCAAAAACATTTTCTAACATTGGCAATATTAGTTTTCACTTTTGAGAGCCAATGAGAACACACTGAGGTCTTCTCAACACAAACCCTCACTATATTGAGGGTGTGTGTGTGTGTGTGTGTGTGCATATATTACTTATATATTGTATATGCTTATATATTTATAATTGTATATTATTTACATATTACCAGAGGGCCTATGTGCTCTACAGAAAAGGGAGAAGAAGAAAGCACTTCCCAATGGGGCGTGGTCAGGCTGCAATCCCTGCCCCTCCACTCCTCTACCCTGCTGGGACTGAAGCACACACGTGCGCGCCTGGTTTGTTTTTCAAGCCAGGGTGAGATTCAGACCATAGTTGCCCATGTGGGATCTAGCTCCCTCAACCAGTAAGCCACAGGTTAGCCTTAAAAAGAGAGTTTTAAACATCACAACTTGAGACGGGCCAGCAGGTGGCATGGTGGATGGGGCACTGGACTCCCACATGGCTGACTGCGGTCCTAGACTTGACGGCTTGCTTTCTGACTTTTCTTCTCTCTCTCTCTCTGTCTCTCTCTGGTGAGCATGTGTGTCCTATGGCAAATTAAAGGGAAAAACAATAATAAATAAAATTAAATAATTATGTTTTTTTTTTTTTAAATCACTACTCAGTTTTTTTTTTTTTTTTTTTTTTTTTTTTTTGGAGAGGTTTTTCGCTATAGGGCGCGTGCGCTCGCCAGACAGACAGAGAGAGACATAGAGACAGAAAGCGAGAAATCACCCCCCAGGGGGGATGGTCACGCTGCAATCCCTTCTCCTCCATTCTCCTCTCGGGATCTTGGGCACGCACGCACACGCGCCCGGCGTGAGTTGTAAGCCACCGGGTCCGAGACGCGAACCACGGTCGACTACATGGGAGTCCAGCGACATAGCCATTACGCTAACTGCTGGTTCCCAACTACTCAGTTATTTTTTAAATTATTTCATTTAAACTTATTTATTTTCATTTGAGCAGAGAGGGACACACAGAGAAAGTAAGAAAGCAAGCCGCCAGGTCTGGGACTTAAACCGCAGTTGGCCACGTGACAGTCTAGTGCCCTCCACCACCATGCCACTTGCCAGCCCCACTACTCAGTAAATTTATGAGCCCTAGAAATCATGAGGAATATGCACAGTACTAAGAGCAAAGGAGAATGAATTAAAGAAGAAAACAGCACCCCGGAATTAAAAAAAATAAATAAATAAAAAGGCCAGAACATACAGCCAACAACGGTTAATACAACTCCAGTGGAGCCTGAAAATCCACAAACACAGAGACAAAAGAACATGGGGCTAAGTTCTCACCCCTCAGCAGGAGAACCGAGCTGGAGACCTGTTGGCCGCCCCTCTGCGCCTGCGCCCCTCTGCGCCTGCGCCCCTCTGCGCCTGCGCCCCTCTGCGCCTGCGCCCCTCTGCGCCTGCGCCCCTCTGCGCCTGCGCCCCTCTGCGCCTGCGCCCCTCTGCGCCTGCGCCCCTCTGCGCCTGCGCCCCGCTGGCTGTGGGTGCAGGGCCTGTTTGTTAAGTTTAAATGCTCTCTTCTCAGCACCAAGGACAGTGCCTCAGAAAAGGATCTTAAGGAGTGGATGAAGTAAGGCTGTTTTAAGCCAGAAAAAAAAAGATTTGAACTTTCTGGCGTGTAAATTCTAGTCAAGTGAATCTGTTTGGTAGTATGAATTCGTCCATCTATCTGTCTGTCTAACTGCCCATGTATTTATTTATTTACTTACTCGTGCACTTTTGTCCAGAAGCCCACAGGGCCAATAAACTTCGCATGGAACAGTTAGGGCCAGCCACGCCCTACCCCCACCGCATCTCCCCATCCAGGTGACTGCTGATTCACCGTGTAAAAGAGGCTCCCGGAGCTCCTTCAAATCACTCGACCTGAGCAGTGACATGGAACCTCCCAGGTAAGACCAGGGGGATGCCTTTGATTTCCTCCAAACATATTTAATCCTGTGAGCTGTCAGGGAAAGCGTCATCATTTTTGCTGGTGATTATTCTAGTCCATTCCATTGCTGATAGCAGAAAATACCTGAGTCTGGCTAATTTAAGATAAAAGAGGTTGGGGCTGACAGGTGGCATGGGGACTAAGGCACTGGACTCTCACATAACTGACCACTGCTTGAGTCCTGGACCTGGCACGTGCTTTCTCACTCCCCCCCCCCATCTCTCTCGTCAAATTAAAATAATAATAATAATAATAAAGAAATAAAATTAAATAATTCTTTTTTTAAAAAGACAATAGAGGTTTATCTAGTTCATAGTTTGGATGTCCAAGGTCCAGGAGTCTCATCTGGTATGGCTTTTCAAGGCCATGCAGGCTGTCATATGGTGAGAAAACAGGAACACACATCTCCATGTCGCTGTTCCTGTCTCATTCTCTCCTTAGGAACCCACCAGAAGTCAATCATAGGCACCCCACACTAATAACCCTATTCTCAATCTTTTGGCCAAGGCCCCACCTTTCAACACCATTCTGATTAAGTTTCCACCCTCTTAATGCCATCAAAGCCAAATCTCAATCAACAAAATTAGGGGGAACATTCAAACCACAGCATGTATCTCCCACAACACTAAGACAAGCATTAATAGCAATTAAAGGAAATCCATCTTTTAATGCAAGAGAGGAAAGACATCACAGCTGTGAAGAGTGCAGACCCCAGGACAAAGCTCCCTGAGGAGCTCCACGTGGAACCTCAGTCATCCATAAAATGGGGAAAATAACACCTTCCTCACAGAGTTTACAAAGATGACATGAATTCATATAAGTAATGCTCTTAAAATAGTTCCTATCAACTAACATTTAATGAACGGTAGCTATTATTAGTTCAAACGAATTCCAGTGCAAATAGAAAAATCTTTCTAAATAGGATTTCACTGGTTCTATTTTGAGACTTAGATCAAACATGTTTCTTTTCTTTTTACTTTTTGCTGTTTTCACTAACCTAAGCAGACTGCCTCAAGGCTTCAACCCATCTGCTTTAACCCCATATGTGATTCTGTCTAGGAGACTACAGAGTCAGTGAGAAGGTGTCTGATTTAGGAATTTCCATCACTTGATCTCTAAAATAGAACTGAGTTTTTTTTTCTAAAAGCAGGCAACATTTCAGTTGCCCATCTATTGCTGCCCATCTATAAACACCCATTTCCTCTGTGGCTTTCATTGATGAGTTCTAGGATTCTAGAAATTAGGGTGAAGAGCTTCACGACAATACATGGGATGGAAGTTGTGCAAATGCTACTTTATTTCTCGAACCAACCTACATCTCTTATTATGGCTTGTTTCCCCCACTAGCCAGAGACCTCAAAACAAACTGGCGATAGCACCAGGGGACTCATTGAAAAAGAAGAGCAAGTTGAGTTATGTTCATTGAGAGCATTCACATGAAATGTCTGAGGATATAAGCTGTTTTTCTTTGCTGCTTCATCATCAGTCATCATAGCTCTGCCTCAAATTATTTCACTTTTAAAAGAGTATAATATCAGCTTCACAGCTCCCAGGGATTTTGAGAAAATTAATGAGATTATATAACTGTTCAAAAAAAAAAAGTCATGGATCAAGAGAAAGGCAGCCAGCAAAAACTGTCCCTGACGTTCCCGTGTATGGAGGGGAAGGGGCTCCAAACCCTACTTACATATTGGTCTGCTGCATTCTTAACAGGAAAAGGCAGACTTTGTTTAGGGGGTTAATACAATTTAACCCCCTTCTAAATTCCTCCTATGAGAATGCTAGAGTCATTACTTGATCATAGAACAAAATATAGTTAAAAACAGTTTCAACTCTGCTCTTGTCATTTATGTAAACTAAAGAATTTGACGAGAAATGACAACTGAATGTGTAACACTATCTTAGGTCATTTAGCTTGTCCACATGAAAGTTTGATGCTACCTTCCATTTTATTTTTCTTTTTTCGTTGTTGTTTTTAGAGGTTTTTGCTATAGGGTGTGTGTGCTCGCCAGAAAGACAGAGAGAGACAGAGAGACATAAAGCGAGAAATTACCCCCCAGGGAGGATGGCCATGCCACAATCCCCTCTCCACCATTCTCCTCTTGGGATCTTGGGCATGCACGCCTACGCACCCAGCGTGAGTTTAAGCTACCGCATCTGGGACTCAAAACACGGTCTATTACATGGAAGTCCAGCACCATAGCCATTACGTCAACTGCTGGTCCACTACTTTCCATTTTCAAGTCCTCTGCTAGGTAACCCTGAGTTTTCTCAGGAATAAATATTTTCAAACTCCGCCTGATAGACACCTACCTTTCCACGTTGCTTTCTGTTCTGCGTTTCATATACTATAAGCATTTTCCTTCATTTAATCCTTTTAGTCTTCTTCTGAAGAGTTCCTCCTGAGGATAGTGCCATTCTGATATGTGCAAGCCATATGTGCCCATTTATATATGAGTGCATTTCCAGGTTATCTAACACCCTAAGTCTTAGTTTGAGAATCAATGCTATTCTATATCCAATGCAATAAAATAAATCTCTTTTCAAAGCTCTCAGACTTTTACACCCTCATTCATATCACCAAGGTAGCTACACTGAAACAAGGTGATTTCCACTTAATGCTCAATGAGAACACTGTAGGCTTTAACTGAAAATAATAGAGTTGACCTTGATATCTGATAGGAATGAAGCAATCATCTGTGCACTCCCAAACGACAAATGAGCCCAGGAACATAACACTTTTATTAAGTAACAATATTTTCCCATAACTCTCAGAGCTCTTTCACAGACTGTTTGATGATAGCTACCTCACCTCTTAATAACTCGTGCCACACTGGTTTCTATTTCAAAAAGGGAGATTTCTACAGCCAACAAACAGCAGGTCACAAATATTCTTTTTCTTTGCTGGATAAAACCTCCCCCCAAAATGTAGTTTTCTAGCAATGTGCTTAATATTTATATATATATACACACACACACACACACACACATATATATACATATATATATATATATATATATATATATATATTTCTGATTGTTTGATAACAGAAGGCATATGTGCACACAAGAAAGAAAAATGCACCTTCAGCAGGGGCTTATGCTCTGATTCCCCTTCTCCAACCCCCCCAGCTCCCCGGATCCTGGGTGTCTATGCACACACTCAGCATGTTTTCAATGCCACTTAGGGATCCAAATCCACCGAGGACCATATGGCTTTTAGCCCTGCAGGGCACATACACGATTTCTGTGCCACAGCGACTGAGTCTTTGAGCAATATTTTAATGATAAAATACACATAAAATTTAACATTTCAGCCATTTTGAGTGTACCGTTTATGATATTAAGTATATTCATGTTGTGGTACACCCATCAGCACTATTCACTCCAGAACTTTTTATCTTGTGCAACTGAAACTTCATATCCACAAAATTACATTTTATATCTCCTCCTTCCCTTAGTCCCTGACAACCACAAATCTACTTTCTGTCTTCATGATTTTATACTCTATATACCAGAGTAAAATCATAAAGTATTTGCCTTTTGTGACTAGCGTATTTCACTTATAATAATGTCCTGAGTCCATACTGAGGGCCTGGGACCAGCATTAAAACTTTTAGACTCCATTGCCTATCGTTCCAGCAGCCTGGCCTCACCCCATCCCCCCTAATGGGAGTCTTGAGTCTGGTCTGGGCATTTCCTTAAGGTGAGTCCATACTCAGGGCCTGGGAATAGCTTTGAAACTTTTGGACTCTGTTGCCAGTGACCTGGCTTCACCCTGCCCACCTGTTGAGAGTCTTGAGCCCAGTCTGGGTAGCCTTCAGGGTGAGTCCAGACATGAGGCCTAGAAGCAACTTGGGAATTTTTGGTATACCAACCCGACATGATCCTCTTCACCAAGTTATATCTCCTTAGTTTGCTATCACCTCATCAAGAACTGAACTTTTGAGCCAAAAAGCTGAAGTTACCCATAACTGCTCTGACCTGGGAGACAGAACCCTCTAATAGGAACACAATTGTAACTAAAGCTGAAATTTCCTCTACTGGTACTACAGAATCTACTCCAATAAATAGAAAAAAAGTGATTACAGCAACAGATGATTAGAAACCAGCACAGATCCCCAAGAATCATGAGAAAACAAGGTGGTAGCTCTTTGCCAAGTGAAGGTAGTAGCCCCTCACCAACAGTGGACAGCACAGAGTAATACACAGAAATGTCAGAAAATGAATTCCAAATATTCATAGTGACAAAACTCAACAAAAATGCAAGAAGAGAAAAACAGACAATCACTTCCAGGAAATGAGAAAGTAATTTCAGGACATGAGAGAGGAATTTCCTAAAGAAATAGACACCCTAAAAAAGAGTCAAACAGAACTTCTGGAAATGAAGACTACAAGAAAAAAATTAAAATCTCCCTAGAAAGTGTTAACAGCAAATTGAACCATGCAGAAGAAGGAATTTCTGACCACAAAGACAAAGTCTTCAGCATAGACAAAATCACCAAAAGAAAGAAAATTTTTATAAAATGAGAACATACAAAAATTCTAAACACCATGAAATACCCAAATATCCATATAATGGGTATTCCAGAAGTTGAATAACCTGTTAAATGCATGAAAAAACTCTTTTATGAAATACTATCTGAAATTTTTCCAAATAGAGAAACATGGAGAAATTCAGACCCAAGAAAGAGTACCACAAACAGAATCAACAAAAAAGATCCTCCCCTGGCACATCATAGCCAAATGGTAAACATTAAAGACAATGACAATATTCTAAAAATGGCAAGGGAGAAATGTCAAGTTACTTATAAAGTTAACTCATAACTAATGTCAGACATCTCGACTGAAACAATATAGACAAGGAAGGAATGAGAAGATGCATCCAAAACATTAAAAGAAAAGTAATTTCAACCAAGAATGCTATATCCAGCAAAATTATCCTTCAAATGGGAAGAACAAATCAAAGTATTCTCAGATAAAAAATTAAAGAATTCATCAACAATAGACCAGCTATATGGGAAGTACTGAGGGTAGTATTGTATCAGGAAGACTGAAGAGAGAAAAACAGAAATAGGAGAACAAAAAGCAGCTGAGAAAATGGTTAACAAAATGACAGGAATAAATCTGCAAATATCAATAATAACTCTAAATGTTAATGGATGAAATTATCTCATTAAAAGACACAGACTGGCTGAATGGCTATGAAAACAGATGTCATCTATATGCTGCTTACAAGAAACACACCTCACTGATAGAACATACATGACTGAAAGTCAGGGGCTGGAAAAGATACTCCATGTAAATGGAAGCTAAGAAAAGGCTAGTATCAGACAAAATAGACTTATGATGAAAGATGTAAGAAAAGACAAATAAGGACATTATATAGAACTTAAAGGCCTTGCTCACCAAGATATAACACTTGTAAATATCTGTGCACCCAACATTTAGGTAGCACCTAAATACATTAAAGAAACATTGTAGTCCTAAATGACATTATGACTATAGAATAAATTAAGACTGAAATCAAAAGATTTATAGAAACTAATGCTAATGCACAAACAAGTGTTTATGACCTATGAGACACAGCAAAGCAGTATTAAAGAGGAAAGTTCATAGCAATTAGTACCCACAAGGAAAAAGAAGACAGATGACAAACAATTTAATGACACAACTCAGGGAACTGGAAAAACAACAAAAGAAAACACAAAAAAAAACTCTAGAAGAAAAGAAATAATAAAGGTTCAAGCAGATAATGAAATAGTGAATAAAATAACTATAAATGGAATAGAGAATAAAATAACTATACAGAAAATAAGCGAAACCAGAAGCTGGTTCTTTCGAACGATAAACACAATTAGCTAGATTAAACAAGAAGAAAAGAGAAAGGAATCAGATAATTAAACTCAGGAAGGAAACTGGCATTGTTACAATGGATATAACAGAAAATCTAGAAGAGATAGACAAATTTCTGGACACATATAACTTACCAAGATTGAACTAGGGAGGAAATAGAAAGTCTAAATAGAATCATAACAAGCAATGAGATTGAATCAGTAACAAATAGTCTCTCAAAAAGGAAGAGCCCAGAATTGAAGAAAGAAATCCAATTTATAATAACCAATATATATATATATATATATATATATATATATATATATATATATATATATATATGAAAAACCTTACCAAAGATGTCAGTGATCTCTATAAGGAAAACTATGAAACACTAGAAAAACAAAAGGATACAAAAATGTAGGAAAACATCCCATGTTCCTGTATTGGAAGAATTAATATAATTAAGAGGTCAAGTTAACCCAAATTAATCTACAAGTTCAATGCAATCCTAATCAAACTACCAGCGATATTTTTCACAGAAATAATAAAAATCATAAAATTTGTCTAGAAGCATAAAAGGCCCTGTATCACCAAAGCAATAATGTATAAAGGGAATAAAGTAGGAAATATCTCGCTTCTTGACCTCAAAACATAGTTCAAAGCCCTGATAATTAAAATGGTATGGTATTGGCACAAAAACAGACAGGTTGACCAAATGGAATAGAATTGAGAATTCCCAAATAAACCCCAAATCACACAGCCAACTGACTCTTGACAAAGAACACAAGATAATCCAGTGGGAAAAAGATCTCTTCAGCAAATGGTGCAGGGAGAACTGAATATCCATCTGCAGAAGAATGAACCTAGATCTTTATCTCTCACCACTAAGAAAAATTAACTCAAAATGGATTGAGGATCTAAACATAAAATCTCAAACTATAAAAATACTGATGGGAAACACAGGGAAAAAAAACTTCTTGGAAATCTTGGCTTAGGCAAGGACTTCTTAAAGAAGACCTCCAAAGCCCAGGCAACAGTCTCAAAAATAGACAAATGGGACTATTTTAGGCTGAGAAGCTTCTTCACAACCAAAGAAACAATAAGTAGATTGAGAAGACACCCCTCAGAGTGGGAGAATATATTTGCAAATTATACCTCAGATAAGAGACTGATAACCAGAATACACAGGTAAGTCAAGCAGTGTACTCACTAAAAAATAATCAATCTAATTATAAGATGGGAAAAGTAGCTGAACAGACAACTTTCTGAAGACATACAAATGGACAAAAAGCATTTGAAAACATGCTCTACATCTCTTATCAGAAGGTAAATGCAAGTCAAAACCACAATGAGATACCACTTAACCCAGTTAGAATGACTAAAATTAAGAAAATAGATAATGGTAAGTGCTGGAGAGGCTGCGGTGAAAAGGGAACTCTCCTACACTGTTGAAGGGAATGTAAATTAGTACAATCACTTTGGAGAATAATCTGAGATTCCTTAGAAACCTACAAATAGAACTACCATGCAACCCAGTAACTCCATTTCTAGGTATTCACCCAAAGGATAGAAAAAAAACCTCAGCCAGAAAAATACTTGCACTTCCATATTTATTGCAGAATTATTTATAGTAGCTAGGACATGGATCAACAGAAACGTCTAAAAATAGAAGATTGGATTGAAAAAATGTGGCATATGTACTCTATTAAAAGCAAAGAAAACTGACATTCAATGCCAAGTGGATGATTATGGAAGATTTAATGCTAAGGGGAGCACTAGTCAGACTATGAAAGACAGACTTTGTATGTTCTCACTCAGTATATACCAATTATCTGTGCTCTATAGCAGATACTGAAAGTTTGGAAGGTATAATAGCAGGGAAGGCAACCGTAGGTACTAGGGATAGTAATGATAGGGGTAACATGAGAGTGGGTAATGGAAAGAGGAAGAGAGGGAAAAGGGGAAGAAAAACTAAGTATGTTTAATTGACAAAAATAACTATTTGCAGATGATAATTTATGTAGTGATGTCTTTGTCTTGAATGATTTACATGGTATTCGTGTTGAAAAAAGAAATGTTGTACACTGTAAAGATATATGTGATTAAGTGTAAATTAAAATTTAAAAAAGAATAATGTCCTTAAGGTTTATCCATATCGTTGCATACATTTGAATTGCTATTCTTTTTAAGAGTAAATACCATATTGGCTGAATATTGTATTTATATTCCACATTTTGCATATACATTGACCTGTGGATTGAAACTTGAGTTGCTTCCATATTTTAGCTATGTAATTAATGCTGCTATGAACACATGCATGCAAATATCTTTTCAAATCCTGCTTTCAATTCCTTCGGATACATACCCAAAAGTGGAATTTCTGAATTATATGGTAGTTGTATTTTAAATTTTTTGAGAAACTGCCATACAATTTTCTAAAGATACTAAAGAAGCTATACCATTTTGCATTCTCATCATTAATGTACAAGTGTTCAAATTTCCCCACATCCTTATCCACACTTGTTATTTACTGTCTTGTCTTTTGTTGTTTTTATGCTTTGGGATAGTAGACATACTACTGGGTGTGAGGTAGTATCTCATTGTGGTATTGATTTAATGAAATAAGCATCTTTTTATTTGCTTATTGGTCATTCATATATCTTCTTTGGAGAAATCTCTTTGCCCATTTTTGAATTTTTGTTGTTGTTGTTATTGAGTTTTAGTAGCTCTCAGTGTATTCTGGATATTAATCTCTTATCAGGTAAATCATTTTCAATTATTATCTCCCATTTCATAGGTTGTCTTTTTTTTTTTTTAAATTACCACAGGTGCATGCCAGAGAGAGACAGAGGGAGAACCCCCTCCCCAAATGGGGGATGGTCATGCCACAATCCCCCAATTACCTATCTTGTCATGATATTGGGCATGCATGCACATATGCCCAGTGTGCTTTTCAACCCACCAGGGCCAGAATTCAAACGGTGGTCTGCCATATCAGATCCAGTGTCCTTAACTACTAGGGACAACTCCATAGGTTGCCTTTTGACTCTGTTTATAGTGTCCATTCCCATCATGACAAAAAAAAATTAAGTAATGTAATTATTCTTTACAACATAATTGGCAATAAGGATGATCGGCTCTTTTTTCTTTTTAATGAGAGAGAGAATGAGGATAAAGATAAAGAGGAGGATAGACAGAGAGAAAGAAAGTAAGAAGAGTATTTTTGACAGGATCTGACTATCTCACAGTCCTCCTGTCCTACCCTCTCAATTAGCTAAAACCACAAGCATATGACATTACACCATGCCCATTTAGGTTGAACCAGGACCAGATCTCCTATATGGCCTCAGACACTATACAGTGGCACCTGCCTATGTGTGCCACCATATCTGAGCCAAGAATAGCATAATTTTAAACGTGGGCAGGCAAAAAGTCTTTCAGAGATTCCCTTGACTACTCATGGCTTACCAACTGACTGTCTTGGTTGGGCTCCACCATCTGGAAGGGTTCTTTATCCTTCCTCATTCTTACATGCCATTTTTTCTGGCTTTGTATTGCTTCTCCTTACTGACAATACTTTCCATCCTAAAGTGCAGGGCCTAACCCAGTCTCAATAATGCATCCCAGGACAGTTTGTTAGCCATGATCCCATCCAGAAAGGCATGATTATTCTATTATCTCAAGATCCAGAATCACTGGTCTGTGGATTGCCTATTTCTCACTGTGCCTCTGAGTGACTAGAATTTGAGGAATAAGGGACCAGCAGATGGTGTAATGGTTACATTGATGGACTCCATAGAATTGACCATGGTTCGAGTCCTGGACCTGGCAGCTTAAAAAACACCGCACATATGTACATGTGTGCTCAAGATCCCCAGAGGAGAATGGAGGAGAAGGAATAAGGCATGGCCATCCCCCTCAGAAGTAATTTCTCACTTTCTGTCTCTCTCTCTTTATCTCTTTGGCAAGTGCATGATCCCTATAGCAAAAATCTCATTAAAAAAAGAAAAAGAAAAAAAATTGAGGAATGACCCTACTGATAAAAGTAGAATTCTCTATGATAGACTGCATATTGCTGAGTGCTAGCTTGGAAGCTGAGGGGGTTGCTGGATTAGTGGACTATGTTACAGGTGGGTGACACTTCCCACACCATTCAATGTCTTCTTAACTAATACATAGGAGAAAGATATCATCTGTTCTGTTCCCTCAGCATTAAGTAGGTTCTGGCTCTGGAAGAGTCCTCCATCGTACCAGATAAGGGTCAGTGCTGCCTGACTGGTGGCCCTTTCTGTGCTGCAAAACTTGTTGTTGTCACTGTTCATCCCTTGATCCCCATGGACTATCATAGACCCCATCCATTGAGTCAGTGGCTCAAAATAAAATGAAAAAGGCAAGCTTTTGATACAACAGCATTGCACTACTCAAATAGTTCTAGGTCCACGTGGAAGATAGCAAGTTCAGTTACCTGGTCAGTCTGTACACTGGGCATGGTCACCCATGATCCTGATAGGCAATTAGCTAGAAATGAGTGGATAGCCCTAAGAATATAACAGAAGAACACCAGTCACATTAATTCCAACTTATTAGGAGTTACAACCACATCATCTGCAGAGACTCCTTCCTCCCACCCAGCTACTGGTGACAGGAAGGCAAGGCAGATCCCATTTTCCTTCTTTAGTACCTGAAGAAGACACATAGGGATATTTGTAAATTTCCCTCTTAACAATGCTCATAAATACAAAAGGACCCAACTAGACATTTTTGTCAATATCATGATTCCCACTGGGGCAATAATTGGATAGTTCATCCAAATAAGGATGCTCATGAATCCTAAGTCCACCCTGAGCATGTGGGATTAGGTCATTGAATTCCTCACCTGGGAGAGAGAGATGACAGCACAAAGAAGCATATACTATGACAGACCTTCCCCTGATAAATATTTGTTACTCTTGGGATAAATGTAATACCTAAACCCATGCCCAGTGTGGTTACAGGGAAGTATACTCCTTTCCTATGAAAAAATCCTTACTTTCTTATTAAAATTTCTCTTTCCCTACTTTATAAGTGTTTGTAGTTTATCATTTTGCATCTCAGAATGGGTCTCTAAACTCAAGAGATCTAGACTTAAAAAAAATGAGGGTTTTATATAACACAGATCAACTCTCCCAACCTATGATACTTGTGGCTGGCTAGGAGGTCTATAGACAGAGATGGGTGTTGGGAGGATGAATGATAAGGTGGGAGGTATCACAGCAAAGGTACTATTAAGGGTGCTTGCCTGCCTTTCTCCCACACACTCTCATGTAAATTTGTTTAACTACAATAGAGAAAGAACAAGAAAGAAACAAAGGAGGGATGGAGACCGCAAAGGGGAAAGGATGGAGGGGGAAGAGAAGGGAGGGGGAGAGTTTGAAAGAAAGGAAAATAGAGAACTGAGAATAAGTACTTTAATGCACATCTCCCCTTAAGACACCTGAGGGGTTTTCAGTTCATTCGAGATGAGATTGTAAATTTCCTGATCAATGTACTTGGGCACTTTTAAATGGTACTATCTATTGACATCCTAAAGTGACAATTAAATTGACACAAAATGAATCATTTAAAAGTCAAAGTAGAGGCCACTGTGGTATTCAAGGACTTAAACCTAGTCTCTCAGAGTTAGACCTAGACACCCCCAAGAGGGAGACCTGCCTCCACCTCCCTGTACCTGGGACCCTCAGCAGACCTACCACATTTCCCTGATAAGTAGAATCCCTCAACCACCCAGCTTGTTAGGGAAATGTCTGAAAAGGAAAGTTTTTAGCTGCCTAGATACAAACCATTTTGAAAGATTTTTGATTAAAAGAAGAAAAGGATGATGGGGGGAAGGACCAATAATCCCAGGCAGAGGTTGTCAGTAGGTACCACGCCCCTCTTCTCTTTTCTTTTCTAGCCAGAGACAAAAACTGAACACCAGGATATTGACAGCTACACACGGTAAAATAGGAAGGAAAGAAAAGAGGTGGGTGTGGGCTTCCCAAGTGGGCATGGGCTCCCCCTACTACTTTAGGTGACTACAAACCCTAGGATTTCTGAAAAGGAAAATTATTATTATTTACCAACAAATGCCAGGTCTAGCAAACAAGATGCTATCCTAAATTCTTTATTGATTAAAAACAACATCAACAAACTAACCTTAGGTGTAAAAGAAAAAATAAACATCAATTAAATAATGTAGATACATACTTAATATTTTAATCTAAATACATGATGAATTGGGACCAGCAGTTAGCGTAATGGCTATGTCACTGGACTCCCACGTAGTCGACCGTGGTTCGAGTCTCGGACTCAGTGGCTTAAACTCACACCGGGCACGTGTGCATGCATGCCCAGGATCCCGAGAAGAGAATGGAGGAGAAGGGACTGTGGCGTGGTCATCCCCCTGCGGGGTGATTTCTCGCTTTCTGTCTCTTTGTGTCTCTCTGTCTTTCTGGTGAGCGCACGCGCCCTATTGCGAAAAACCTCTCCAAAAAAAAAAAAAACAACAACAAAAAAAAAAAAAAAAAAAAACATGATGAATTGTGTGTATACATATATAATATATATATATGTACATATAACTAAATTTTAAAATTTTCTGTAATCAAATCCATTTATAAACACAAAAGTTATATGTTAATACTAAATTCATATATCAATAATTTATACAACAGATAAAAAAGGCACTGGTTGAATTTTGTTACTGTAAAACATTGTTTCTAAATAAATGTTAGCATTTGTTAAAATGCACCAATTAGGGGCCAGCAGGTGGCATAGAGGTCAAGGTGTTGGACTCGCACGTGGTTTACTGCAATTCGAGTCCTGGACCTGGTGGCTTGAAACTTACACTGGACCTGTTTGCATGCATGCCCAAAATCCCAAGAGAAGAGGAGAAGAGATTACGGCATGGCCATGCTCCTGGGGGGGGGGGGTGATTTCTTGCTCTCTGTCTCTGTCTCTCCAGAGAGTGCACAGCTCCTATAACAAAAATCTCTCAAAAAAAATGCTCCAATTGACAAAGCTTTATAGATTTAAAACTGGGGCTCAAATCAGTTATGCCTGTGCATCCCGCAAGATTTAAACATTATAGAACTTTAACATTAAGAAGTAACTGAATGTAAAATAACAATAGTGTCCATCACCATACAGCCCCTCAGTTGGTGACCCGGCAGAGTCCTCCACGATCCCAATAATGTTAATACTGCCTGTCAATGCCCCCTTCTGTGTTGCCTAGCTGTGGCTGTCACTGTGCATCCCCTAAATGCTGCTTTTCTTTTACGTAGCAGGCTGCATGCCAGGAGCTGAGATGAGACCTCCACTAAAAGACTGGGTTGGAACCAAGATGGTAGCAGGAACGAGCCCTGCCTGATGGTCAAGCTCATTATAGCCTCATGGCACTGCACTAGCATGCTAGATGACACACCTGCCTGCCCTAGGACTGTTGGCGATCATGGTTACCACAGAAATGACTATATAAGGAGAAAGAGGAGGCAGGTTTTGGAATTCCACGAATACCCACTTTTCCTGGGAAAAGCCTGAATATTCCTCCCTTCCATTACCCTATACCATCCCCTCATTACTGCGTTTGCTATGTCTTAAATCGCCCAGTCTACACGAGTCGGAAGTTCACTTACCAGCTGTGCGGCCACATCTTCATTCCTTGACCATGCAATAAAGCCTGTGCCATGACACTCAGTTTCAGCTTTGTAAGTTGACTCTGTGAAATCAAATGGCAAATGATCCAGTTTTGGGGAATAAATTAAAAATTGAAAATGATAGGTGTGCATTTCATAACTACAGCCTTGTTTAGATTTCCCTCGGTCACAGTACCCACTGCTCTAAAATATTCCATATTGGGTTTAATTCCTCTAATATAAGGTAAAACAAATCAAAATTAAAGTAAGTTCTTGGCATTTACAAACTGCCTTGATGAATGGTACTCCATGGACTCCAGCTAAAACAGTCAATATGTCCCAAAGTAAATTAAAATATAGTCTTCAAAGATTAAAATTTAGGGAAGCAGCAGTTGGCATAATGGCTACATCACTGGACTCCCATGTAGTCGACCGCAGTTTGAGTCCGGAACCCAGTGGCTTAAACTCATGCTGAGTGCATGTTCGTGCGTGCCCAAGATCCCGAGAGGAGAAGGGAGGAGAAGGGATTGCTGCATGGCCATCCCCCCGGGGGTTGATTTCTCACTTTCTGTCACTCTGTCTCTCCCTGTCCTTCTGGTGAGTGTGCGTACTCTATAGCAAAAACCTCTTCCCCCGCAAAAAGTGCTGAAGGCAGCTGTAGTTCACATAGCCAACCACGTGGTCTGAGTCCTGAACTTGGTGACGCGAGAAGCACACTGAGCTTACATGCCCAAGCCCAAAAGGTAGGAAAGGTGGAGGAAAAGAAATGATTTGGCCATTCCCCATGGAGGGTGCTTTTTCCTCTCCCTCTGTCTACATCTGTCTGGCAAGTGCACACACCCTACAGAAAAAAAATATATATTAAACTTATCATATTATAAATAGTAAAATTGAATACACAAAGAGATGATTATTCCCATTGCATCTTCATTTGGTGGCTAAATCTTATCTATGCTCAAATCTAAAAATAAAATACAGGATACTTCATGATGGATTACTGTGGTCCCATTGATCTAGATTCCTCTACCTTATTTTATAATTAATTTTATTCGATCAATACAGGTAAAGATTTTGCTCTTAGAGATCAGCTTGCATTTCTGATCAGTGTCTATTTCAATGGCCACAGTCTGCTCCACCTCTGAAGGGACACACAGCTTTTTCAGACCACCTACATCTTCTTGTTTCTAGGAGAACAGGTATGATACTACATTGATAATATTGTCCTCCAGGGACAGTTATTTGTAAATTTATTAATGATACCTTTTTTTTTTCTTTTTTCTTTTTCTTGAGGGAGAGTTTTGCTGCAGGGCACATGTGCTAGCCAGTGAGACAGAAAGTGAAAAATCACCCCCCCCCCCCGCCCCCAGAGGGATTGGATATGCCACAATCCCTTCTCCTCCATTATCCTGTCAGGATTTGGGGCACGTGCACACACATGGCTGGCATGAGTTTCAAGCCAACAGGTCTGGGACTTGAACTATAGTCGGCCATGTGGGAGTCCAACCACATAACTAGTACTCCATTCACTGGTCTCTACTAATGACATCTTAAGTTATTCCACAGTCTTTTAGTCCTTTTTGCATCCCTGTGACAACATATCGCTCATTTTCAAATTTCAGTTAAAACGTAAAATCACCTGCAGTTTCTCTAAGTACTTTCACTAAAGTTCTTCATTACAAAGGCTTTGGCAAACTCTCCTCCAATGCTTACGTACTTTAAAAAAATATATTGCATCTAATCACATATATCTTTACAATGTATAGTATTTATTTTCCATCACAATTGCCATGCATATCAGTCAAGACAAAGATATTACTATATACATCACCAGCAGCAAATAGCTTTTTTAATTTTCTGTCAGTTAAGCATGCTTTTTTTTTTCTTTTTCTTCCCCTGTTGCCTTCCCTCCCACTCTCCATTACCCCCCTCTATATTAACCCCATCCTTACTATCTCTAGTATCTACCATTGCTCACTCTGCTACTATACCTTCCAAAGTCTCTGCCATAGAGCACAGATAATCAGTATATATTGAGTGGGGACATACGAAGTCTGTCTTTCATAGTCTGGCTAGTGCTTCCCTTAGCATTCAATCTTCCATATTCACCCACTTTGTATCAAATGTCAGGGTTTCATTTCTCTTTTTAATGGATGAGTAATATTCCAGAGAGTACATATGCCACATTTTTCAATCCAATCATCTATTTTGGGACATATCCATTGATTTCTGTTTATTTTCTTAATTTTAGCCATTCTGACTGGGTTAAGTGGTATTTCATTGTGGTTTTGATTTGCATATCCCTTCTGATAAGAGATGTCGAGCATGTTTTCATATGCTTTTTGGCCATTCGTAAGTTTTCAGAAAGTTGTCAGTTCAGCTCCTTTTCCCATCTTTCATTTAGATTGATTATTTTTAGTGAGTACACTGCTTGAGTTACCTATCTATTCTGGTTATCAGTCCCTTATCTGAGGCATAATTTGCAAACATATTCTTCCACTCTGAGGGGTGTCTTTTCACTCTACTTATTGTTTCTTTGGCTGTGGGGAAGCCTAATATAGTCCCCTTTGTCTATTTTTAGGACTATTGCCTGTGTGTTGGAGGTTTTCTTTAAGAAGTCTTTGACTACTCCAAGATCTCCAAGAGGTTTTTTCCCCTGTGTTTTCCACCAGTATTTCTATAGTTTGAGGATCTATGTTTAAATCTTCAATCCATTTTGAGTTAATTTTTGTTAGTGATTAGAGATAAAGATCTAGTTTCATTCTTCTGCAGGTGGGTATCCAGTTTTCCCAGTACCATTTGCTGAAGAAATTTTCCTTTTCCCAGTGGATTATTTGTTCTCTTTGTCAAGGGTCAGTTAGCTGTGTGATTTGGGGTTTATTTGGCAAGTCTCAATTCTGTTCCATTGATCTGTTTTTGTGTCAGTGTCATGCTGTTTTAATTATCACAGCTTTGTAATATGTTTTGAGGTTGGGAAGTGAGATAATTCCTACTTTATTCCCCCAGCACCATATTGCTTTGGCAATACTGGAACTTTCATGCTTCTAGACAAATTTTATTATTGTTTTTCCTATTTCTGTGAGAAATATCTGGTAGTTTGGGATTGCATTGAATTTGTAGATTCTTTTGGGTGAGATTGTCATCCTGAGTATATTAATTATTGCAATCCAGGACCATGAGATGTTTTTTTTCCAATTTTTGTATCATTTAAATTTCTTTTTCTAGTGGTTCATAGTTTTTCTTATAGAGATCACTGACATCTTTGGTAAGGTTTATTCCTAGATAGCTTATTCGTTTTGTGGTTATTGTAAATGGGATTTCTTTCTTCATTCTGTCTCAGTTTGTCATTATTGGTGTACAAAAATACTATAGATTTTTCTATGTTGATTCTGTACCCTGCAACTTTACTACATTTGTTTATCACTTCTAGGAATTTTTTCGTCAATTCTTTTGGATTTTCCATGTATAGCGTCATATAATTTGCAAATAGAGATAATTTCACTTCTTTCCCTATTTGGATGCTGTTTATTTGATTTCTTGTCTAATTATATTAGCTAGGATTTCATGTACTATGTTAAAAAGGAGTGGAGAAAGTGGGCAGACTTGTTTTGTTCTAGTTTTTAGTGAAAAGGTTTTCAGCTTTTCCCCATTCAGTACATTAGCTATGGGTTTTTTATAAATGTATTTTATTGTGTTAAGGACTGTGCCTTCTATGCCAATCTTGCTGAGAGTCTTAATCATGAGGAGATGTTGATAGGGATTGCAGCATGGCCATCCCCTTTCTCACTTTCTCACTTTCTGTCTCTCTCTGTATCTCTGACAAGTACCCACACCCTATAGCAAAAATACTTCAAAAAAAGAAAAAGAAAGTCTGATGGACCCATAACAAACAATGAGATTGAATAGGTAATAGTGTTCCAACAAAAAGTGCCCAGATCCTGAACTTCTGAATTCTACAAAACCTTTAAAGCAGAACTAACCTCAATTCTCTTTAACTATTTCTAAAACTTCAGAAGGAAGGAATGCTCCTGAATTCATTCTATGATGCCTCCATTATCTTAATTCCAAAACCAGACAAGGACATGTAGGAAAAAAAAAAAACTTCAGGCCCATATCACTGATGAAGACAGATGCAAAAATTCTCAACAAGATACTAGCAAAGTATATTCAACAACATATTAAAAACAGTATACATCATGACCAAGTAGGATTTATTCAAGGGCTGCTTGGATAATTCAACATACACTAAACAATATTGTAATACATCACATTAAGAAGAGAAAAGATAAAAACCATGTGATCATATCAATCAATAAATGCAGAAAAAACCATTTGATAAAATGTTTTTTCTTCAACAATGATATGGGCCTGAAGTTTTCTTTTTTCTACATGTCCTTGTCTGGTTTTGGACTTAAGATAATGGACGCATCATAGAATGAATTCAGGAGCATTCCTTCCTTCTGAAGTTTTAGAAATAGTTAAAGAGAATTGAGGTTAGTTCTGCTTTAAAGGTTTTGTAGAATTCAGAAGTTCAGGATATGGGCACTTTTTTGTTGGAACACTGTCTATTACCTGTTCAATCTCATTGTTTGTTATGGGTCCATCAGACTTTCTATTTCTTTTTCTTTTTCTTTCTTTTTTTTTTTTTTTTTTTTTTTTTTTTTTTTTTTTTTTTTTAGGTATTTTTGCTATAGGGTGTGGGTACTCGTCAGAGATACAGAGAGAGACAGAAAGTGAGAAAGTGAGAAAGGAGATGGCCATGCTGCAATCCCTTCTCCTCCAATTTCTTCTCAGGATTTTGGGCACACATGCACATGTACCCAGCATGGGTTTTAAGCTCCCAGAGGACTCAATCGTGATTGACTATGTGGGAGTCCAGTGACATAACTATTATGCCATGTTGGTCCTGTCAGACTATTTCTTCCTGGGTCAATCCTGGTAAGTTATACATGTCCAGAATATTGTCCATCTCATCTAGATTTTCCTGTTTGTTGGCATATAGTAGCTCATAGTATTCTCTGATGATATTTTGTATTTCTGTTATATCTGTTATAATAATGCTTGTTTCCTTGCTGGTTTGATTTATCTGGTTCCTTTTTCTGTTCCTTTTAATTAATTTAGCTAACTGTGTGTCAATTTTGTTTACCTTCTCAAAGAACCAGCTTCTGGTTTTGTTTATTTTCTGTATAGTTATTTTATTTTCTATTTCACTTATTTCTGATTGAATCTTTATTATTTCTTTTCTCCTGGAATTTTTTTGGGTTTTCTTTTGTTGTTTTTCCAGTTCCTTGAGTTATGTCAGTAGATTGTCTATTTGCCACCTGTCGACTTTTTTCTTGTGGGCACTAATTGCTATGAACTTCCCTCTTAAGACTGCTTTTGCTGTGTCCCATAAGTTATAAACACTTGTGTGTCCATTATCATTCTTTTCTATGAACCTTTTGATTTCAGTCTGAATTTCTTCTGCAGTTGTGAAGTCATTTAGGAGTAGATTGTTTAGTTTCCATGTGTTTGTGAATTTGTGAGGGCACTTTCTGTAGTTGATTGCAAGTTTGATTCCACTGTGGTCAGCAAAGATGCTAGGTATAGTTTCTATACCTTTGAATTTGTAAAGGCTTATTTTGTGCCCTATCATGTGGTCATTCTTTGAAAATGCTCCATGTGGGGGTGAGAAAAATGCATATTTTGTGGTAGTTGGATGAAATATTCTATAGATGTCTGTCAAGTCCATTTCACATATGATATCATTTAGATTCTGTATCTCTTTGTTTGGATGATCTGTCCAGAGGCGTCAGTGTGGTGTTGAGACCCCCTACAATTATTGTGTTGCATTCTATCTCTCCCTTGAAATCTAGAGTCTATCTTTGATGTATTTAGGGGCTTCAGTGTTAGATGCATAGATATTTACAGGTTTTATTTCTTCTTGGTAAACAAGTCCTTGTAGTACTATATAATTTCATTTTTTGTCTCTTCTTACATCTTTCATAGTAAAGTCTATTTTGTCTGATACCAGTATCACAACTCCACCATTTTTGGTTTTTATTTGCATGGAATATCTTTTTCCAGCCCTCCACTTTTCAGTCTATGTATTTCCTTATCAGTGAGGTGTTTTCTAGTAAGCAGTATATAGATCGCTTGTGTTTTTGTATCCATTCAGCCAGTCTGTCTTTTAATGGGAGAATTTAATTCGCTAACATTAAATGTTATTATTTTTTAAAAGAATTATTTTATTTAATTATATTTTAATTTGACCAGAGAGAGAGAGAATGTGAGAAAGCAAGTCACCAGATCTGGGAAACAAACCACTGTCAGACATGTGGGAGTCCAGCGCCTCAACCACCACACTACCTGCCAGTCCCAATATTCAATGTTATTTATGAATTTATCCTTGTCATTTTGTTAGCCATTTTCTCAGTTGTTTTTTGTTCTCCTATTTCTCTTTGTCTGTCTTTAGTTATCTTGATACAACACTCTCTTCAGTACTTTCTGCAGAACTGCTTTATTATTGGTGAAATCTTTCAGTTTTTGTTTATCTGAGAATACTTTTATTTGCTCTTCCCATTCGAAGGACAGTCTTTCTGGATATAGTATTTTTTGGTTGAAATTGTTTTTCTTCTAATGTTTTGAACATATCTTCCCATTCCTTCTTTTGCCTGCATTTTTCAGATGAGAGGTCTGACATTAGCCTAACGGGATAGCCTATAGAAGTACCTTGATGTTTCTCCCTTGCCATTTTTAGAATATTGGTTTTGTCTTTAATTTTTACCCATCTGGCTTTGATGTGTTGCCAAGAGGGTGACCTTTTGGTGCTGATTCTATTTGGAGTCCTTTTTATTTCTTGAGTCTGAATTTCTCTATGTTTTTCTATATTTGCAAAGTTTCAGATAGTATTTCATGAAAGAGGTTTTCCATGCCTTTAGCAGATTCTTCACCTTCTGGAATATTCATTATATGGATACTTGGGCATTTCACGGTACCTGGAATTTCCCATGTGTTGTCCTCATTTTTGGGGGGTTGCTTTTTCCTTCTTTTTGGTGATTTGGTCTATGCTGGAGATTTTGTCTTTGAGGTCAGAAATTCTTCTGCATGGTCCAATCTGCTCTTAATACTTTTTTTTTTTTTTTTGAGAGGTTTTCGCTATAGGGCGTGTGCGCTCGCCAGACAGACAGAGACATAGAGACAGAAAGCGAGAAATCACCCCCCAGGGGGGATGGTCACGCCGCAATCCCTTCTCCTCCATTCTCCTCTCGGGATCTTGGGCATGCACGCACACGCACCTGGTGTGAGTTTTAAGCCATCGGGTCCGGGACGTAAACCGTGGTCGACTATGTGTGAGTCCAGTGACATAACCATTACACCAACTGCTGGTTCCCTGCTCTTAATACTTTCCAGATTGATTTTAATTTGTTGTATTGCAGTCTTCATTTCCAGAGTTCTGTTTGACTCTTTTTTTAGGGTGTCTATTTCTTCATAAAATTCTTCTTTTATCTCCTGAAATTATTTTCTCATTTCCTGGAACTGATTGTCTGTTTTCTCTTGCATCTCACTGAGTTTAGTCACTATGGATATTTGGAATTCTTTCTCTGACATTTCTGTTTATTTCTCGGCGATGTCCACTAGTGTTGAGGAGCTACTCCCCTCACCTGGCAAAAAGCTGCCACCTTGTTTTCTCATGTTTCTTCAAGATCTGTGCTGGTTTCTAATCACGGTTGCTGTATTCACTTTTTTCTATTTATTGAGCAGATTCTGTAGTGCTGGTAGACAAAATTTCACTCTTAGTTCCCAGGCATGTTCCTATTGGAGGGCTGTGTCCCTGAGGTCAGAGCAGTTACGGGTAACTTCAGGTCCTTGGCTCCTCTACCAAATGTTCAGTTCTTGATGAGGTAGTAGCAAGCTAAAGAGATATAACTTGGGGAAGATGACCAAGCAAAGTGCAGCACACAGGTTAGTGTACCAAAAATTACAAAGTGGCTCCCAGGCCCCAAGCATGGACTTACTCTAAAAGCTTGCCCAGACCAGACTCAAGACTCCCGGTGGGTGAGCACAGGTTGCTGTTACAGTGGACAATAGAGTCCAAAAGTTCTGAGGTACTCCCAGGCTCATACTCGGACTCACCCTAAAGTCCTGCCCAGATTGGGCTCAAGACTCTCAGTGGGTGGGCATGTAGGTGGGGTAAGCCCAGGTTGCTGGGATGGTGGATGATGGAGTCCAAAAGTTCCGTAGTGGTTCCCAAGCCCCAAGCATGGACTCATCCTAAGGGCCTACACAGACCAGCCAATATCTTCTTATGCTTCTTGGAGTCTCTGGACAGCTTATGATGCTCATTGGTGGTTCCAGAGCTGTTTGATACATAAAATCTCCCCTCTTGGCTTCATGCTATCCACTACCCACAATAAATGACTGAATGTATACTGGTTCTCCTGAAAAATAGTGATCTTTCAGAGGCTTAATCTGTACTTCATCATCAGCTGCCAATTTTGCTAGCAGGTACAGATTAGGGTAATCAAACCCCAAAACCTTAGCAGGGCTATGGAGATGCTATGGTTTGAATGGTGATGTTCCTTCAAATTTCATGTTGTGGTTGTATGTAAGAAGTGAGGCCTTTTGGGAAATAAGACATAAGAGTTCTGCCATTATTTATGATAATTTGACCTTATAAAGAATCTTCAAAGTGCCCCTCGCACTTCTGTTCCTCCTGTCATGTGAAGATAGTGTTTGTTCCCTCTGGAGGGTGCAGCCACGGGGTGCCTTCTTAGAGGCAGAGCAAGCCTTGATAGACACAAATTCTGTCGATGCCCTGATTTTGGACTTCACAGCTTCCAGAGCTGTGAGAAATAGATTTTTATTATTTATAAATTATCCAACCTAAGATATTTTGTGATAGCATCAGGGATGAACTGAAACATGAGACTTTCCTAAGACAGGATAAAATCAATCCTGGGCTCTTTGGTATATCTTACCTGCAGGAGAGGATGGTTTCCCCTGCTCTTGGTAACTTGCTAGATGTCAAGGTGAAGGATGAAGTCACCCATCCCCCAGACATCTTGACTAGTTGGAAGGCTCCTTAAATTAACTAGGTAAACATCAATGGGAGTTTTTGTGCTATTGAATGAGCTACTAATCATCATAAGTAATGGAACCCAGTGGGGTGTTATTGATTCACAATACTTAGCCATAGTATCTCATATAAAGGATAGGATCCAAAAATACATTTGGCTTAAGTTCAGGTAGTTGTCCAAGCAATGAATGTCCTGGTCAAAAAACGGCCCTATCTTCACATTTATTTAAACTAGTGAGCCATTGCTCCAAAATTATCCCCTTCAAGGAAAACAGAAACAAAAAACAGACAAATAAAAATACTCAAAATCCCTTACTTTAAATACACCCAAATTAATAAATGAAAACCACAAATTTCTCTACATACAAGGCCTTGCCAAAACACTCCCTACTCCCTTCAGAGTTACAGACATTACTAATTGTAACCAAGACACACATTTCACTTGTTAGACTTTACAACACTGGACTCTTGGAAAAGGCATTCAATCACGCTCTCATGTCTCTAAGAGGTCCCACATAGCCTCTTTAACTGAGAGATATAGTGGTGTTTTCGAACATCTTTTCAAACTCCAGTCCAAAAAAATGAACCCCTAAAGATCACTGTCTTGCTCCAAGACTTAACCTGTCTTTACATCTGTTTTCAATCTGGCCCCCATACTACAAGAGCTGGAGGTTAGATCAAGAATACATACTCTCCTGGGACACATTATCCATCAATTATTCCATAGGTCAGGCACCTACTCATCTGATAGGGGACCTATTTGAACCTAAACTGCCACCACCAAACAAAATGAAAACACCTGACACATGCAGCTGTAACCATTTTGCTCTTGGTCTTATTATGACTGGGCCAGGTGCTGTCACTGGTTTATAGTCAGGAGGCCCATATCACCGAGAGTGGTCACGACTTTGGAAGGATGCCCACATCCTAGACACCAGCTCCAGGGCTCTGCAGCTCACTGCTGGAAATCACATTGTCTCAGAGGACATTGCACCAGCGCCTTACACTAAAACCTCCACCCCAGCAACAACCATGGAGAGATATCTTCTTAAAGTAAAAACTAGATTTCTTTTTCCATTTCTTCTTGAGATCACTGTCTGCAGAGTCCATCACCCTGGCATAGTTACTCTCCACTAAAACATATACTCCCCATCACCATGTCTAAAAGATATCTGGTGAAAGTACTAAATGTAATAAAGGTGATTCTTCTCCCCAGTAGGCATCTGCCTCACCAGTCACCCTTTGACCACTGAGGAGAGAGCCACTCACACAGTGCCTTTTTTGCTACCTGCCTCCAGGGTCCACTACACTCTTTCCTTGAGTCTCTAACTATGATCACCACAACTCCTTCCTCTTCGTTAAATGGAGCACCACATTCTCACAGGTTCATTGTCCTCTAACAATGCCAACTTCAAGTTCTATTGTACCCCGGACCTGTAGGCATAATCCCTTTACACTGTCCTTGCCAACTGCTCTGCAATGGTTTCCCTAATAAAACAATACTCCGATGTACAGGTGTTCTATCGAGGAGTCTAGTAGTTCTTTATCTACCAGGCACCATCCCAAGAATGCGGGGAGAATGGACAAGATTTATTTCCACTTTAATAGGTCTTGCAGTAATCACAGGAACTTTAGCATTAACCAGTATAAAGTCTTTGTCAGATGATATAAAATAATTATAGCTGCCAGCCAGCATCTTTCATAGGCCCTTTTATATCATATATTCAAAGGCTACACAAAACATCATCCCTTATACAAGCTCACGAGTCTATAGCCCAAATGGTAATAAATAATATACTGACTTTTGACTGCCTACTGGCCAGGGAAGGAGGAGATTGTGCCATTCAAGCTACCCTCATACAATCTGTATGTTATCATCTCTGATCAGGAAAGGACAAACTATGAGGAATAGGCAAAGGTCTTTCATAACATGTCCAAAATCTCCCAATAAATTTTTTAAAATCAGAAATGTCTGACCTATTTTGGGGGGGGGTATTCCTCATGAAGTGGGGTGTAAATTTAGGACTGAGTTGTGACTCTACATATGCCTAATAGGGTAGATGTCACCTTTATCAAAGTTGGCCTTTAGTCACTAAGCCAAGCCATCCCACTCATCTTTAACCACTTCATAATCCAGATGACAAGAGTCATCCATCCCAATTAGTGTTGTGATGATATTGAAACATCACATAGTCAATTGTATTGTACATTTTGAAAGTGTTAATTTTTTGTTGTTGTTCTTTCAGCATCCCTGCAGACTTTGAGCACCCCATCAAGGTGTTTGTGTGATACAGCTGGTCCTTACCTCACGTTCCCTTGTTGCCCTTCATTGACTTGACCTAACCACTTTTAAAAGCACGAATGAGACTCCCTTATGCCTTATGCTGTGTACCGCTCACCCCCAAATAAAGGTACTCACCTACAGGTCCTTCCTTCTGGCTCTCCCCCTGCTTGGTTGAGAGCTCTTTTTGTGATCCTCCCATATGGTCCCCTGTGTGATATGCCATGCCTCTATCTCTTGAACCTATGAGTTTAACAAATCTTTAATCTCCTGTGCCTCTCTGAGTATGATTTCCACAGCCACGTTGGAGTGATCCTCATAGATATCACAAGAAATTTACTCCTTCAGTGACAGCACAGGGTCCAACTTCACGCTTTCCCATGTATTGAGTTTCCCCAGTACCATTTGTTGAAAGACTTGTCACCCTTGTCACCTTTTGTGCTCTTGTCAAAATTCAACTGGCCATGCACATGCATATACAAAATTTATTTCTGTACTCTCTATTTTGTTCCATTGGTCTTTCCATCTGTTCTTATGCCAGTATCATGCTATTTTGATTACTGTGGTACAGTTAAAATGTGAGTTGTCCCAATTTGTTCTTCTTTATCAAGATGGACTAATCAAGATTATTTTGTATTATTATGTATTTATGTTTTGTGTTTGTTTTTAGCTATTCAAGATTGGGCTATTGAGATTTCATAAGAATTATGGGGTGAATATTTCTATTTCTTCAAAAGCATCATTAGGATTCTAATGGAGATTTCATTGAATCTGCAGATTGGAGTAATACTGACATTTTAATAATGCCAAGTTATCTAATCCATTAATATGGTATGTGTTTTCATTTATCTATGTCATCTTTACTTTCAGCAGTGTTTTGTAATTTTCACTGAACTAGTCTTTCATTCCTCGGTTGTGCTAATTCTTAAGTATTTTATTCTTTTTGATACCATTGTAAATGGAATTGTTTTCTAATTTCCTTTTCATATTGTTTACTGTTAATGTGTAGAAATGTATTTAATTTTTGTAGTTTGGTTTTGTATTTCCTGATTTAACTTAGTAGTTTTAACATTTTTTTGTGGGTGGAATATTTCTGCATATAAGACCCAGTCTGCAAACAGAGATTATTTTACTTCTTACTTTCCAATTTGAATGATTTTTGTTCATTTTTATTGCCTAATCACTTTGGCTAAGACTCTTAGTAATATGCTGAACATAAGTGGCAAAAGCAGACCTCCTTGTTTTGTTTCCAGTCTTTGAAAAAACTTTCCAAACTTTCACCAGTGAGTGTTTGTTAGAGCACATTTTATACTTTGCTTTTATTGTGTTAAAGTAATTTCTTTCGATTTCTAGTTCACTGAACATTTTTATCATGAAAGTTGTTGAATTTCGTAAAATGCTTTTCTGTATTAATTTAGATGGTTGTGTGTTTTCCCCCTTTTTTCCTGCTAATATTATATTAACCAATGTTATATTATATTTATTAAGTTTTATATATCAAACTATCCTTCTATGATAAATCATAATACTTGGTCATGATTTATAATATTTTCAATATGCTGTTGACTTGGGTTTTCTAGTATTTTATTAATATTTTTGTACCAATGTTCATAAAAGCTACAGGTTTCTACTTTTCTGGTAGTTTCTTTATCTGTCTTTGATATCAGGGTAATATTAGCATAATAGAATGAATTAGAAAGCATCTCTTCCTCTTCAATTTTTGAAATAGTTGAGAATAATAGATGTTAGTTCATCTCTAAATACTTGGTAGATCCATTAGTGAAACTATTTGGTCCAGAATTTTTTTTGTCATAATATTTTTAATTATTGATTTAATCTCTTAACTAGTTATTAAGTCTATTTGATTTTCTTGTTTGTCATGATTTATACTTGGTAGGTTTTGTGTTTCTGGGAATTTATACATTTCATCCAATTTGTTTAAATACAGTTGCTCATAGAACACTCATAGTTATTTACATTTATGGTAGTAATATCTTCACTTTCAAACTTAAGAAATTTGCAGAAGGCATATTTCTGAAGATTTTAGAATGTATATTCAAAGTCATGTGACTTTCTATATTTGCTTTAAAATCTTCTAATTAGGGACCAGCAGTTGTTGTAATGGCTATGTCACTGGACTCTCATGTAGTAGACTGCAGTTCGAGTCCCAGACCCGGTGGCTTAAACTCACGCTGGGCACGTGTGCGTGCATGCCCAAGATCCCGAGAAGAGAATGGAGAAGTGATTACAGTGTGACCATTCCCACTGGGGGGGTGATTTCTCGCTTTCTGTCTCTTTGTCTCTCTCTCTCTTTCTGGAGAGTGCATGCGCCCTATAGCAAAAACCTCTCCCCTCAAAAAAAATCTTCTAATTATTACTCTGGTTAAATAAATAACTTATCTCACTGTGATACTGTTTTAAAGAAATATTTTAAACTTTGGAGATCTTTGACAAAAGATTCCTCTGTATCAAATTTCCAAATTAAGTTTTATTAACCTAAAATTAAGTTTGGGATTTTCCAGTTGGGCCCCTGGAGAACCTCAAAGGATGAATCTCTGATCTTGCAGAGATAGTAAACTGATTAGACTTATCTAATTTATCACATTATAATTTTTAAAAAGGTAAAATATTAACATGATGCTAAATCTTATTTAAAGTTATGTTTATATAGATATTTTATTGATGTTCATGTTCTAAAGTTTATATAAAATTTATAAGAATTTCATAGTCCTGATGTGATGATGTCAGTCATGATCCTGGTTGTTATCTTGAAATACAATATGTAGCAGCCAGCAGGTGGCAGGTGGTTAAGACCCTGATCTCCACACGGCCAACTGTGAGGCTTGCTTTCAAATTTCTCTCTCTAGTGCACATGTTCTATAGCAAATTTAAAAAACAATAATAACATTGATTAAAATAAAACAAAAATTGAATAGGCAATAGAAATAAAGTAAAAGTAGAAGAAATGTGCTCTCTTTGTTCTGGTCAATCTAACTAAAGATCTCTTTGAAGAACCAACTTTTTGTTTCTTTGTGTTTTTCTTTATTCTTTTTCCATTCAGTAATTTGTTTATCTCTGCTCTTCTGTCATTTCTTTCTTTCTGCTAGCTTGTTTATCTAAATCCTACATTGTAAAGTTTATTGTTAATCTGGGATGGTTCTTGACTTTTAATGTAAGCATAGTTGTAAACTTCCTTCTTTAAACTGTTTACTACATTTCATAAGTTTTTGTATTTTTATTTGCCTTCAAGTATTTTATAAATCCTCTTGTGATTTGGAAATTTACTTATACCTTATACATTTGACTTTTCTTTGTTTTTCTTTTTTTTATGAAGTTTTTTTTTGTTTGTTTTGTTTTGGTTTTTTTTGCTATAAGGTGCATGCGTTCACCAGACAGACAGAGAGAGACAGAGAGATAGAAAACGAGAAATCACCCCGCAGGGGGAATGGCCATGCCGCAATCGCTTCTCCTCCATTCTCCTTTCGGGATCTTGGGCACGCATGCACATGTGCCCAGCGTGAGTTTTAAGCCACCGGGTCCAGGACGCCAACCACAGTCGACTACATGGAAATCCAGTGACATAGCCATTACGCTAACTGCTGGTCCCCTACATTTGACTTTTCTTCAAACTAATTTTAAAATAATGATTCTTGTTTATTATCATTAAAAATACTTGTTCATAATTGGAATTTAAAATATATATATATACTACTCATGGGGAGAAAAAAGTACAAATTGAGAAAAATTCTAACTCCATATGATTTGGGATAAACAGTTTCTTTGCCTGTATGATTATATCTTTGTGATTCAGGACTATTTATTTCATGTGTGTGTGTGTGTGTGTGTGTGTGTGTGTGTGTGTTTATTGCCAGAGGATGTGTGTGCTCACCAGAGAAAGAGAAGAAGAGAGAGAGAGAGTGAGAGAAAGCATCCTCAGTGGATGTGTTCATGCTCCAATCCTTTTTGCTGCCAGGACTGGGATTTGATCCACAGTCAGCCATGCAAGATCTGGCTCCCTTAATCACATCTCTATGGGGCTGACCCACAAGACTTTGTTTACATATTTATTTATGGACATATGGAGCCTTTTAATCTAATAAAAGGAATTATTTTTCTCTTACATTTTTGTTTCTATTTCTCTGGTCTTTTTTTCAGATGCAAACTACCAAGGTGTTTGATTTAGATCTCTGATTTACATATGATCTCTATATCTCTGTCTTTGAACCTCCGTTTAAATCCTCCTTCCATTTAATTCAGCTGGCATCATGATCGCATTTCAACATTGCTGAGTTGGCTTTTTTTACAAAATCATTTTTTTCACTTCACTGATACCAATGTGGATATTAATTGGTTTTGTATTTGGGACTTTCTTGAAACTCTTTCCTTTAATTGTTCCTTCTCTACTGTCTCTCACTTATCAGTGCTATGACTAGATCCAGCATGTTTTAACTAATTAAAATAGAATGTGTGGATTCTTTTGATTTAATTTTCTGTTCCTTTAAGTTTGGTCTCCTCTCATGTACACCTGTTCATTCTGCCATGTCTTGTGTATCTTGGTCTCAGAGTTTGACGTTACTGCTCTTGTCAACCCAGTTCTCCTTCCGTTATTCTTCCTGTCATCATATGGGTTTGCGCTCCTTTCAAGGCCAAATAAAAGTATAGATCTAAAAAAAGATATAAAGAACACTAGTAAAATCCTATTGAAATGATAATGGATAATAGTTTTTAAGTCAAAAGTACTAGAAGCCTGAGAAGAGTATTATTTGAAATTGGCAAATTTCTACAAAATGGAAACCTATGGTCTGGTACATAGTCAAATGCAATACTCCATAGCCTTCTACCCAAGGGGGTGACTGAAAGAAGTACCTTAGCTGAATTCCAATTGCCTTCAGATCACTGGGAGCTAAGGTTGAGAGTGCCAATGGACCACGTTGGTTAGTAAACTGATTAATGGGTTATGAGCTCCTACAATCAGTTTAAGCAGGAAAACACACACATTAACTGTCTGCATTCTTAACCGAGTCTTTCATGTGGGTGTGGATAAATATCAAGCAATCTGGTAAGAACAAGCAATATCAAAACTGGAAAAAAGTCTGAACACACATAGGAACTAAATGGGAAAACAAACAAAGCCTTGAAATCAACACAACTCATATATATCCTCATATAGAGGATACCCAAGAAATAAAACAAAGACATGGTGCTATAAATAAGAAACAATTTAGAAAATACAATTATCATCCCCAAAAGTAGCAAACTAGGTCAATAATAGACTGTATTTGTTTGAAGATTGATAATACAGGAGTAGGTAGCATGATAGTATAATGAAAAAAGATCAAATATACTTATTTATGCCAAATTTCCCTGTTATGAGGCTGGATGGTTGCACAAGGTAAAACATGATAGTCTGTAAGGCAGTCCCACATGGGAAGTCTCCCAGTTCAGGTCCAGAGTCCTCCTGGGAACACCTGGAGCACCTGTGCCCATGACCATCCCCTGCTGGGGGCCCATCTCTGTCTTTCTGTCTCTCACACCATCTCACTTCACTCCTGGAGGAGAGAAGCAACTAAACTTTAAAAACAATTGCCTTGCTAAAATAAAATAGAATTTTTCAGTCCTTTGAAGGTAAAGGTTAAGTTGTAATTTATTAATGCCTAAAAAGAATATTTGCCAGCTTCCAAGTAAAAATATAATGAAAAGAAATATCCAGGGCTGACCCCACAGCCTAGTGGTTAAGAGAGCTTGATCCTGGGCCAGCAGATGGCATAGCAGGTTACATGGTTGGACTCCCACATGGCCAAGTGTGGTTTGAATCCTGAACCCAGTGGGTTGAAAAATCACTCCAGGCCTTTGTGCATGCATGCCCAAGATTCTGAGAGAAGAATGGAGAAGAAGGGATTGTGGTGTGGCCACACACACCCCCACCTCCCACCCCTGTGGGGGATGATTTCGCACTTTTGTTCTCTCTCTCTCCAGAGAGTGCACATGCCCTAAGGCAAGACCCTCTTAAGAAGTTTTTTTTAAGGAGGTAGATCCCACATGGTTGACAGCAGTTCAATTCCCAGCCCTGGTGGCTTGAAACAATGCTGGGTACCTGTATGTGTATGGCCAAAACCCTCAAAGGAGGCAGAAACGGAGGAGCGAGGCTGTGGTGTGAACATGTCCCTCTAGGAGGGTGCTCGCTCCCTTCTCCCCTTCCCTCTCTGGTGAGCACACATGCCCTCTCACAAGGAAAAGAAAAGGAAAGAAAAGAAAAGAATAAAAGGAAAGAGAAAAAAAGAAAAGAAAAAAACAAAAGGAACATTCTCACTTACAAAACAAACATCAGCTAGCTTCCCAAGGATTAGTATTACTGTACTGTGCTCTATCTCCCTACTTGTGCTGTTTTTAGTGGGAGTGTGAAAGCTCCAGGCCTCAAAAAGCACCTTAGAATTAATGAACACATGACCTGACCCCTCTGAGTTCCTATAGTTGGAGAACCCCTACCTGGGGTAGTAAGAGGAACTACATGGGGGAAAATTCTGAGACCCTAAGGATCAAAGCCCATGAACTTGTCCTCCCTCCCAGGCACAGCCCAATGGTATTCTTAACTTATTTCTGAATCTTTGATACTTAAGGGTCTTTGGTGTTTTTAAATAATTATTATTGGGGACCAGCAGATGGTGTAATGGTTACACCACTGGACTCCCATGTAGTCAACCTTGGTTTGATTCTCCACCTTGCCATTTTAAACTCATGTCGGGGGCGTGTACGTACGTGCCCAAAATCCTGAGAGGAGAATAGAGGAGAAGAGATTGTGGTGTGACCATCCCTCCTACGGGGGGTGTTTCTAAATTTCTGTTTCTCTCTCTCTCTCTCTCTCTCTCTCTCTCTCTCTCTCTCTTTCTCTCTCTCTCTATGTCTCTAGTGAGCTCATGTGCCCAAATCGCCATTAAAAAAATAATTGCTTTTTCATGCTTGAGTCTATGCTGTATTCAATAAAAGCTCTTATACTCTTATACTTTAAAACACACACACACACACACACACACACACACACACAAGAAAGTCTAATATTAAAATAGTCGCACAAAAATGTCATTTTCTACTTCTCTTCCTGGAAATAATTCAAAAGTAATAATGACGGAACCAGCAGTTACTGTAATGGCTATGTCGCTGGACTCCCACGTAGTCGACCGTGGTTCGAGTCCCAGACCTGGTGGCTTAAACTCACGCCGGGCACGTGTGCGTGCATGCCCAAGATCCCAAGAGAAGAATGGAGGAGAAGGGATTGCAGCGTGGCCATCCCCCCTGGGGGGTGATTTCTCGCTTTCTGTCTCTCTGTCTCTCTCTCTGTCTGTCTGGTGAGCACAAGCGCCCTATAGCAAAAACCTCTCAAAAAAAAAAAAGAAAGAAAAAAATAATAATGACGATGTGAAGTAATAATTTTAAAAGCTGTTCAACTGGACATTCTTTACTCTTATAAGGAGAAATTCTTCTTAATTTTTAAGTATATATATATATATATATATATATATATATATTTAATTTTATTTATTATGATTTTTAAAATTTGTTAGAGGTTGCCTGTGCTCGCCAGAGAGAAAGAGAAAGAGTGAGAGAGGGAAAGTGATAAAGGAAGTTACCAGGCCCAGGACTTGAACTGTGGTGGGCCATGTGGGAGTCCAGCTCCTCAACGCCACGCCATGTGCTGACCCCAAAGTTCTTCTTTCAATAGCAACTGCACTCTTCTCCCACCTTTTCAAAGACCACTCTGTATAGTGTACCTTTTATTTCATTCTCCAAGGAATGGTCTTTTATTCCATTCAAAATCCCTCATTTATTTTATATAAGAGATTTTTAAAAAAAAAAAAAAAAAAAAAAAAAAGAACAAAAACCAAAACCCCTGTCTTTTTGAGCTACTTTAGCTTACTTTCTTTTCTACAACCGAAGTTCCAAAAAGAATGGTTATATTATGATCTATATTTTTTCAACTCTAATCTCTTTTCAAAGCTCTCTAATCCAACATTAGCCCCCTTTGTCACCAACAGACTGATCTCATGGAGGTTACCTGTGGTATCCTTGGGACCAAATAACCTGGCCATTTTTTCAGCTTTCACCTTTCCTGAACGCTGAGCATTCAACACTATTGAGCACATTCTCCATGAGATGCCAGTTCTCCCTAAGTACAAGACACTAATTTTCCACCCTCCTAACTAACCCAAGTTCAGATTACAGAGTAGCAATATCCTTTTCTACAATTTATTGAAGAACTGAATTTTTGGGTATCCTCAAGAAAATAAATTGCTATTAATGACAGGTAGACAACGGACAATATTTTTAGCAAACAAACTGGGAAGTCATCATTTAGAAATCTATGAATGGCAACTTTCCTTCCTGTGAAACAATGTTTGGTCCAGTGGGTTTGATTGATTTGATAGATTATTATCTGTTAGAAAAAACTGCCCATGAGCACTACTTCTATTTTCTCTGACTACCCTACAATGTTGACTTTCCTTAGGGACTTATGCTAGCTCCCTTCTTTTCCTAAAGCAAAGTCTTGAACATATGAGTTTGGGCTACACCTGGTTCCATGCAGTTTTGAATAATTAATGCAGGGATTGAAACTTTCTGTCTACAATTGAATTAATCTTTTTCTCTCTCATTTAATTAAATATTCTTTCTGTTTACTCAGAGATCACAGCTCCACCTGCCTTTTAAAAATTTACTTATTTAATTTTATTATTATTACTATTATTATTATTATTATTATTCAGTTTGACAAGAGAGAGACAGAGAGAGAGAGAGACGTAAAGTGAGAAAGCAAATCACCAGATTCAGGACTCAAACAACAGTCAGCCCTGTGGTAGTCCAATGCCTTAACTACCATGCCACCTGCCAGCCCTCCACCTGCCTGTTTAACCATGGTGTCATCATTATTTCTACTGAACTTTCTACTCTCGCATCTTATAGGTGAGCATGCATTTAATCATTTTTGTCCTCTGACCTGAATTTGCTATTAATTTCTTTAGTTCTGTTCATCATGATATCACAGCCAGATTCCTGCTGGTGCACCAAAAATATTTCCCCTCTTTCTGGTCTTTCTGCTAATCTTCATGAAGAGTATATTATTTTCACTTTTGTTGTTGTTTATGTATTTATTCCTCCATGAGAGAGGGGAAGGGAGACAGGATAAGAGAGACAGGCACCCCCAGTAGGGTCCTAACACCGGGATTCCCTGGTCTCAGCCAGCCCCACTCAGGCATAGCGGTGGCACCTGTGAACATGCCCCCTGTGCTCAGGGAGGCCCTAGGACATGAACCCAGGACTTTCCCAGATGGGCCCTGTTGCATTACCACTGTGCTGCTACCAGATCTCCATAGTATACTTCTCAAAATAAAAATGTAATTATCATACCCTCTTCATTATAATCCATTACAACAGCTCAAAACTTTTCAAAATAAAATAATTTATTTTGATATAAAAGATCTTTCATAATCTGCCATCAATTGATTTGTGATTGTTTTATGACATTTTCTCACAATCACCAAGGGGCTTTAGAAATGGCTGGTTGCGATGGGCTTCTAGTTTTCTCCCAAGTCTTCTAGAGTAATAGAGACATAGTTGGGTTGAGGAGAGCCCTGCTAGAAATTGCTCATCCTGCCTCCCCGAGGCCAAGCATAGCCATATGACCATGCTATTAGAAGGCAAGTAGAAGTTACACATAAACCTCTGCATCATTTCATCAGGGAAAAGTTACCACGGCCTTCGCCTCTCTTTCTGTGTGCCAGAAGGTAGACAAGGAGCTGAATGAAGGTTAAACATGAGGACGGAACTTTCAAATGGTAAGCAGAAAGAACCTGGATCGTGACGTAACTTTCTGGGGGAAGAGCAATTTTCTTGCTTTAATCCACCGCCAAAGTCCATACTATTACTTATCATACATTGTGTCTTTGAGGTTAGCCACTGTATTTTGGACTCCTTTTGTGACACTAACATAGCCTACAGTTTAAACAATGCAGTAGTTACAAGAGGAAATGCTCATTATGTATTGTCAACGTATGAACTGTATTTTGAAAAATTGCAAATGTAATTGCCAAGTAAAGAAACATATGAATGAATATTCCTGTACTGAGTATTGTGTTTTGAGCAAGTTCATATCAGTTCCCATTAGATGAGCGTCCAGTATGTTCTCTCTTCCTGAGCCTTTGCACATATTCCATTTACTGGAGCACATTTCCAATCTTCGTTTTTAGGAAACTCTCTGCCAGTCTTTCAAGTTTTAACAGAAATGACACACCCTACAGGAAATATGGGCTAATTTCCATACCCTGTCCAAAATAGGGGGCTCCTGCTACTGCTTGTTGGGGCTCCCACTGCCACGTAATTACCTGCTTAGTTATATACAGCAGATTGTGTACCATGTGAGAGTAGGTCCTGTCTGTGGCATGCAGTGTTTATCCAAAGTCTAGTTTAATATGTGGAACATAGGAAGCTCTCAAATAATGGTTATTGAATTATAATTCTATAGCTAATTATACATAATTAATCCATTACTGTAACCTCCACCTATGTCAGGAATTGAATAAGGTGCAATTTAAAAGGACTTGTACAAGATTATGTCAGAGTCCAAGGCGCTGTACTCCAAGTCCCCTACCAGTCATAACCCCCCTCCTTTCTCCAGAGAGCCAGTGTCTTGAGTTCTACCACCATTAGCTTTGCTTGTTTCAAACTTTAGTAAATGGAATAATTTCTTACGAAAGTGTGAATTACAGAATGAAGATAGACATGAAGGGATGGAGGAAGGAAGGGCAAAAAGGAGAGAGGGCGGAAGAAAAGGGGAGCAATATTAACTAACTAAGCGTTTACATCTGGATAACTATAGTTGAGAGCTCTCTTATATGAGAATAAGCAACTTACTTTCAAAATGAGAATATCATATTTACTTTTCAAATACCTACTTTTAGCATTATTATTCACTTTTTTAAAAACGGATCTATCTGACTTCTGGCTAATATTAAGAAAAATGAAATAAGATAAAAATCTGATCTCTGAATGTTTTTTTTTTAATTTTAGATTTAGCAAATAAAAAATTAACATTTTAAAAAGAAGACTTGCCGATGTTCTCACTTATAGAACTATTGTCATTTTAATTAAGTAAATTTTCTTAAAAGAAATTTTTTACCACTTTCGTTCATAAACTAAATAAACTTTAACAATTATAACCTATATAATAATTATAACTGATATGTAGCAGCACTATAAATGTTTTCCCTTTCTTTATTCCTGTTTATTTATAGGAGAGTAATTTATACAAAAGGATTTCCTCTACTACAGTCTCCTAGGAAACTCTCTTACCCTGTTAGTTGTTTTACTTTCAGCCTTCACCCTCTACAGGGTCCCCATAACCCTATATTGGTAAGATATTTATATACCATTCCAGTATCTAAAAGGTTATCATTGATATTGTTCAAATGCTATTATCTTCCTTTAAATATAAATGATATCTGTTTTCCTTGAAATAAGAAGAAAACAAGCATGTATTAAATGAATAAGTATATTTTGAAATATGTCTCTCCTATCCTTAACAGTCTCATTAACTTGGTAGGTAATATCCAATCATCTTATGTATATCTATTGTTCAAAAATAGATTTGTACCAGTTTTGAAGTCTAATATCTTCCAATTCTTGGTGTGTGACTTTAAAGTGAGTATGAAGAGATTTGCAGTTGCTTACATTTTTCATAAACAATTGATGGAGAGATAAATTTTATATTATTCCACTTTCCTCCTACGTTTAAATATATAAATAGAAAATAGAAAAGTATATATTTATGTAAAATGTGTGTAAAACCATATAAATATAGGTATAAGTATAGACATAAGTATCCATTTTTTTTCTTTAAGTCATTTGGAAACAGTAGAACAAACCTATATATTTGAAAGTAGCTATTTTCATAAAAATTAATTTCCAGAACTTGTTCTCTAAACCTACTGATATGGTATAAGTTAGCATAATCTTCAGATATCTTATAAAATCTAATAAGAGGAATAACTCTGAATTCTGAAAATTGATATATTAATATTTGTAAAGTGGTAGAATTTTACCTAAATTTAGGCAATCTTTATTTTAAAATAGAATGAGGAAGAAACTTAGACAAAAATAATAAATCTTGAAGAGCTACCCAGATTCAGTATAGTACTAAGGAGGCATGAGGAAAGATAACTCTATATCTTAGGAATGAAAGGTATATTGAGAGACCATTTACTAAGTCCTTGACTCAATAAATTGCATCCCACCCAAATCTGAAAATACATTAGACATGTCACTCAATTTTTAAAAAATTTATAGAAAAATTTATAGACTTCCACTTATTATTCTATAATATGAGGAAATAGAAATGGTCTAGTTGCCATTATCCTGCTTAAGAGCAATCAAATCATCCTCCAGCCTTCTCTTCTCCAGACGAAATTGTCCCAATTTCCTTCTTCTTTTTTATTAGTTGAATTTTAATCACCTTTTTAGAACTCGATGGCAAAACTATAAAATGTAGCCTCTGAGAAAATTAGAGTGGAAAGATAAGAAGTTAATCTGAACTGTATGTGGATGAAATCCAAACCATAGCAAGCTTTTCATGATCCTTATTCACTGAAAAATTCAAGACGTAATAAGAAAGGTCATCACATTACATTAAAATCCAGCATAACTGTTTGACTATACCCAACGCTCATGCTAGTTTCCCTAACTGTAATTTATTCACTATATGTTTTTGCTCCCAATTTTCTGATTGCCAGGTTTTTCTGTTATGTTTATGTATTATTAGATACATCCAGAATTGTATTTGTTTAGTATCTTTTGCTCAGAGATTTTATAGTTCCATATTTATTTGAATTTCTCATCTGACCACTCAGCACATTCACTGTGATTCCTTAAGTGTAATTGGGCTTCAAGTGGCTTTGTGTGAGTTTATTCTGTCTGAAGGTAAATTCCCCGTATTATTTTATTATTATTTTTTTTTTTTGGAGAGGTTTTTTGCCATAGGGCGCGTGCGCTCGCCAGACAGATAGAGAGAGACATAGAGACAGAAAGCGAGAAATCACCCCCCAGGGGGGATGGTCACGCCGCAATCCCTTCTCCTCCATTCTCCTCTCAGGATCTTGGGCACGCACGCACACGCACCCGGCGTGAATTGTAAGCCACCGGGTCCGAGACGCGAACTGCGGTCGACTTACGTGGGAGTCCAGCGACATAGCCATTACGCTAACTGCTGGTTCCCCCCCCCCCCCGTATTATTATTTGTCAACTCACTCATCTTTACAAACATGTCCAACTTTTTTTTCATTTCATTTTCTTTTATACATTCAATCACATTATTATTATTTGTCTTACAAAATGGATATTTCAACAGGTGAACATTTCTCCCTAGTACAGTTGATAAAACTATAAAATATCTTCAACAGATAATACCACATTTCTTTTTCCTATTAATGCTTTGCCTCCCTATTTTTCTTCTAAATGTCCTTCCTCAGACCCTCCTCTTTCACACACACTATGTCTGGTATTACATCTATATACTGTGTTTCTATATCCTTTAGTCAATTAGTTTCAATCAGAGTGCAGACACTCGGTATATATTAAGTGGGGACATACAATGCTTCTCCTTCATAGCCTGTCTTGCTTCACTCAGCAGTAACCGTGACCAAGTTTAAGCGCAAACACCAATAGGACAGTGGGAGGAGCCACCTTCAGAGCAAGTCAGAAGAAACAGCTCCACAAACCAAAGTGTGAGCCGATAACATTGGAAATCACTGGAAAACCTGCTGGCCAGGGGTCAGACTCTGCAGTCCAAGCCAGGGATCCTTTTCCATCCTTCCAGTGATCTACATCATTCATTATAATTTCATTTTAAATTCAATGGCACATTTAATTCATAATTCTGAATGTAGTTATTTCTGAAGGCAGGAATTTTATTCTCTAATAGTTCTGGCTGTGAATTCCCCATATCCAGCATATTCCAAAAGGAAAATAAAAATGGCTAACCTGACATATACTAGCACCACTGGCAACAATTCAGATGTAAGTGCCACCAGTTGAGGACTCTGCATGAGGGCATCGTGGTGATTATTCTGCTCGCATGGACTTGGAGGCGGCATCCTGAACACTTCATGGGAAGGTATAGTACGGGATAACTGTGCTTGGATTTCAAAAATGTTTGCACCAGAATAAAGCTGTACTTTAATTCTAATTCTTTCCTGAACTTTTTGCAATCCCAACTTATATTACTGGTACAATTGGTAGACTACATTCCTTATTAGAACTTTCCTAGGAATGTAAGGATCCTTAGAATCCACCACAATGCGAAGATGAAGTGAGCCATGACTAGTTGGTTAGAGGACTCAGTGTGCCGTCGTCCTGCAGACTGATGCATAAATTCCATCGACAGATCCAACAAGAGTTACCTTGTATGGACTAGAGCACCAGTAAAAGAGATACCTTAGAGCCATAGTCAAAATAAGTATTTACGAAGTGAACATAATTTTGAATACATTGATAAGGGCTGACTCTGTAGCACAGTTGAGTGCTGTGCATAGGGAACCAGATCGCCCGTGGCCAACCAAGGTTCAAATCCTGGCCCTAGCAGCTTGACAAACACACCAGGCACATGTGCATGTGTACCCCAAATCCTGATGGGATGGGCAAGTGGAGAACAAGGGATTTCAGTATGACCATGTCCCATGGGGAATATTTTCTCTCCTCCCCTCCCTCTTTCTCCTTCACCCTCTCTGGCACTCTTCTGAGAGTAAACACTCTTTGGCAATGAGGGAAAAAAAGTGAAAACTGGGTCCAGCAGATAGTGTAGTGGTTGAAGCACTGCACTCTCACTTGAACCATGACTATGGTTCAAGTCCCAGATCTAGCAACTTGAAACTCACTCTGGAGACCAGCAGATGGAATAATGGTTACGTTGCTGGACTTCTATGTGGTCAACTGTGGAAGTCCCAGACTCGTCAGCTTAAAACTAATGCCAGGTAGGGACCAGCAGTTACCGTAATGGCTATGTCGCTGGACTCCCACATAGTCGACCGCGGTTCGCGTCCCGGACCCGGTGACTTAAAAACTCACGCCGGGTGCGTGTGCGTGCGTGCCCAAGATCCCAAGAGGAGAACGGAGGAGAAGGGATTGCGGCGTGGTCATACCCCCTGGGGGGTGATTTCTCGCTTTCTGTCTCTCTGTCTCTGTCTGTCTGGTGAGCGCACGTGCCCTATAGCAAAAACCTCTCAAAAAAAAAAAAAAAAAAAAAAAAACTAATGCCAGGTGTGTTTCCCTGTGTGCCCAAAATTCTTAGAGGAGACTAGGGGAGAAGGGATTGTAGTATGGCCATCCCTCTGGTGAGCGATTTCTCACTTTCCTTCTCTCCGGCCTTCTCTGCCTGTCTCTGTCTCTCTGGTGAGCACACACATCTTATGGCAAAAACCTTAAAAAAAAAGTGAGAACTTAGTCAAGTTAAAATTTTGAAAAAGTAAATAAAGGTGATGTTTTTAAGCACAGGTAAAAATGCAGATAGCTTTGCAATGGTCAACCAAGAAACTGAAGCTGAAATAACTTATGATAAATTCATATAACATGTGCATAAAAGCCAAGTTCATACCCCTTCCCCAAAGAGGATACACGTTAGAGCATTTTATTTAAATTCCAATTTTATTGGAATGAGGCAAAAGTAAATAGAAACAAATCTGAAATCTGTCAAAATTCAAATAGTGGTTTGTGGTCATTTTATTTCTGCCACTTTGTTTTTTAGTGTTCTCTTAATTTCGTAACTTACTGCATTACCCTTCTTCCATTTGCACTGTTGTTGCCTAGAAGCTATACTCAACACAGAGGCCTGAGAGATTTGTTCAAATTGCAGCTCAGATCATGTCAGCTCTACTCAGAGCTTTGCAGTGGCTTGCAGAGTCCTTCCCCTGACAAGGTGGCCTTGTCCCCTCTGCAACTCTCCACTTCACCTCTCACAGGTATGTCCTTTGTCACTGCTACTCCAGATGCAGTTGGCTACTAGCGCTCCCTCTGGGACAGGCCAAGAACCCAGGCCTTTGACCCAGTGGTTTCCTCCACCTGATACGCTCTCCCCTCAGACATCTGCTCGGCTACTGTTCTGTCTGAGTCTTTGCCCAGATCACATTGTCTCAGTGAGGCTTACTCTAACTTTACTACGAGGGTTCCCCCCATCTGCAGTTTAGCTCTCCCCAGTTTCAGTTACCTAATCTCATGATTCTAAAATGGAAAATTCCAAAAGCAAGTCATTTAGAAGCTTCAAGTTCCTCAGCCTCCTGAGAAGGGCATGAGTACTGAGGACCGGGAGTGAATTAGCTCCCCGTGCGGTATGCCCACGCCGGCCGTGCTAACCTCCCGTAGTCGCTCAGTGGCCTTCGCGCTCTCAGGCTAAAATAATCTTAGTGTGTGCAGGATTCAACATTCTCTGCAATTGTGGGCACCCACTGGAGGTCTTGGGATGTGTCCCCCTGCAGATGAAAGGGAGACTACTGTCCTTAATGTGATCAGCCCTTCCACCCACCCACCACCCACACACCCTTGCTTGCATGATTGACTGTTTAACTCATTCTTATAGCCAAAGTACTTACCGCCTCCTAATAAGCCCAATAATTTATCTATTTCTTGTTTATTCAGTGTATGTCCTCTTTTTATTCACCCTTTAGTATTAGCACTATGAGTTCTTCATGTCATTCGTTGTTATATCCAAATTCCTAGCAGAGTTCTGAGTCCAT
The DNA here is from genome assembly GCA_026018925.1 of Tupaia tana. Classification (NCBI taxonomy): domain Eukaryota; kingdom Metazoa; phylum Chordata; class Mammalia; order Scandentia; family Tupaiidae; genus Tupaia; species Tupaia tana. The sequence continues at coordinate 145,833,745 of JAKSZU010000002.1, forward strand.
GGTTGGTGATCAATACATATTTATCGAATGAAGCAAAGCTTATTAAAATATCAAGACATGAAAGGCTAAATAAAAAGGGAGAAATGCAAATGTCCTCTCTATTCTACTGCACTGTCGGAAGAAGGGAAAAAAAGAAGGCACGAAACTATCGTGGGATATAATAATGAAGCAAAAGACAGCAGAGGATGAGATTAAAGGGGATTTGCATTATTCTAAAATGACCTAATTGCAGTTCCTTTCCTGACACGTCATGACCCTCATTCTCTTCCATCTGTGACTTAGGCCTCGACTTGTGGCTAATCAGCATGTTGGAGAGTCATAATAAGTTACAGTGGCATGACTATCTTGGGATAACCTTACTAACTTATTATTGTAGGATGGATAAAGAAAATGCTGTCATCCATTGGTCTCAATATTCTATTTCATTAATAGCATATGTACCAGATAATCTACAAGTCTTAAACTTCACAGAAGCACAGATTCTCAGAGTTTGAATAATGTTTGAGCCTGTCTAATCCAATTCTTACTCTGATACTTAAATCCCTTCAATTCACTATCTCTGGAAGCAGCCTATTCTATTTTCAGATGCCTCCGCTCTTCCATGTGTTCAGACAATCCTGCAGCCACAGCGCGGCTTCCTGGGCCCTAGTTCTGCCCTTAAGACATTGTAGGGAGAGTTTCTTCTACTTTTCTGAAGAATCACTCTTCTCATATTTGAAGACAGCTCTTATATCGGCTTTAAGTCTCTTCTTTTCCAGTGTAGTTTTATTTTATATAATTCAAAATCTCCTCCACTTTCTGACATTCCTCTTCTACAAGTTTTAATTTGTCAAAGTCCTTCTTAAAGTCAATGCACAGAACCTGACACATTTCAAGTGTTGCTAACCAGTGTACACCTGAGCAAGACCATCCCCTCCCTTATTCTAAACATGTGACTTCTCTCAGTCTACGCAGCAATTACATTAGCATGTACGGCAAACACATCAGTTAGCCATTCAGGTTATCTTTCAGAAAAGAAAAAAAAACTCAGAAGTTGTAGTTAATATGAGGAATCCAAATTTCAATCATATAGCAAAGTCTTTAAGAATATGAGAGACTTCAAAAGTTCATGGAAAATGGAACCAGCAAATCATGTAATAGTTATGTTACTGGACTCCCATGGAGTTGACTGCGGTTGAAGTCCCAGACCCAGTGGCTTAACTCACATTGGGCATGTGTGCGTGCATGCCCAAAATTCCGAGAGGAGAGTGAAGGAGAGGGGATTGTGGCGTGGCCATCCCCCCTAGGGGATGATTTCTTGTTTTCTGTCTGTCTTTCCAGCAAGCACACACACCCTATAGCAAAAACCTCTCTTAAAAAAAAAATAGTCATGAAAATGGAATTAAAGTACAAGTTTATTTTGGAGCAAAAAATTTGATATCCATACTTTTTTTCAATAATTGCTGTTTTCCATGAACTTTTTGACAAGCTCTTATACTGTGTTTCTAAATATATATATATATATATGTGTGTGTGTATATATATACATGTATATATATATATATATATATATATATATATATATATGAAAATTTCAGGCTTATTTCAGAGTAATAGAATCAGATGGGTGACTTTTTATATTCAAACACAAAGAGAAATGCAAAATGCAATCCAATGACTGCATAGATTAGAAGCTCCCAGCTGGGGAAGTAATGGAAAAATTAGATCCTTATATCATTTAGAATCTTTTCACCCTGGACATGAACCTCAAAACATTATGGAATCATTGACAAAAATTTCCACTAAGATCCTTCTTCATAGCCTAGTGGTTAAGGGAGCTGAATCTCACATGATCAATTACACAGTTCCAATCCTGGTCCCAGTAACTAAAGGCTTAACAAATGGAGAAGGGATTGCAGTGTGATCATGTTCTATTGGGGGGTGCTTTTTATCCTCTTTCTCCATCTGTCTCTTTCTCATGAGTGTGTGTGGCTTCTGGCAACTTATAAAAAATAAAAAGATTAAAATTTCTACTGGAATCTGTGCATGCACCCCATGATAGTCGCCAAGAATCCACTCAGTGACCTGGCCAAAATTTGGACTCTTTCTGCTTTCTCCAGCATGCTGAGGAGGCAACTCTAAATAATGTTTCTTTAATGAGTGCTGAGATGAATCACCCTGGATATCTATAGCTCTGCAGCTCACATCCAGGAGACATCTCGGGGCAAAGGTAATTTCAGTTAACTAAGAGTCAAAACTATAGCTTTAACATGTATTCATAGAAAACTAAACATATCTGATATTTTATTCACTTGAGAAAAATGACCTAGTAGAGAGTCTTATCATTTCAATTTAAAATATATAATTGAGTAGTTAATTCAAATATGACTTTTTTTAAGAGAGATTTTTTTCTATAGGGTGAGTGCACTTGCTGGAGAGACACAGAGAGAGAGAGAAATCATCCCCTGGGGGTGGCCATGCTGAAATCTGTTCTCCTCCATTCTTCTCTTGGGATTTTAGGTGCGCGCGCACACACACACACACACACACACACACACACACACCTGGCATGAGTTTTAAGCTGCTGGGTCCAGGACTCGAACCACAGTTGACTACTTGGGAGTCCAGTGATATAACCATTATGCCATCTGTTGGTCTCCCCTCAAATGTAATTTTGAGAAGAAATTTTCTAAGCTTCTATAGCAATTCAGAACATTTTCGTTTCACCATGTTTTGTTTGTTTGTTGTCGTTGTGTTTATTTATAAGCCGTGCACTCACCAGGATAGAGAGAGGAGGAGGAGAAAGCATCCCCAGTGAGGGGTCATCACACCACAGCCTTTCTCCATTTCTCTGTCCTGTCAAGACTTGGGGCACACGTGCATGTGTGTCTGGCACGCTTTTCAGGCTGTCAGAGCCAAGATACAAATCATTTCCAGCTGTGTTGGACCCAGCTCCTTGAATGGTTTGTCTATAGGACACCCCTCATTTCACTATGTTTCTGTGTTAGTTAATTAGGTTTATAAGAATTATCTAAATATTTCAAAAAGCATCAGTTATAAAAAAATAAAAAAACTTACAAATCCAGTTGTAAATGAAGCTGTTGTTCAGAAGCCACTAAAGGAATTATTAAAAATTGTACGATTTATAAATACAGTAAAATACATAAACAAGAGGCACACGTAGATATTTTAAAGATTAAAAGCTTAACACAAAATTGAGTTTGTGAATCTCAACTTTATTAAATTGCATGTTATTTTCAAAAACTAGAATAAAGTTCTGAATAGTCTTTGGGACATACAATTTCTATCTTATTTGTTTACTTTATGGCTTTGGTCATAGGATGCATGCACTCATCAGAGAGAGACGGTGAGAAGGAAAATGAGAAATAACTCCTTCTGGGGATGGCCATGATATCATTTCTTCTCTTCCAGTCTCCTACTGGGATTTTAGGCATGCATGCACACACACACACACACACACACACACACACACACACAGAAACACAGCTCATGTATTTTTGCCACATCTGGGGCTCAAAACGTGGTCTACCACGTGAGAGTTCAGCTTCTTAACTACTATACCACCTGCTGGCCCCACAAAATTTCTGTCTCAAAGGAGTCAAAATAAATCGGATTGCCAATTTTTAGTATTTATTGAGTGTTCTCTATTTACACTCAGTAAATGGGCATGTGCACATGACACCTGTTACATGTATGTGAACTAGTTACAGACTGCAGCCAGTTTAGCTGCTTTCCCCAAGGAAACTGATCAGTCTTTCCTTCCACTGTTTAGGCCTTCACAATGAACAGTTTGCACCCAAATGTATCAGTCCATTACACATTCTACTTTAAATGAAATCCAAATTAACTTTCTGCTAAACACACACACACACACTCACACACACACACACACACACACACACACAATAAGGTGCAGTCAGTTTTAAGGAAGAGTTTTATCAAACTTTCAATAAACAATTAGTAACTAAGCTATGTACATCATTCTAGAAAATAAAATAAAAAGCATTCTGCCCTAAACCCTTTTCCAAAACCAGTGTTACCCGTATTACATGGCCCTGACCAGGTGAGAAGTTTAGGTGGGTTCATTGCCAGCTTGAATTGAATCAAGATTCCACAGGTAAAGAAGAGTCAAGGGACCAGCAGATGACATCATGGTTACATCAGTGGACTCCCACGTAGTAAACTGCAGTTCAAGTCCCAGACCAGTGGCTTGAACCTCACACCGAGCATGTGCATGTGTGCACACTCAATATCCTGAGAGGAGCATGGAGGAGAAGGGATTGTGGCATGGTCATCCCCTCTTGGAAGTGATTTCTTGCTTTCTGTCTCTCAGACTCTCTCTGTGTCTCTGACAAGTACATGTACCTTATAGCACACATCTCTAGAAGAAGAAGAAAAGAAGAAGAGGAGTTAGTATAAATTGAGTAGTAAACAATTATCCATGTTTGGAAAGAAAACTTTAGCAGATAGGCTAGGGGTGGATTAAGGGAAGATATTAAAAGTGTATTTGATATATGTTCATTTTAAATCACATATGGGCCACCCAAGGAGACATGTCAAGTTGCACTTGGCTATATCACACACACACACACACACACACACACACACACACACACAAATGTACATACATGTGAATATATGAGTCTGTAGTCTAGGGACTCCATCTGCTGGGATATGTCAAGTGTGTGGTACGTAAATCCTTAGCAATGGATGAAATCCCCAAAGGAATCAGTGAAGATTAGAAAACCTATGGCAGAAAGGGAACCCTGGAGTAGGCCAGTATTTAGGACACAGGAAGGGAAAGAGTGTCTTGCAATGAGACTGAAAAAAAGCATCCAGTGAGGCAAGTTAGAAGTGGGCAGTGCCCTGGCACAAAGTGAGGGAAGTCCACCAGGGAGAAGAGAAGGGAGCGATGAATGTGAATGAGAAGGCGAGCTAAGTGAGAACTCAAAATCAGCCCTTCAACCTGGCCACATCCAGGCCACTGGTAAACTCCAACCCAAGATACATGAAGAAAAACTTAGTCTGAGTGGTCTCAAGATATTGTGGACATAGACACAGATAAACACACCATTTTTTCAAGAGATTTTGCTAGAAAAAAGGAGCAAACTAGAAAACTAGTTTTTGCTAGAAAAACTGAGATGGTAGCTGAAAAGGATGCAGTATGAAGAAAGAGTGTTTCTCCAAGTTCTGAAAACACTGCATGTTGTTCGTTCACTGGTAGAAATGACCTATTAGGCAGGAAAACAAATCCATGATACAAGAGGAAAAAAAGAAAAAATTATTGTAGAAAAAGATCTTTAAGAGAAAGAAGAGCATGGGAGCCAATGTTAAGTGAAGAGTTAGTCCAGAATGAGGAGCAGACAATCCAGTCTGGTGGGAGAGGACACGGAGACTAGGTCACTAGGCTGGGCTTCATGATGAAAGGAAAAAGAAGTTCATCTCTCATTGCTTCTAAGGAGAATCAATTGGAAGTTGGAGAGGACAGAGTACAAACGAGCTGAACTAACAAAGTACAAGACTGGATTAACTAAGTAATGTAGGGCAGCCTGCTAAGGCAGTGGGGGAGCACTCATCTGAGGATTGTAGCTATACTAGAGGACTTCAAAAACATTGTGGAAAAATGGAATTAAAATATGACTTTATTTGGCACAAAATAATTTTGAAATATCTTCACATATTTTTTTCATAATATGTACTTTTTTTCTTTTCTTTTTTAGAGAGTTTTTTGCTATAGGGTACATGCACTCACCAGAGAGACAGAGAGAAAGTGTCTCTCCAGGGGGGGATGGCCACACTGAAATCCTTTCTCCTCTATTCTCCTCTTGGGATTTTGGGCACTCATGCATACTCATCTGAGTTTCAAGCCACTGTGTCCAGGAATTGAACTACGGTCGACTATGTGGAAGTCCATCACTTTAACCACACCAATCACTGGCCACGTCCATAAACCTTTTGAACACTGCTTGTACATTTAAAGCCAGCCTAGTCCACAAGGACATGTTTTCTCCAAATATATTCTGCACATGCAGACCAGGGGATTGCATAGCAAACCAGGGTTAGGGTTTTTACCAGGACAGGATGATGGAGGGAAAGAGGACATGCACAGTTATTTACAGTGATGTAGTGCCCAGCCCCATAGAAGCTGGATCCCACATGGCTAACCAGGGTTCAAATCCCAATACCTTTGGCTTGAAAAAAATCCCTGGTCTACTCATACATGCCCAGAATCCTGAGTGGAAGGAAAATTGGAGGAAAAAGAATTTCAGTGTGACCAAACCCCATGTGAAAGGTTCTCTCTCTTTTTCCTCATGCACTCATGTATATCCTCCAACACTAAAAAATAATAATAAAATAAAATAGTGATGTATATCTCTATATTTTGACATGAAAAAATTCCCTTGCTATATTAAGGTGATTTGAAATTCTTTTCAAGCAGTATACATTAAGACATTTTCACTTTAAAAAAATAAAAACATAAAAATTATTCTTTTTCATTCATTAAGAGTGGTAGATTTTTTGCTTTACTCTGATTATTCAGTTTTATTATTTGATGTCCCATCAAATATAATCTCAATCATATCAGCCCTTCTCTGATCAGTTCTAACTACACTAATCTCATTTTTTCTTGAGAGAGATTTTTGCTATAGGCTGTGTGCCCTTGCCAGAGAGACAGAAAACAAGAAATCACCACCCAGAAGGGATGACTATACTATAATCCCTTCTTCTCCATTCTCTTCTCAGGATTTTGGGCACTCACACACACACACACACACACACACACACACACCTGGCATGAGTTTTAAGCCACTGGATCCAGGACGCAAACTGTGGTAGGCCATGTGGGAGTCCAGTGACATAACCATTACACACCTGCTGCCATTACACTATCTGCTGGTCCCAACCTCCGCTAATCTCTTGAGCCTTTAATTTCCTACACTGTCATAGCCACTGTCACCACCCCGCAATCAAAATTTCCATGCAAAATGGTGCCCTAAAGTCTTTCCTACTCACTGTGTAATGTAATAATAGTATCAACAACAACAATAATAATAATAATAGCAATACAAAATATCTATAATGCCTTGAGTTGCTTTTTAAAATCTTTTAGTATTTGCTCTTGATTTCAAATGTGATTTAAGTTCCTATATAAGACTTCATTTTACATTTAATTTTAATAGAGTACCACATTTTTGGCAAAGTATTATCTCACTGTATCAAATCTGCCATGGTAACTCTGTCCAAGTGAACTCATACACTAATCCTTTTCAGAAATTAATGATTACTTTATGCATATGTGTTATATAAACAGAAGTAAATGTGTATTCAAAAGTCATTAATCTAAGAGCATTACATACACACCACTGTGTATATCAAGTATAATGTACACATTGTATAAAATAGAGATCATAGAATCATATTTGACTAAAGGTGTAATTATTTCCATTTTATTTCTAGATGCTTAGTTATATGAGAAACTTAGCAATAAATTCATGAAACTGACAGTCTAAATTTAGTCTGCCGTGCATAATGTAGGTCTAGCATGTACTTCATTTTTATTTTCTGTGCAATGCCTTACATGTTTAAATGCACTTGGTTAACTTTAAATGACATTGCTCAGGCAATTAAGGCAATTGCATTGCCCTGGTGTTATTAAAATGAATTTCCTCATGCCAGATAAAGAAGTTACCCAATTCCTTGTTAACTCTCATTACAAGTTTGCATAATTTTTGCTGGGTTCACGAAGGTCCTGACAGGATGGCTAATTGGATCCTACCAAACAGTTAAACACAGTGACAATTTTTCAAATTGCAGACTTTAGAATTGGAAAGGCTTAGCAAGGGCATCTGGTTTAACCTTCCACACAAATATAAATCTTTTCTTCAGAATTCAAACATTTGAATGTGGATTTTTTTTTAAGCTTGAACTTATTTTTCTTTAATTCATAAAGTATGTTTAATTCTCCAGTCTTTTTCACTGCATATATAAAGCTGGAAAAAAATTAACTGGAGGCATATGAAAAATAGCTCTTTTAAATCTGTGGTAATGCAATTAGGATGATTTCTTCAAAGACACATTTATCTATTGAAGATAAAATATTGCAAAGGCCTGCTTTCTTTGGTATTTTCTTAATTTAAGGGAAAATAATTTATTTTAAAAAATGTAAAGGACCGTGGTTGATTTACTTCATTTCTGTTTTAGTCAACTTGGGCTACCATAGAGTGGGTGGTTTAAACAACAGAAATTTATTTTTCACAGTGTGGGAGAAGTCTGAGAATGGGGTGCCAGTATGGTTGGTTGGTTTCTGGTGAAGGCTCTTTTCCTGGCTTGTAGATAGCCCCTTTCTCCATGTGTCTTCACACGGCAGAGGAAGAGACAGAGAGAGAGAGAGAGAGAGAGAGAGCTTTCTGCAGCATCCTTTTATCAGGGCTCTAATCCCAACAAAGGCCCACCTTCTAAACCTCATCTAAACCTTCTGAAGGACACCTTCCCCCCACCAATGTATCACACTGGGGATTGTTGGGGACCCTACTGGGGACAGAATTCTATTCATAGCAATGTCTTCACATGATAACCATTTTTGTTTCTGTTCTATTAAAAACCAAGCACAGGGGACCAGCAATTAGCATAATGGCTATGTCACTGGACTCCCATGTAGTCAACCGTGGTTTGAGTTTTGGACCTGGTGACTTAAACTCACGCCGGGCGCGTGTGCGTGCGTGCCCAAGATTCCAAGAGGAGAATGGAGGAGAAGGGATTGAGGCATGGCCATCCCACCCTGGGGGATGATTTCTCACTTTCTCTCTCTCTCTCTCTCTCTCTCTCTCTCTCTCTCTCTCTCTCTGTCTGACGAGCACATGCGCCCTATAGCAAAAACCTCTCAAAAAAAAAAAAAAAAAAAAGACATAAAAACAGAGAAAACATTTATTCCACTCTTGACTGCTTGGCAAACCACTCAGTTTGTGCAGATAGGCAGGCCCCTATGAAGAGTCTCTCATGTTAAAATACTGAAATGGCCACAATTTTACATTTCAACTATTTCTAATTATTTTCAATATTTCCAACTCTTAAGCCAATTCATCATAGACATTAAAATGTATTATTTATCTCCTTATAATCAGTCTTCCTCCAATAACTTAAGATAAATTTTTCTTAAAGCCAGTGTTTTCTTTTTTAATACTTTTGGTGTATTTTGTTTTTAAAATCTATCCTTCATTCTATGGAAACCAGCAGTTAGCGTAATGGCTATGTCGCTGGACTCCCACATAGTCGACTGTGGTTCATGTCCCGGACCCGGTGGCTTAAAACTCACGCCGGGCGCGTGTGCATGCGTGCCCAAGATCCCGAGAGGAGAATGGAGGAGAAGGGATTGCAGTGTGACCATCCCCCCAGGGGATGATTTCTCGCTTTCTGTCTCTGTGTCTCTCTCTCTCTCTGTCTGGCGAGCGCACGCACCCTATAGCGAAAAACCTCTCCAAAAAAAAAAAAAAAATCTATCTTTCATTCTAAGCCTACTCACAGATTAAATTTGCTGGCAAATGTCTGGAAAACACACTGGCTATTATCTTAACTCATGTTATCTAAGCATTCCTCGGACACTCAGGCATTTATGTTGATAATTTTCTCAGATGTGCATTTTAGGAACCAGGACCTTGATTTTTATTTTTTTTCCTTCTTTAGAAGTGTAGACAAGGGGCCGGCAGGAGGTACAGTGGTTGAAGTGCTGGACTCCTATGATTGACCGTAGTTCGAGTTTCTGTGGCTTGCTTTCTCACTTCTCTCACTTGTTTGCTCATTCTCTCTGGTGAGCTCATGTGACCTATAGCAAATTTCAAAAATAATAATAATAAATTAATTAAATAATTCTTTTTTAAAAAGTTTAGACAAATCTACAATAGTATCTTCGTTAGTTCGGGCTACTCTAAGAAAGTACAATATACTGGTGACTAATAAACAACACACATTTCTTTCTTTTTTTTTTTTTTTTTGAGAGGTTTTCACTATAGGGCACGTGCGCTCGCCAGACAGACAGAGAGAGACAGAGAGACAGAAAGCGAGAAATCACCCCCCAGGGGGGATGGTCACGCCGCAATCCCTTCTCCTCCATTCTCCTCTCAGGATCTTGGGCACGCACGCACACGCGCCCGGCATGAGTTTAAGCTACTGGGTCCGGGATGCGAACCGCGGTTGACTAAGTGGCAGTCCAGCAACATAGCCATTACGCTAACTGCTGGTTCTCTATTTCTCACAGAATTAGAAGCTGAAAGTCTTGAGATCATGATGCCAGGCATATATGGGTTCTGGTGAGGGCTCCCTACAAGTTGCAAACAGCTGCCTCCTTGATGTGTCCTCCATGTGACAGAAAGAGCAAGCTAGCATTCTGACTTCTTATAAGAGCAATAATCTTATTTGTTAAGCTTTCACACTCATGACCTAATTAACTCCCAAGTAGCCCATTTCCAGATACCATGTATTAGGGATTAAATCTATATAAATTTTGAGAGGACATAAATATCCAGTCCATAGCAAATACTGTCCTCAACTTGAAAATATAAATATTATTTCAACTTCATTTTGAGCATCATAAAATTCTTTTTCCCTGATTATCAAACCACAAGTTTGTTTTTAAAATTAAGTTAAATCTACACAATTGACATCATACACAGTACTGTATGATTGGAAATGAGACAAGGATGTCCACTTCTACCATTAATAGTTAATGCAATAATAGAAGTTCCAGCTACAGAAATCAGGCATTAAGAAAGAATAAAAGGGCCCAGCAGGTGGCATAGTGGTTAAAGTGTTGGATTCCCACCTGGCCGACTGTGTTTCAAGTCCCAGACCCAGCAGCTTGAAACTCATGCCAGACATGTGTATGTGCATGTCCAAAATCCTGAGAGGAGAATAGAGGAGAAGGAAATGTGACATGGCCAACACCCCAGGGACTTATTTCTTAGTTTCTCTCTCTCTCTCTGCGTCTCTGGCAATCACACACACACCTATAGCAGAAATATCTCTAAAAATAGAATTAAAGACATCCAAGTTGGAAAGTAAGAAGTAAAATTAACTGTGTTTATAGGTGAATGATCTTGATATGCTGAAAATCCTATGAGTCTCCAAAAATTCAAAACTAATAAATCTACCAACAACATAGGATAGAAATCCAACACAAAACAGATGTATTTCTTCAATTTATCAATAAACCATCCAACAAGGATATCAAGAAATTAATTCTACTTACCATAGCATGGAAATAATAAAATATTTAGAATAAACTTAGGGTCACCATGTGGCATGGTGCTTATGGCAGCTGGATCCTACATGGCCAACCTGGATCTAGTGGCTTGAAAAACATGCTAAACATGCCTGCAGGAATTCTCAAAATCCAGAAAGGAGAACTGAGAAAAGGGGGTTGCAACATGGCCATCTCTTCTAGGGGCTGTTTTATCATTTTCACTCTCTCTGTCTTTCTCTAGTATGTACATGTCTTATTGCAAATTCTAAAAAATAGTAAATTTAAGCAAAAAGACAAAAGATACAAACACCAAAAACCATAAAACAAATTAAACAGAATAAAGAAGTGGAAAGATAGTCCATGTTCATGGATCGAAGGACTAATATTGTTAAGACTGGATTATTTCTCAAAGTAATCTGTAGATTCCATGTAATCTCTATCAAAATTACTATATTTTTTGAGAAATCTTTAAAAATTCTAATTTTTATATGCTTGGCAATGAATCTCCAACATCCAAATAATCTTGGAAGGAAGAGCGAAAGTGAAGGTGTCACATCCTGATTTCAAAACTTACCATGAAGCTACAGTAACCACATAGTATGATACTGGCATAAGGGCAAACATACATGCCAATTTAAAAAAATAGAGAGCCCAGAAATAACTCTTGTATATACATTTATTAATTTCGACAAGGATGCCAAAATTATTCAATGGGAAAGGACAGTATTTTTAACAAATAGGTGCTGGGAAAACTTGATTTCCATATGAAGAGAATGAAGATGGATCCTTACCTTTCGTCATATACAAAAAGTGATTCAAAATGTATTAAAGACCTACATGTAAGAACTAAACCTCTAGTGGCCAGCAGGTGGCATGGTGGTTAAGGCACTGGACTCCTACATGGCTGTTTGTGGTTGGAGTCCTGGACTTGGTGGTTTGCTGTCTCTCTCTCTCTTTCTCTCTCTCTCTGCCTCTCTCTGGTGAAGGTGTCCTCTAGCAAATAGCATGTGTCCTATAGCAAATTTTAAAATAACAATAAAAATATTAAGAAGAAATAAATAAACAATCCTATGAATAAATAACTAATCTTCTAAAACTTTAGGGGAAAAAAACAGAGGATATGAGATAAGTAATCTATGTATAAATAGACAAATAGGATTTTATCAAAATCAAAACCTTTTATTCATCAAATGACACTAACAAGACAGAGAAAACATATCTCACAGAGTGGAGAATATATTCACAAGTTATATATCTCATTTGGAATTAATATCCAGTATATATAAGAACTTCTACAACTGAATAACAAAAGCAAACCCAATTCATGAATGGATGAAGGACTTGAAAGATATTTTTCCAAAGAAGATGCCAATAAGCACATAAAATAATGCCCAATTATCACTAGCCAACACGAAAATGCAAAGTCAACACCATAATGAGATACCATTTCACACTCACTAGGATGTCTATTTAAAAGAAAAAGAGGTAAAAGAAAAAGGAAATAAAACAAAAGAAAGGAAGAAGAAAGGAAGGAAGTGTTGGCAAGGATATGGAGAAATGAGTATCCTTGTGCGTTATTAGGAGTGTAAAATGGTGCAGCTGTTGTAGAAAACAATTTGGCAATTCCTATAAAAGGTATTGGGTTGTCAGAAATGTCATAACACATTTTTGCCTAGAAAAAGTACATCATGACTTTTCCGACAACCCAATAAAACATACAATTACCATATGATCTAGCAGTAGAACTGAAAGCAGGGACCCAAACATGTACTTGTACACTAATGTTAGCAGCATTTTCACAATAACCAAAAGGTGGAAACAAGTAAATTTCTTTTGGTGGATGAATAAGAAAATAAAATATGGTTGATACAAACAATGGAATATTATTTGCCCTTAGAAAGTAGGATATTCCGAAGTAAGCTACAAAAAAGGACGAAACTTGAAAATACTATGTGAACAAGCCAGACACAAAAGAACAAATATTGTATGACTACACTATGTGAGATTCCTAGAATAGGAAATTCATAGAAACTGAAAATACAATGGCAGTCCCCAGGGGCTGAAAAGGAAATATTGGGGTTTTATTTTTAATGAGTCCATAATTTCTGCTTAGGAAGAAGAAAATTTTTCTGGATATGGAAATTGGTGGTGGTCACATACATTGTAAACACAGCTAACATGCTACTTCATTGTACACTTCAAAATTATTATAATGCTCAGTTTAGGGCCAGAAAGTAGTGTAACGCCATGTGGGAAGGTTCCTGGTTCAAGTCCAGAGGCCTCCCTAACTATACCAGACACATAGATGTTTATGATCTAAAGCTGGCTGAAGGTTGGGGGTAGACCACAGCGTTGAGACTCTAATGGGGATGCTTTCCCTCTCTCTGTCCCTCCCTCTCTTTCTTTCTGACTGTTTATCTCACAAAACAATTTTTAATGCTAAATTTTATGTAACATATATTTTACCACAATGAGGTATCAAAAAAATGAAGTTATGTTTAGAATTAATCATTGCAAAACATTTCATTATTACGCATTTGCATATTATACATTTTCAAACAAAAGTGTAATCATGGCACCTTCTGCCAGACTTGGACTGCACTACCTGCTACTGGTACCTGTACTGCCTGATACTACCTCATGCCCAGCACACCACCCTAAATCTCCCCAGCTCAGCCTCCAGCTCTATCTGGACCAAAGAGAATGGGATGAGTCAGGGGAACATGGCCACTGACTGAGGGCAGAGATTATTGATGTTGCCTCTATAGCTTGCAGACACCCAGGCATGGTCACTGTCTGAGAGCAGCCCTGCTCTGATCTAGAAGTCACAGCCTTTTGCTACTAATACACTTGGGATCTAGGGCTGCTCCCCCACTCAGAACTACAGAACCTACTCCAAAATTTAGGAAGAATTGAGTACTTCACCCAATGCCTAGAAATAACATAGAGACAAAAGGAATATAAGAAGACAAGGAACTATCTCTCTCCAAAATGAACACAATTATTGTTCACCAATAATAGACAACACAAAAGAATTCACTGAAGTGTCAGAAAAAAAAATCAGAGGTTGTTAAAGCCCAGAAAACCTCTTTCATGTAATACTGAGTTGTTGGAAAAGTCATGACATATATTCCTTCTATGTTTTTCCGTGCAAAAATGCATCATGACTTTTCCAACAACCTAGTACTGTCTAAAAAGTTTTCAACATAAATGAAACATAATACATACAGTACCAGGAAACACAAAATAGAATTAACATAAGAAGATCCTCTCCATGGCCTATCGTAAATTGGTAAAAATCAAAGACATGATTCTAAAAATGACAAGGGAGAAGCATCACTTTCTTACAAAGGTTATCCTATTAGGCTAACATCAGACTGCTCAACTGACATAATGCAGACAAGGGAAGAATGGGAAGACATATTCACAATGTTAAAAGAAAAACAAAAAACAACCAAGAATACTATATCTGGCAAAATTATACTTCAAATGAGAAGAATAAATAAAATCAATTTTAGATAAACAAAAACTGAAAAAAATTACCAGCTCTTCAAGGAATACTGAAGGGAATACTATATTAAGAAAATGAAAGAGAGACAAATACAAAAGAAGAGGACACAAAACGACTAAGAAAATGACTAATAAAATGACAGGGATAAGTCTATAAATATTGATAATAACACTGAATATTAATGGATTAAGTTTTCTAAGTAAAAGATGCAGATTGGTTGAATGGGTGAAAGAAAAAATAAAGAAAGAAAGAAAGAAAACAGGCGCCCTCTACATGCTGCTTACAAAAAACACATCACACTGATAATGATGTATATACACTGAAAGCGCAGGGCTGGAAAAAGATAGTCCATACAAACAAAAAAACAAGGCTGGAGTTGGGACCAGCAGATGGCATAATGATTACATTGTTGGATTCCCACATAACCGACCACAGTTTGAGTCCCAGAACTAGTGGCTTGAAACTCATGCTGCATGCACTTGCATATGTGCCCAAAATTCCGCGAGAATAATGGAAGAGAAAGTCCATTCCCCCTGAGGAGTGATCCCTCGCTTTCTGTCTCTCTGTCTGTCTCTGTCTCTCTGGTGAGTGCGTATGCCCTGTATCAAAAATCTCTAAAAAAATAACTCTAGAGTCACAATATCAATATTGTGAAAAAAATCAGATTTCAGGACAAAACTGTAAGAAGGGACAAAGAATGACAAGGGAGTTCACATTTTCAAAAAGCTTACATTTTGAGCCACCTTGCTACAAATTCCCACTTTGATTCCTTTTGCTTCTAGACAAAAAATAAACAAAGAGGTACAGGATCTAAATGATACCACAAACTAAAAGGAAAAGACAGACTTTACAGAATGTTTCACTCAACTGTTACAAAATACACATTTTTCTTATCCCCACATGGAATATTTTCAAAGATAGGACACAAAACAAGTCTTTACAATTTCAGAAGTATAGAGACACTATCCAGCATCTTTTCTGACTACAGCGGAACTAAATTTGAAATCAACTATTGAAAAAACCCTCAAAAATACACAAACACATAGAAAATAAATAACCTACTCCTGAATGACTTCACAACTACTGAAAACAATTAAGACGAATAAAAAGATTCATTGAAACCAACAATAACGAATACATGAGTCTTCATAACCTATGGGATATGGTGAAAACAGTCATAGAGGCAAGTGCATAGCAATCAGCACTCACATGAAAAAAAAAAAAAAAAAAACAGAAAACAGAAAGGTGGTAAACAGACATCTAACAACACATCTCAAGGAACTGAAAAACAACAACAACCTCCTCTCAAAAAAAAAAAAAAATCCAGGAGAAAATACATAATAAATAGTATAGCAGAAATAAATGAAATAAAGAATAAAAGAATGAAGCAGAAAATAAATGAAACCAAAAGGTGCTTCTTTGAGAGGATAAACAAAATTGACACACTGTTAGCTAGACTGATCAAAAACAGAGAAAGCAACTAGATAAATAAAATCAACAATGAAACAGGCAGTATTGCAACAGATATAACAGAAATACAAAAGATTATGAGAGAATGCTGCAAGCTAGTCTGTTCTTACAAAGAAGGAAATCTAGATGAGATGGACAGATTTATGAATACATGTCATTTACTTGGATTGAATCAGAAAGAAACAGAAAGCCTACGTAGAGCAATAACAAGGAGATTGAATCAATAATAGTCTCCTAACAAAGAAAAGCTCAGGTCCAATAGCTTCAATTCTGAATTCTACAAAACCTTTAAAAAAGAGTTAACCCCAATTATCCTCACTCTATTTCTAAAGATCCAGAAGAAAGGAACTCATTGTATGATGTCTCCATCTCTTTGTTCACCAAAACAAAGACAAAACAAAAAGGAACATCCCTGATAAACATAGGTCCAAAAATCCCCATCCAGGTACTAACATATCATATCCAATAACACATTAAAAGGGTTATATACCATGACCAGGTAGAATTTATTCCAGGGATGCAAGGGTAATTCAACATATGCAAAACAATAAATGTAATACAGCACATTAACAGAAGAAAATGTAAAAATCATATGACATATGAATTGAGGCAAAGAAAATATTTGATAAAATACAACATCTCTTTATGATTAAGGCTCTCGGCAAAATCAGCATAGAAAGGACATTTCTCAACACAATAAAAATTCTATATGTCGGACCCATAACCAACATCATATTGAATGGGGAAAAATTGAAAGCTTTTCCACTAAAGACTGGAAACAAGACACGGCTGCCCACTTTCCCCATTCCTTTTCAACATACTACTGAAAGCCCCAGCCAATGTAATTAGATCAGAGAGTAAACTAAAAGGAATTCAGATAGGAAAAAAAAGTGAAATTATCTCTATTTGCAGATGACATGATTATATACATAGAAAATCCAAAAGGATCCACCCAAGCACACCAGAGAACTCCTAGAAGTGATTCATGAACACAGTAAATTGGCAGGACACGAAAATCTATGACATGTTATACACCAGCAATAAACAGACTGAGACAGAATTGAAGAAAGCAATCTTATTTACAATAGTCACCAAAAAAAAGAAGAGATAACTAGGAATAAATCTAACCAAAGTGAAAAAAATGACAAGAAATACTATGAAAAACTGAAAAAGGAAATTGGGAATGATACACAAAAGTGGAAAGACATCTCATACTCTCTGAATGGAAGAAATAATGCAATCCAATCAAAATTAATGTACAAAGCCAATGCAACTTCTATAAACTTAGCAGGAATATTTTTTTTTTTGAGAGGTTTTTGCTATAGGGCACATACGCTCGCCAGACAGACAGAGAGAGACAGAAAGCGAGAAATCACCCCCAAGAGGGATGGCCATGCCACAATCCTTTCTCCTCCATTCTCCTCTCAGGATCTTGGGCACACACGCACATGCGCCCGGCGTGAGTTTAAGCCACTGAGTCTGGGACGCGAACCGCAGTCGACTATGTGGGAGTCCAGCGACATAGCCATTACGCTAACTGCTGGTCCCAGCAGGGATATTTTTCAAGAGTTGGAAAAAAATCATAATATTTGTCTGGAATCATAAAAGGTCTCGTATCACAAAAGTAATACTGTGCAAAAAGAATAAAGTAGACAGTATCTTACTTCCTAACTTTATATTATAAGCTGTAATAATCGAAACAGCCTGGTACTGGCACAAAAACACATACATAGACCATAGAACAAAGTAGAAAATCCAGAAATAAATCCCTAAACAAGAAGCCAACTGATTTTTGACAAAGGACACAAGACAATCTGATGGGAAAAGAATCTCTCTTCAGTAAGTGGGACTGGAAGAACTGGATATCCACCTGCAGAAAATGAAATTGGACATCTATTTCTCACCATTAACAAAAATCAACTCAAAATGGATCAAAGGTCTAAACAGGAGTCCAGCAGGTGGTGTGGTGGTTAAGGAGCTGGATCTAACATGACTGCCTCAGAACCAGTGTCTCAAAAATCACACCAGGCACATGTGCTTGCATGCCCAAAAGCTCATGCCCAAAAGGAAAGTGGAGGAGAAGGGGTGATTTCTTACTTTCCCTCTCTCTGTGTGTCTCTCTGGCAAGCAAAAAAAAAAAAAAAAAATTTGTTAAACTTGTCTATAGCAGAGGTCACTTTTTATCTGCCCATACTACAAACACACAAACGCATACACACACTTTCCCCACAGCATCAGAGAAACAGCCCTATAATGCCCTGGCTACTCCTCAGCCACCATCCAGCTTCAGACCACACCTAGGCCATAGTCTCTGCAGAGTCAGCCCCTAACTCTCCAGGTAGAATTTCCCCATTTGCTTAGCTGATTTTGCCTCACTTGCATTTCGGAACTTGTTTCTAGCCCCATACTTAGTTCGCATTTTCAAAAAGCTTACATTTTGAGCCACCATGCCACACATTCCCACTTTGATTCCTTTTGCTTCTCTTCCATTCACTCCTTACCTGACTCTACCTACTCAGAGCGCCTCGGGCCATGGCTTTCTTCTCATCACTTCCTCCCCTCTTCCCCCAAAACATCAGACTGATATGAATACCGATCCCTCTGAGTTATTTTGTAATTGTACCACTGGAGATGTATCTCCTTGTGAAACTGTCTGGTTTGTCTTCCGAGTTGAACTACTAACAGAGAAAAGATTGATGGAAAAGTCTTCTGAAACTAATTGAAACAAACATCTTAATTAGAATCATTTAAAGCCTGTAAGAACTACTTACCTTATTTCCAAAGTATTGGCTTAGGAATAGTGATCATAAATATTTATCAGCTGTGGTTCCATGATATAAATTATTGCAAAGCCTAGCTCTACTCTTAACAGTACCCATTCTGCATCCTCCCTGTCACTATGGTTTCAAATATGTGACTACGTGACCACATGCTGGTGTATTCTGCCTTGTATAGTTTCCCAAAATTGCATGATTACACTGGAAAGCTTAAAAATGTACTTCTGGGGGGAGGGGGGAGGTTATCACAAAGGTTTTTTATTTATTTATTTTTTTTTGTAAATGTAACAGGAATATTTAACCTTAGATAAATTTACTATGATTTAATCCTGTGAGCCTAGATCTTTGTTTATTTCTGCAGTTAATCTTGATCAAACACTAGAATTACAAATAAGATAACTATATAATTTACTGTTCTAGCGCCAGACACTTTTATGAATGAAAGAGAGCCCCGTTCAATAATTATACCAAGAGAATTAGCATAAACCAGACCTTGTCTTGGACAAAGCAAAATGTCTACTCACCAATCATTTATCACATCTGGAACAGGTCCTTTTTATTAGGAAAGCTCTCTCTCTTTGAGTTAAGTTATGGCGACCTATAGTATAACTCATCTTCCTAAAAAAATGGTGAGAACAAATAAGTCTCAACACAGAAATCTGCTTGCTTTTTATCTCATATAATACTACTTAAATGCATATGTTTTACTGACCCACATAATAGATGCATGTATGCTTGTGGTACTTTAGTAGGAAAATATTTACTGAGTAGTTCTAAGGGCACAATTTGCAATTAAAATCATAGAGAAAACACATTATTACTTACTAGGAAGGCTTGCAATAAGTAGAAATTTACTGCTTGCCCTTAATGTTTTTTGTGTCAGAGCAAACCCTGCAAGCTAAGCATCTAGCAGCTTTCCAAATGGCTTATGAGGATATTTGGGGAATGATGTTTTTGAGCACAAAATTGTATTTTTTTAAATAATTTGTTTTTAATGAGGAATTATTTACAAAAATTAAGCCTTAGCAAGTCATTTGCTAGGTAAGTATTCCAGGAAAAGAAACTGTTAACAAAATGTATTTGCATGTAATTAGTCACTTTATAAGTACTAGGAGAGTGAGGAGTTTATGGACTGATATAAACAAGCAGCAAGTGAAAATGAACTCACAAGCTCGTGGCTGCAGTTGCGGAACCGGACATCCGGAGCAGGCGGAAGTTGGTACAGAAAAGGGTGCTTCATCACTCCTGGAGCTGCTGCTTCGTAGCAGAAAGGCTATGAACATAATTTCTGTCCTCTGTGCCTCTTAACATATTCATTTCTCGAGGCAGTGATCAGCAGAGTTTTTTCAGGAGGCTCTTCCCAGCGCAGGGAGGCATTGCCGGATTAATAACGCCTGAGTTTGTAGTGTAGCTGTGTAGCTCTGGGATTCAGCATTATATCAAGTTAAAGCCTCCCACAAACTTCACCCAGTAATTGTGATGATACCCTAAAGGCCACTTCTACTGTTCGCTTAATTTTTTAAGTGGTTCTAGACAAATGTAACAAATAGGTACTATTTATCAAACCTTTCAAAACCCACAATTCTGCACAGCTGAGATTCGTGGTGATTGGCAGTGAGAAAGAGGCACAGAGGGAGAAGAGTGGGTCTTGTCTGGGTTTCTCTCTCTTCCCAACTGTATATATGTTCTCCTGGTCATCAGATTTCTTCCCACTTCTGTCAGCATCTGAATTGGGGTCATAAAGATGAGGAAAAGAGTCACTGAAAGAAGAGAATAGGGGAGAAAGAACAGAAAAGTAAGGATTAATCACCTGCATTAGTGTTACATGTAAAATCTCTCTCATTATAACAATAGCAATTAATTATGATTATCGTTATCATTTTAAAAGGACATTTTCTTTATATATTGCTATATAATAACTACTCCAAAACTTTAGAACTTTAAACAGTAATGATTTCTTAGTTCTTATCATTCTGTGTGTTGGCTGAGTTCAGCCCAGTGGTTTGTCAGCTCTTTTTGGTGATGGCTAGGCTCCTTGATTTGGTTGCTTCATTAAAGTCTGGTACACCAAATGGGATAGCTGGACCAATGGGAGTAGGATTGACCTCTCATCTCCATCAGTCATTGGCCTTCTTACATGGTGATGCAGTGTTCCAAGAAAGGGAAAACATATCACTTGAACATTTTGTAAATTAATTTATTATCATTATTATTATTATTATTTTAATTGCTATAAGGCACACATGCTCACTAGAAAGACACAGAGAGAAAGAGAGTAGGTGAGAAAGCAAGTCACTGAGTCTGGGACCTGAACTGCAGTCAGCCATGTGGGAGACTAGTACCGTTAGTCACATGCCACCTACTGGCCTCACCCCTCACCTCAACTCCTAAATCCAGAACTGGCACTGCATCTATTCTGCCATATTCTATTAGTCGTAGCAAGACACAAATCTGGCTCAGGTTCAAAGGAAGGACAGACTCTGCCTCTAGATACAATGAACAGTGAGTGTGTAAAGAGATAGCAGATATTGTTAGCTGCCCTTTATGGAGACAACCTATTACAAAGCAACCAAAGGTCGGAGAAAGATCATTTGTCCTAGGTCAGAGGTCCCCAACCGCTGGGCCATGGACTGGTGCTGGGCCATGGTCTGTTGTCCCCACACACACTGCCCATGCTGGTGTGGGAGGAGTGGGCAGTGGGCCAGCCAGCAAAGCTTTGTCTGCATTTGCAGCCATTCCCCATTGCTCCGTTGTCGCCTGGGCTCCGCCTCCTGTCGGTCAGTGGCAATATTTGATTCCTATGCGAGCACAAACCCTATTGCTGTGTGACTGCTCCATTGTATATTGCAATGTGGTAGTGATGGAAATGGGGTGCACTGGGTCACCCTGGGACCAATCCTTACTCCTACACCTGCCTTCGTCAGAGGAGAGATTATCTTCCATGAGGCTGGTCTCTTGTGCTGGGAAGGTTGGGGACCAACCACTGTCCTAGATCATACTTCTAGAAAGTGGCAAATACTGTATTAAACTACCACATCTGCCTGATTCTAAAGCTGGTTCTAAACCTGTGCTTTTCAGACTGTGCTTCCCTTCCAACCCCTCAGGGCTTCCGAATGGAGCACTTGTACCCTCAGCTATCTGATAATGTGTTCTTCGTGTACAGTTTCCTTTGAAGGAAAGGCTCAGAAACTAAATGCATTTGAAAAACAGTATCCTACATTGCTTGTTTTCAGAGATGAACTTTGTTCTCAAGTACTCCATAGTTATTCACACCGGGCACGTGTGCGTGCGTGCCCAAGATCCCGAGAGGAGAATGGAGGAGAAGGGATTGCGGCGTGGCCATCCCCCCGGGGGGTGATTTCTCGCTTTCTATCTCTCTGTCTCTGTCTGTCTGGCAAGCACGTGCGCCCTATAGCAAAAACCTCTCAAAAAAAAAAAACAAAAAAACAAAAAAACACGGTTGGCACTGTGGCCTGGGGGGTTAAGGAAACTGGATCCCACATTCTAAAATGCAGTTTGAATCCCAGCCCAGTGGCTTGGAAGACACTCTGGGTGCAGGTGTGTGTGTTCCCAAAATCCAAATCCCAACATGCTGCAGGCCCGAAGGAGAAAGGATTGCAGTGTGGGAACACTCCACTGTGGGAGCGGGGTGCTTTCTCCTCTCACCCCTCCATCTCCATTGCTCTCTGGCAAGTACATGCACCCTTTTCTAAGTTTAAGGGGAAAATAATAATAATAACAATAATTAATAATAATAATAATAAAAGGGACAGAATTTGAGTTATGAAGAAAGAACTGGAAGATTCTTGCCTCAATACTAAGAACCTGTCACTATTGCTACAGACAGAAATATAAA
This sequence comes from Tupaia tana, assembly GCA_026018925.1. NCBI lineage: Eukaryota > Metazoa > Chordata > Mammalia > Scandentia > Tupaiidae > Tupaia > Tupaia tana. The sequence goes on from JAKSZU010000002.1 coordinate 145,856,595, forward strand.
CGCTTCTTCAATGTTCTGCCATAAAAGATGTGAAACGACTTTTTCAAATGTATTTTCAGCAAATTTCTCCACCTAAAAAGTGTACTCTTATACCACAGTATAAGATAATTACATGTGGGGAAAAAGTGTTCTCTTATACCACAGTAGAAGATAACTATATGTGGGGAAAAAGTGTCCTCTTATACCACAGTAGAAGATAACTACATGTGGGGAAAAAGTGTCCTCTTATACCACAGTAGAAGATAACTACATGTGGGGAAAAAGAAATTCTAAACCAGCTTCCCTTGCCACCTGATGTGCTTCCGGATTATTTTTATATTCTACCAGTTGGTGGGTGTTTAAAAAATTAGCCTATGAAAATTACATGGTCTATAAACAAAGGAAAGTAATTTGGCTGAAAAAAAAATAGCAGTTTGGACAAGTTTAAATCAAATTGAAGATTGCTTAAATAGGTTCTTACTTTAAGTAATCCACACTGCAGAGTGAGTCCCGTATAGTGATGACTATAATTACCTCGAATATTATTTTTATGGAAATGTGAATATCTGGGAATACTGTGTATGAATTTGATGTTTTTATTAATCACCTAAGCAAAATGAATATGGACAAGGAGTTTTAGAAGCAAATTCTCACTTTATTCATCGATTTTCCTTCTTCATGAGAATAAAAGTAGCCAAAATAAGACCAAGAAATGAGGTGTTTTTCTTTTTATAACATTCGAAGTGTATGTGTCATTGCAGAGCTTACAGAAATGGAACCATCTTTCTAATTTTGACAGTTGGCATATATTTGAGGAAAGGATTTTATTGTGGATAACAGAACTGGATATTAGAATAGGAAGCCTGAAATGACATTAAAATACTCTAGCTCATCTCTCATTTAAATTTGGGGTATCTAAAGCCTTTAGGCTTCTCTTTACTTTGATTAACACATCTAAATTAAAAGTAATCCTGGTTGGGGGCCAGTAGATGATGTAGTGGTTATGTTGTTGGACTCCCACATGGCCACCTGCGGGTCGAGTCCCAGACCAGGTGGCTTGAAACTCATGCCAGCGTGTGTGTGCGTGCCCAAGGTCCTTGGAGAAGAATGGAGGTGGTCATTTCTCCCAGGGGGGGATTTCTCACTTTCCCTCTCTCTGTCTTGATCTCTCTCTCCAGTGAGCACACACACTCTAAAGCAAAAAAACTCTATTAAAATATAATAATAAAAATAAAGAAATCCTGGATGGCCTAACCTCAGTGAGCTCAGGGGCACAAGTGGTAGGCCATGCTGTGCAAGCAGGGTCTGCATGGGAGGCACAGATTTGATTCCTAGATTGACCTCAATACCACACTCACCTTAATCCCAGAGAGCTAAGTGCCAGGGTGGAGGATTGCAGCAGAGAGGCGGTCAAAAGTACCCCTTGGATCTGCACAATGGCACAGTGGTAAAATGCCATGCTGTAAGGCTGGGTACACGGTAAGCTTCCAGGTTCACATCCGGGGACCTCCCCGAGTTCACCAGGCAGATACACGCCCATGATCTGGGGCTAGATAAAAACTGGGACCATGGGGTTAAGACCTTGCTGCTGTGCTGTCACCCCTGCTCTCGCACTTAGAATGAACAAACTTCAATTTTTTTCTTTAAAAACCTATTTTTCCCTCCTCCTTTCTCCTTCTCTCTCTCCCTCTCTCCTACCATCGCTCCTAAAAAAATGTCACCTAGACATTATGGCAGGTCTTGTTCTGTCACACCACACTACTATATACAGACTCCTCTTGCATTTCTCTTATCACTTCATCAATTTCAACTTGTATAGCCCAGAAGAAAGCTGAAACACAATATAAGATAATGCAGGTGTGTGGGGAGGCATACTTATCATAAATCAAGCTTTAATAATTGACTTAACACATCCCAGTCTAAGCTTAAGTGGGGTACTATGTCATTTAAATGCTGTCATGTTTTAGACTTTTCTTCTGTTCTCGAAGAAATGATAGAACACCGTAATTTTACCCCTAAGCCTGTCAACGCATCCAAATTCTGATTTGAAGACTTTAAAATAACAAATGAATTGAATTGTGAGTAGGTTTGAAATCATTTTCTTTTATTTGATTGCATTAGAGTGTGCCTAGCAACCTATATGTAAGAACATTAACAAAGTGAATTCTGCTCAGACTGCTTTAGATTTGTGCTTTCACATATATTATTCTCATCAGCTTAGAAGGTATGCTTTATTTCTCCTTATTTCTGAAGGACAAACAGCAAGATTATATTCAACGAAGTTTGTATAACCTATCTATGTAACGTTATGCCCGAAACTTTCAGAAAACGTTCTTTCCTTCTATAACAGAATACCTTACGAGATCAGGGTATGCCAATAAATGTAAGAGAAAAAACACTGTCCTCTAAATATCACTCACATGCACCAACTGAGTACATAACAAATCATTTCTTTCTTAATTGTCAGATAGCTAACCTCTTCCTGAATTTTCTTTTATTTCACTTTTTTTTTTCATTTCCTTAATAGACTTATTTTAAATTATAGATTCAATTCCCTGGTAGTTATAGAGCATCCTATTCTTTTTTTTTTTTTTTAAGAGAGGTTTTTTCTATAGGGCACGTGCGCTTGCCAGGAAGACAGAGAGAGAGAGAGAGAGAAAGAAGAGAGAGAAAGAGAGAGAGAGAAAGGGAGAAATCACCCCCCAGGGGGGATGGACACGCCTCAATCCCTTCTCCTCCAGTCTCCTCTTGGGATCTTGGGCACGCACGCACACGCGCCCAGCATGAGTTTAAGCCACTGGGTCCAGGACTCGAACCGCGGTCAACTACATGGGAGTTCAGCGACATAGCCATTACGTCAACTGCTGGTCCCAGAGCATCCCATTCTTTACATCTTCTCATATCATTTTTAAACCTTTCCACTTCCCTAAATGATGTTGAACATCTTTTCACATACTTGTTTGTATCTGTATATCCTCTATGGTGAAATGAAATACAACTTTTCAATTTTTTTTTGGTATGGATTTTTTTTTTTTTTTTTTTTTGGTGGCAAGTCTTATGCTTTGTCTATACTTAATGCCTCAAGATTTTCTCCTATGTTTTTACTGAGTTTTTTTTACTTTATTTTATTTAATTTATTTCTTTTTTGTATATACATTCAGTCACATTGTTTAGCTTACAATGTGAGCATTTCAATATGTGAACATTTCTCCCCAGTCCCATTGATCAAAATATCTTCAACCGATAACACCACACTTCCCCATCCCGTCAATGTTCTACCTCCGTATCCCTTCTCCAAACGTCCTTTGTTAGGCCCCACTCCTCCACATACACCTCATCTGACATTCACACCCATCTCTTGTGTTTGTAGAACCGTTAGTCAATCAGTTTCAATCATAGAGTGCAGACATTCAGTATATGTTAAGTGACATACAATGTCTCTCCTTCATAGCCTGGCTTGCCTCACTCAGCAGTAAATCTTCCATATTTTTCCACTTTCTGTCAAAAGCCAGGATTTTGTTGGTTTTTATGGCTGAGTAGTATTCCATAGAGCATATGTGCCACAGTTTTTCAATCCATTCCTCCATAGGGGGGCATTTGGGTTGGTTCCATGACTTTGCAATCATGAATAGTGCCGCAATAAACATCGATGAGCAAGCACTTTTCCAATGAAGAATTCTTCTGTCCTTTGGGTAGATACCAAGGAATGGGATTGCTGGATCATATGGTAGATCTATTTGTAGATTTTTGAGGAATCTCCAAATTATTCTCCACAGTGGTTGGACCAATTTACATTCCCACCAGCAGTGTAAAAGAGTTCCCCTTTCACCACACCCCCGCCAACACTTATCATTTTTTGTTTTCTTAATCTTAACCATTTTGACTGGGATTAGGTGGTACCTCATTGTTGTTTTTATCTGCATTTCCCTTACAATGAGGGATGTTGAACATTTTTTCTTATGCCTTTTGGCTATTTGTATGTCATCTTTAGAGAGTGTTTTATTCAACTCCTTCTCCCATCTTTTAATGGGATTGATCGTCTTTTTTCCAAACAGCTTCTTTAGTTCCTTGTGTATTCTGGTTATCAGTCCCTTATCTGATACAAAATTTACAAAAATATTTTCCCATTCTGAGGGTTGTCGATTCACACTAATTACTGTGTCTTTTGCCGTGCTGAAACTTCTTAGTCCAATGTAATCCCACTTGTCTATTTTGGGGATGATCGACTGTGCTTTGAAGGTCTTATTTAAGAAGTCTTTCCCTACACCAATGTTTCCCAGAGTTTCCCCAGTGTTTTCCAGGAGCAGCTTTATAGTTTGAGGTCTTAGATTTAGATCCTTGATCCACTTTGACTTGATTTTTGTCAAAGGTGAGAGGTAGGGGTTCAGATTCATCTTTCTGCAAATGGAAATCCAGTTTTTCCAGCACCATTTGCTGAAGAGGTTTTCCTTTTCCCACTGGATTGACTGGTACCCCTTGTCAAAGATCAGTTGACTGTGTTTGGGTATTTATTTATGGGGACTCTATTCTGTTCCATTGGCCCACCTGTCTGTTTCTGTGCCAGTACCATACTGTTTTGATTACCACAGCTTTGTAGTATATTTTTGGGTCAGGGAGTGAGATCCCACCCACTCCACTCTTCTTGTGTAGAATTGCTTTGGCAATACGGGGTCTTTTATGATTCCATACAAATTTTATGATTGTCTTTTCTAGGTCTGTGAAGAATGTGTCTGGTACTTTGATTGGCATTGCATTAAATATGTAGATTAATTTGGATAGAATTGCCATTTTGATTATATTAATTCTTCCAATCCATGAACATGGGATGTCCTTCCATTTTTTATTTCGCTTTTTTTAAAGGACCATTTCCATGTCATAAGTATTGTTTTAAGACAATTAGGACACCTCCAACCCCTGTGCTCTGGAACTTCTCTAAGAAGACAATTCTAGTGGGGCCTCACCATGTGTGAAGGACTCCATTTTTATCTCATTCATTCATTCATCAGCTACTTATGGCATGATTGACAGGTAAAAAATAGATAGCTGTATTTACCATTAATTATCAAGAGAAAAAAAGTAGATTGAACTCTAATAACAAAACAATAAACTGCAGTTCTCTCTACTTCCTGAGTGGGTGGCATAATTCCTATCAATGGGAAAAAAATGAAGCTCTATACATCTTCTTTATGCTTTGATGACCACAGATGAAATAAAGAGAAACCTGAAATATCAGAACTTTAGTGCTTCTGAAAAACAAAGGCTGAAGTAATTGTGTGTGTGTGTGTGTGTGTGTGTGTGTGTGTTTCAGTAGAACACATCAATTTCTGGCTATGCAAAGTGAAACTGTTATTTAGCCACATAGAGGACAGAAGCTAAAATTGTTTTGTGAAAATGAGAAGTGCTAGCAAACTACATGGTTCAGACCAGCCTTCTTGTTGAAAGAAAGTATAAGCCAGGACAAAATACACAAAGTATTTGAGCACAGCAAGTAGGGAAAATATAACATGTAGAAGTGAACCCTGCACGTGAGCCTGCTTTTCCTCAGTTTCTGCTGAAACTGGAGCAGGTATGAAGAGACTGAGAAAATCTCATGGCTTCCAAAAGACTCATAAACCACAAATAGAAAAAATGGACTGCACAGACACCAAGAAAGAAGTGGTTTCAAGAAATCTACCAAGGTACGTGTACACATTTAAAGAAAGGTGACCTGGACATTTAAAACCTAAACTCCAGTTTCAAGTCACCTCAGTTACTGATCAAATGAATATCTACCGGTGTTATAAGTGACCCCAAAGTAACAACCAATCAGAAACAAACTTCCTTTCTGTAGAAAGATAATATTGTTAAATTATCTTCATTTTTTTTATACCGTGAACAACATTCAGTTAAAATAAAGACACATTAAACGATAAGATTATGTTCATGAAAACCAAAGAAAACAACATAATAAATAAACACACCAACAAGGGATCTGGTAAAAGAAAGTATCACACAGATTTTAAAATAATTTTACTTAACAAACTCAGAGTCAAAATATATGACTAAGAATTTGGATAGAATACTACAAATTATAAAAGTTATGAAAAAGAGCCAAATGTAAACTCAAAACTTGAAAATGTACTCACTAAAATTAAAACTCAAGTGTGGGGTTTCATAGAAGACGAGACATAACTGAAGAGACATTTGGTAAACTAAAAGATTGAGAAGATTAAAATATCCAGAAAGAAACATAGAGGGGAAAAATAATGTAAAATATAGAAAGTATTTAAGAGTCTTATCTGGATATGATAAAAAAAAAAGTCTAATTTATTTGTAACTGAAGTTCCAGGTTGAGGAAAAAAGACAAGGGGTCAGAAATATTATTTGAAGGGAATATCTGAGAAGCCTAAATCTGGTAAGTTACTAAATCAGCTGTAAGTACTATAATCTCCATCTGATATGTGTGTGCACACACACGCTTTTAGGTATGATATGTTTTCCTAGGTTGCCACAAAATAATCACCATACATTTAGTAGCTTCAAACAACAGACATTTAGTTTCTCACAAACCAAGAAGTCCGAGGTCTTAAGTCGAGGTGTTGGAAGGGCCACATCCGTCTGGAAGGCCGAGGGAGGGCTTCCTTGCCATTTCTTAGCTTCCTCTGTCCTCACTTCAGTTTCTGCCACTGTCTCCATGTGGTCTTCTTCTTCTTCTTTTTTTAAAGAATTATTTATTTAATTTTATTTATTATTATTACTATTTTTAAATTTGCCATACGGCACAGGCACTCACCAGAGAGAGACAGAGAGAGGGAGAAAGGGAAAGTGAGAAAACAAGCCACCAGGTCTGGGACTCAAACCATGGTCTGCCATTTGGGAATCCAACACCTTAACCCCCACTAGGGGTCTCTGTAAGGTCATCTTCTCTCTGTTTCTTCATGTCCTATTCTGCCTAAGTACAATCACATGGACTTAGTGTATACTGTAATCATATTTGATGCCATTTTGATTCTTACTTTAATTATATTTGTAAATATCCTGTTTCCAAATAGGGCTTCATGCTGAAGTTCTCTGTATACATGAATTTCAAGTGAGACACTATTCAATCTGCTACAAATATGTAATGAAAATTTTGCTGAATGACAAGAGAACATCTTTCCAAGTTTGCATTAAAAAAATTACCTTCAAAATAGCAAAAATAAGACTGAGAGTTGACGTCTCAAGACAAATGAGACAAAAGTCATGGTACTGTGGGCACAAATGAGACAGGTCGCGGTACCCTGGGCATGCACATACACAAACTCTGGGGCTGGCGGAAGGCTGAGGATGAGTCATAGCGTCGGGACTCAGCTGGGGGCTCTCTCTGTCTCCTCCCTCACTCATCACAACAATAAACTAAATTTTAAAAGCTTTTGGAAAAAAAAAAAAAACAATTGCCAAATAATCCTATACTCTGCAAAATGTCATTTGAAAATGAGGTTGAAATAAAGACTATTCAGACAATAAAAACCAAACAAAAATTTTTAACAAATACATTGCATTAAATTAGTCTATTATAACGGTTTGCAGGCGGAAGAAAACCTATCCTAAATGGAAGCTCAAAGAAGTAGAAACAGTGGGGCCAGAAGTTAGCATAATGGCTATGTCGCTGGACTCCCACGTAGTCAACCGCAGTTCGAGTCCTGGTGGCTTAAACTCACGCCGGGTGTGTGTGCGTGCGTGCCCAAGATCCCGAGAGGAGAATGGAGGAGAAGGGATTGTGGCGTGGCCATCCCCCCGGGGGGTGATTTCTCGCTTTCTGTCTCTCTCTGTCTGTCTGTCTGGCCCTGTAGCACACGCCCTGTAGGAAAAACCTCTCTCAAAAAAAAAAGAAGAAGAAGTAGAAACAGTTAAACAGCAAAAGAGAGAGTGACTCCGGAGTAAATTTAACTAAATACTAAGAGAATGAAGAAATTATAATGATTTATTATGACATTTAAAATGCACATACATACACATGCATATGAACATGCCCACATACATACATAAAAATAATGAAGCAGTATCCAAAAATAATAAAGCTACTCAAATATCAAAGTAGACATTAAGGCAAAAATTACTACTCAATGTAAAAACAGACATTATGAAATAAAGGAATTAATTCATCTGGAAAATCAATCACTATAGATTTCTGCATATATGAAAACAATGTGATTTCAAATATATAAAGTAAAAATTGGCAGAACTAATGGTTGAATACTTATATATACTACTTTTAAATTTTTTTTTTCCAGAGAGCATGAATGCTTAGTTGAAAAAGACAGAAAAAGAGACAGGGAAAATGAGAAAACATCTCCCATGAGGAATAGTTATTCCATGACCCGTTTTCCTCCATTTCTCCCTCCTTTTTGGATTTTGTGCTTGCATGTGAACCTAGAGTGTTTTTCAAGCCTCCTGGTCCAGGACTTGAACCAAACATTCAGCCTTGTGGGATCCAACCACCTTAACCAACACATCAGAGCATGGCCCTCAAATTAACTAGTATAATAACTACTTCTAATATACCCATGTCAGGACATAACAAATAGAGAAAAAAATAGGAAAATCGAACAAGATAATAACAAAATTAGCCTCACTGACATAAAGAGCACTGCTTCAACAATTGCAGAAAAATGTGTAATTTTCAAGTTATCTGTAGAGCAATAAAAAAATGGTTATTATTTTTTGGCCTATAAAACAACAATATCCAATAGAATGTAAAACAGAAATAGGCAAAATATATATTTTTACCAGAGTAGAATTAAACTAGTAGAAATTAAACAATTTCCATATAAATATCACATGTTAAGGAAAAAGTATAACTTCATCAAATTAAAACAATATGTGAATTAGCCAGCCAGTGGCATGGTGAAGAGGGCTGGACCCTCACAGTCTACCACACAGTTGGAGTACCGGATGTGGAGGCTTGAAAAACATGCCAGGCATGTGCGTGTGTATCCCCCAAATCCCAAAAGAATAAGTGGATGAGAAAGGATTGTAGTGTCACTGTTCCCCATGGGTGGAGCTTTCTCACTTTCCCTCCCTCTCACTCTCCCTGAGATCCAGAGAGCACATGCACCCTAGAGCAAAAATAAAATATTTGAACTAAATGACAATGAAAGCAATTCATTGCAAAAGTTACTGGTTGCAGCTAAAATCATACTTTGATGGAAATATATAACTTTAAAATGAATGTATTATTAATAAAACAATCAGCTGCCCCCAGGGCCTGATGGTCAAGGGAGACAGATACCTAGATGGCTAAGCATGCAGGCTTGACTCGGCCCTGGCAGCTGAAAACACCAGGCCAGGCATGCATGTGTGCACGCCCGTAATCCCAGCAGGATGGAGAGAGGGAGGAGAGGGGTCACAGCCTGGCCGCATCCCGCTTGGGGATCTTCTTTCTCCCTTTCCCTCTCTCCGAAGAGTTCCCACACCCTCTGGTGATAAGAAGAAAGAAGCCTAAAATTATATACATACCAATTTAAAATGTTTAAAACAAAAAAATAAATCAGAGGGAAGTCAAAGAGAGGGAAGAGTAAAGGTATTTTTTTTAATCAAGTAGAAAATAAATAGAAAATAGAAAATATTCACATATCCCAAAGTTGAATTTTAAAAAAGCTACTAAACTCCTTGGTGAGACAGATGAAGAAAGATATATACAAGGTACAAATAATCAATACCAATAATCAAAATGAAAGATGGCATTAATATAACTATAAACAGGATAGAAGAGAATATTATGTAAGAATTCTGGGAAATTTAGATGAAATTTAGATAAAACAGCAACTTTCCTTACAACTCATCTTGCCAAAATTAACTCACAAATAACTTAAAGATTTGAATAACCATAACTATTCAAGAAAATGAATCCATAATATTTACATGTCCAGGAAAACAAAACAAAACAAGAAAAAAAATGACCAGATGGCTTAACCATTGAAATTTTCCAAACATTTACAGAAGATAGAACTTACAGAAATTCTTCCACAGAAAAGAAAAGGAGAGCCTAACTTCCAGCTAATTTCATGAGGCTAGTATAAGGTTGATACCAAGACTGAAATGAATATTATAAAAAAATTACAAACTATTTTCACCTAAGAACATTGACTTTAAAAATCTTCAACGAAATATTCACAAAAGAAAACCAAAAGTATATTAAAAAGTTCAAGATTGGTTTATTTTTGTAATGTAAGGTGGGTTACACATTGAAAAAGCAATACTTTTTATTCACCATGTTTTTATAAGGTAGCAAAAACACATATTATTATCTCAAAAAATGAAGCCAATGACAAAATTGATGTCCATTTATGATAAATACAGCAAACTAAAAATTAAAAAGAAACTTCCTAATTCTAATATAGTATACATTAAAGAAAACAACAGCAGGAGCCAGCAGGTGGCATGGTGGTTAACATCTTGGACTCTCACATGGCCAACCACGGTTTGAGTCCTGGACCTGGTGGCTTCCTTTCTCACGTTCTCTTTCTGTCTCTCCCTCCCTGGTGAGTTTGCATGCCCTATAGCAAATTTTAAAAATTAATAATAATGATAAATACAATTAAATAATTCTTAAAAAATAAACAAACAGTCCTGGCAGAACCCATGCAGCTAACACAGGCAGAACATGGGGAGCTGCCTCTCATGTCTGAGCAAGGCTGACAGTTACGGGCTCCAGTTATCAACTGTGTTGTTGTACTGGTTTGTGCTTTCAATCTCTCCGCCATGGGCTTTACTGTCGTTATGGTACCCCAGTACCACGTAAAGGTAAAATAACACCCCCAGCCTTACTCTAACTTTTACAATAATCCTGAAGGAATGCGGATCCCTAAGGCGGCATCTGTGAACAGGAATTACTCCCATGAGACTTACCCCACATGCCTGGAAAATGTCAATAAAGAATACTGCATTCACTTCTCCTACTGAGGATTACATAGACAGCATTAGAAAGGTTTGGGTTAATGGAAAGCTACTAAATTGGTGAGACGATCTCAGTAGCTGGAAGGGGCTCAGGGACTCATCCACGAGGTACTGTTACCCCAAACAAAGACTGTGGGTCACCCTTGATCTCAGGACAAGGAAAGATTGCCGCTCCCCGAGCCATAGCCATTATACAGAACAGCACGTAGAGGGTCACAAGTCCACAATAACCTTTAGGTCAGTTGTTAGACTGCTTACCCCAGAGATAATATAGGTATTCCACTTTAATATATTTTAACCTTGTCTTTACTTAACCACAGGATTGCTATCTAGGCCTTTGTAACCAGCAATCTGCTGCCACCCTAGCCTGGGGCTCAAGTTCTCAAGCTGGCCTGGGACTGAGATTATTAAGATTCCTGAAGGCCCCCTCACCCAGAAGATCTTTCCCGGTAATCAAGATCTAAGAAGAGAATGCACCAGACAAATGGACTCCCTCGTCCTAAGGACTATGACTGCTTATACCTAAACAAAACAGACATCATGTTTTGATTATTGCTCCTATTCTTTGAATGCTTTAGTTTTTAGAGTAAAATCTTTTACTCCCCCCTCACCCCTCCTGCTTCTGTAAAACATGCCTCAGTAAATACGTATGTTTCATGGCCACTGAGGCTGCAGTCTTGAGCTGGCTCTGGCTGTGGTCGGCTGAGAACATGCTGAAGGGCATCGAGGTCTTTGCCTGAATTTCTTCTTGCCCGGGTCGTCTTCCTACGAGCTTCAACCCACCCCGGCTGGAGCAGGTCTCCGGCACAGTCCTTAAAGTAAAAGACTGAAAACTTCCTCTCTGACATTAGAAATGAGAGCAGAGTATTCACAGTCACCATTTCTACTTGACGTTCACCTGAAAAATTGTAATGATTACAATAAGGCCAGAAAAATATTTAAAATTTATAATGTTAGAAAGAAAGAAACTGTCAATAGTTTTAGACATCATTTGTACATACAAAATCCAAATGTATTTTTCAGCAAAGTTACCAACATTACAAGATATCAAGTCAATATGCAAAATTAATATTGCTTTCTTATTCTGGCAATACACAAAATAAATATTTAGAAGCAGTAAACATGTAAAATAGTGAGGAATAAATCTAATAAAAGATGTACATAGCCTTTAAAATAAAAGCTGCAGAATGTTATAGAGAAAAATTAAGTAAGACCTAAATAAATAAGGTACATAGACATTCAAGGGTTAGAAGACTCAATTATAAATATATCAATTGTTCTCAGAATGATGTGCAGATTGAGCCAGTAGGTAGCATGGTGATTAAGGTGCTGGACTCACACAGGACTGACTGTGGTTCCAGTCCCAGACCTGGCAGCTTGAAACTCACACAGGGGACATATGTGTGTGTGTGTGCCCAAAATCCTAAGAGGAGGATGGAGGAGAAGATTTTAGTGTGGCCATCTTTCTTGGGGGTGAGGAGGGTACTTTCTCACTTTCCCTCTTCCTCTTTTTGTCTCTCTGTCTCTTTCCTGAGAGCTAACATGCCCCACAGCATTAAAAAGAAAAAAAGAAAAGAAATAAGAAAATAAAAGAAAAAAATTATTCAGTGGATTAAAAGCATCATAAAAAATCTGAATTGCTTGAAAAAGTTTCTACATGTATTCTATTGTAAAATTCATTTTGTAATGCAATGAAACTAGGAATATTCAATTCAATCTTGAAAAAGGACAGTGTTGAGGAATTTATCTTACCTCTCAGTCATTGTGACCTATTTTAATCTATTGTAATTAAGATATGGAGAAATTGCTTTGAGAATAAAAACACTGATCTCTGGAAAAGAGCAATGCTTAGGAAGCAATCCACACAAAAGTAGTCACCTGAAAAACAGCTGTGCCGGGGAATTGAGAAGAATGGTCTATTTAGTGAGCAATTTTTGTGCAATTAGATGGTAGTTCCCACATCCCACTATATGCAAAATCCTTTCCAAGTGGATTATAGACTTAAATATAAAATGTGATTCAATTAAGTTTTTGTTTGTTTCTTTGTTTGTTTATTTGTTTTTGGAGAGGTTTTTGCTATAGGGTGCAGGCTCTCACTAGAAAGAGAGACTGAAAGTGAGAAATCACCCCCCAGAAGGGATGGCCACGCCACAATCCCCTCTCCTCCATTCTCCTCTTGGGATTTTGGACTCTCACGCACACGCACCTGTCATGAGTTTAAGCCACCAGGTCCGGGACTCGAACTGCAGTCAACTACATGGGAGTCCAGCAACATAGCCATTACGCTAACTGCTGGCCCCTACAATTAAGTTTTTATAGGAAGTCATCATAACTTCTGAGTAAGCAAAGACTTCTCACACACAACAAAATGTCAATAAATATAAATTTAAAAATAAAGATGAATCAGAATACAGTAAATCATGACTCAGTCAGCTAAAGTCACCAACAAGAAAGACATACAGAGGGGGAAAATTATAACAAAACATGTTTCTAACTTTAAAATAAATTTAGATCCAAAATATATTACTAGCTTTTACAAACAAATAAGGAAAGGAAAATAATCCATTAGAAAAATGGGCAAATTGCTTAAATAAATACTTCATAAAATAAAATAACAAAAGAGGAAATAAAATAAAACTTTTCTCTATTTCATTAGTCATAAGAGACATACAAAGTAAAACCACAATGAGATACCACTACCTGTTTAAAAGAAGGAAAAAGTTGAAAAATTTTGTCCATTACATGGGACCAGCAGTTAGCGTAATGGCTATGTTGCTGGACCCCCACGTAGTCAACCGCGGTTCGCATCCCGGACCCGGTGGCTTAAAACTCATGCCAGGTGCGGGTGTGTGCGTGCCCAAGATCCCGAAAGGAGAATGGAGGAGAAGGGATTGCTGTGTGGCCATCCCCCATGGGGGGTGATTTCTAGCTTTCTTTCTCTCTGTCTCTCTCTGTCTGTCTGGCAAGCGCACACGCCCTATAGCAAAAACCTCTCCAAAAAAAAAAAAAAAATGTTGTCCATTACAAATGTTGATGAGGATTTGGAAGCCTCAGGAATTTTCACACACAGTTACCAGGACAGTAAATTAGTACAGGTCTTCATCAATTAATATTATTTTAACGGCTAAAAATAGTATACATTTATATTCACCAAAAACAATTAACCACATTGAAATATCAGAAAACTATGAACTCTCCAAACAATTCCAATAGCTCTAAAGATAAATGAATTTTAGCATAATCACACAATAAAATACTATGTACACCAATAAGAATAAAAGGTCAGGGCCAGCAGGTGGTGTAGTGGTTAAGGCGCTGGACTATCCCATGACCAATTGATGTTCAAGTCCTAGACCTGACAGCTTGAAATTTATGCTGGTCACATATCCGTGCATGCCCCAAATCCTGAGACTAGAATGGAGGAAAAGGAACTGTGAAGCGGGCATCTTCTCTCTGCTTCTGTGAATCCCGTGAGCTCACACACACTAGAGCAAAAGCATGGGTAATCTTAGGGAAAAAAAAGTTATCAAAGCCATTCAGATACAACAGGACATGGTAATGACACCAGTTACACAAAGATTAGAAAGGAATTAAGGGTCCAGCATGTGGTGTGGTGTTTAAGGGTGCTGTACTCCCACATGACTGACTGTGGTTCGAGTAGGAGACCTGGCAGCTTGCTTTCTCTCTTTCCTGCTTTCTCTTGCTCTGTCCCTTTCTGGTCAAATTAAAATAAATAAATAAAGTTAAATAAAATCATTCTTTAAAAAAAAAGAAATTAAGCACATGGGCTAGAAGTGGTATTTATGTTTATGGTCCTGGACTCCCACATGGCCAACCATGGTTTGAATCCCAGACCTGGCAGCTTGCTTTCTCACTTTTCCTCTTTCTGTCTCTCTCTGGTCAAAGCAAAAAAATAAATATATATACATACACACACACACACACATATACGTACATATATAAGTATTGTGTATATTTGTAATGTATACCATATCATATATATATTAGTAATAATAGTAATAATAAATAAAATTTAATAAATAAAATTAAATAAATAATTCTTTAAAAAATTAAACAGGTCAATATGCTACAATGTTAAAAGTCAGGGTGATGGTTATCTAAGAACGGGAAGACATAAGAAATTTAAGCAAGTGCATGATAGGATCTTGCAGGGGCCAGTAATTTTTTTTTTTTATTTATTTAACTAGTGGTCATACAGATGTGTTCATTTTATGATAATTTATTCAGCTATATTTTAAGGACTTGTGTATTTTTATGCACATATATTGTATTTGAGCAATTTTTTAATGATGACAAAAATTGAGAAGTAGGGAAGAAAACTTAAAAAGGAGAGGAAGCTCTTGTAGATTCAGCCTAAAATTGTGGGGATCTGGTAAATCAAAGCAGGAGAAAACTGAGAAAGAAAAAATATATATATAGAAGCTAGCGTCAGCTGTTTGCAATGACAGAAAGTATGTACAGAAATCTATCCAGAAGGGAATTCCACTTAGCAGAGACAGCCAAAGGAGTTTTAAGAACAGTAACTAACAATCACTTTACAGAGTTGGGTATTATTTACTCACGAATCAGCTGTACAACCTGCCCTATAAAATTACTCTGTGACTGTGATTTTGTGAAAATTAAGAGAAGAGTCTGAATCATCTGCCTCCATTTAGGGAGAAAGTACAGTTCCAAGAGATGAAACCCTTACATGATAGAGAATTAGACCTCAGTATCTCTGAAGACTGAATTGTGTCCCCATTCATGTTAAAGTCCTAACTCTCAGTACAGATGTCTTGGAGGTAAGGAAGCAATGAAGGTTAAATAAGGTCACCAGGTGGGGCCTTTATTCATTGGGATTAACATCCTTAAAGAAGAACTACCATTCTCATTCTCTCTACCTATCTTGTAAGGACACAGCAAGAAGGTATCCCTCTGTAAACCAACGAGACAGAACTTACCAGAAACTGAATTGACCAGCACCTCCATCTTGGACTTCCCAGTGCCCAGAACTGTAAGAAACAAATTGGTGTTGTTAGTCATCCCGTGTGTGATATTTTGTTATGGTAGTTCAGGCGGACAAATAGAGATTTTGGTACCCATGAATGGGATGCTGCTGAACAAATAAACAAAGGTGTGGAAGTGGCTTTGAAACTGGGTGATAGGTAGTGGCCTAAATAAACTGGGATGAAGAAAAACAAAGTGGCTATGAGACTCTCGGTTTAGTTGAAAGAATATTAGATTTCTAAGTGCATTGTCATGAAGAATCAGTACATCTTTACTTAAATATTAAAATAAAAATTATCTAAATAAAGCTACAATCTGAGAACAATCGTATAACTGAAATCTAGATTACATTTAGTCACACGCAGGTTAAAATGTTCTAGTCATTTAAGTCATACATCTCGAAGTGTTGAGTGAGTGGTCTAGATGAGAAGTTAGACAGGTAGGGAAAAGCATTACACATTCAGACTTGAAGCAGTATGTTGTTTTGAATAAGTCCAAATTATAAGTAATGGAAAGAAATGCAAATATATAATACCATAAGGAAAAGACCACATTGAAATGGCCAGCGATCAAGAAATCCCTAGCCTTGGGACCAGCAGTTAGTGTAATGGCTATGTCACTGGACTCCCATGTAGTCGACTGCGGTTCGAGTCCCAGACCCGGTGGCTTAAAACTCACGCTGGGCATGTGTGTGTGTGTGGCCAAGATCCTGAGAGGAGAATGGAGGAGAAGGGCTTGCAGCATGGCCATTCCCCCGGGGGGGGTGGGGGGTGGGGGGTGGGTGATTTCTCGCTTTCTGTCTCTCTGTCTTTCTCTGTCTGTCTGGCAAGCGCACGCGCCCTGTGGCAAAAACCCCTCCAAAAAAAAAAAAGTCCCTGGTCTTTAAACAATTATAGATTTCCCAGGAGAAATGGCAAGCAAGAAATTTGGAAACAGGCATACCACATATCTCCAAATCCACGTGAAATACTTCGTAATAATTATAAATATTGTTTAAGGTTCTTATAATTTTTTTTTTTTTGTAGAGGTTTTTCGCTATAGGGCGCGTGCGCTCGCCAGACAGACAGAAAGAGACAGAGAGACAGAAAGCGAGAAATCACCCCCCAGGCGGGATGGTCACTCCGCAATCCCTTCTCCTCCATTCTCCTCTCAGGATCCTGGGCACGCACGCACACGCGCCGGCGTGAGTTTTAAGCCACCGGGTCCGGGACGCGAACCACAGTCGACTACGTGGGAGTCCAGCAACATAGCCATTACGCTAATTGCTGGTTCCCAAGGTTCTTATAATTTTTTAACAAACTATTTAGAAGATATATAAATAGTGTGCTAGTTCTTTCTCACATAGCTATGATTTAATATAGACTATGGATCTGTAAATTGTTTTACCTGTAGTAAGATATATATATAACATAAAATTTTCTATTGAAACCATTTTTATGTATACTTTATTTTATTTTTTATCACAAGCATATAACGTTTCATTTTTTGTTTCCCCTAAATATCATTTTCTGTAATTTTTAAATAGTAGTTACAAGTTGAATGTGTGCCCTTCCAAAATTCATAATTAAATCCCTAACACTCAATGTGATAGTATTTGGAGATGGGGCCTTTAGGAGGTAATAAGGTTTTGATTAGGCCATGAAGATTGGCCCTTCATGATGTGATGAGTGACTTTACAAGAGGGGAGGAGAGACTTATCTCTCTCTCTTCTCTTTCTCTCTCTCCAGTTTCTCTCTTCTTTCTCTCTCTCCACGTGTACACACTGAGAAAAGGCCACATGAGAATGCAGCAAGAAAGTACTGCCTGCCAGTAGCTTCATATTGAGCTTCCTCAACTCCAGAATTCTGAAAACTAAATTCTTTTTTGTTTATGTCACCCCATTTGTAATAATTTGTTATAGAAACCTAAGTAGACTAAGACATAGTCATCCTATTGGGTGGTAGATAGTATCTCATACTGGTTTGATTTGCATTTTCCTGTTTATTAGTGTTGAGCATGTTTTCATTTGTTTATTGGCCAATTGTACATCCTTTTTTTTTTTTTTTTGAGAAGTTTTTGCTATAGGGCGCATGCGCTCGCCAGAAAGACAAAGAGACAGAGAGATAAAAGCGAGAAATCACCCCCCGGGGGGATGGCCACGCCTCAATCCCTTCTCCTCCATTCTCCTCTCGGGATCTTGGGCATGCACGCACACGCGCCCGGCGTGAGTTTAAGTCGCAGAGTCCAGGACGCGAACCGTGGTCGACTACGTGGGAGTCCAGCAACATAGCCATTACGCTAACTGCTGGTCCCTGTACATCTTTTTTGAAGGACCGTCTACTCAAGGTTTTTGCCTAGTTTTTAATTATTTTATTAGGTTTTTGTTATAGCATTTTAGCAGTTTTTATATTTTGGATATTCGGCTTTTATCAAATATATAATTTCCAAATATTTTACTTTTTCTGTGGGTTTCCTTTTCACTCTGTTGGTTATGTCCATTAATGCACAAAAGTTGTTAGTTCTAATGTAGTCCAATTTATTAATTTTACCTTCTTTGTGTGTATATTCTATAGATATTTTCTTTGTGATCACCATGGGGGTTACATAAAACACCGTAAGGTTATAGCAATCTATTATAAATTAATCACATCTTCAATTACATGAAAAAATCCTTTACAAATTTACTCCTTTCATCTTGTTAATGTCACAAATTGTCTTTATATATTGGGTTTCTATCAAAGTAAATTTGTAGTTTTTTTATAGTTTCATCCTTTAAATACTATAAGAGGATTAAAAGTGGAGGAAACATTTTTAAAGTGATTGGAAACAAAATTGCAAGGTTGGTCTTATATTTGTCCACCAGACATACAGAAAAAAATTTAGAAAAGTAGCAATATTATATCTTTCTCCATAATAATTTCTTTAAATGTAAATGGGTTAAATTTCCTACTCTGTTTTGTTCATTAGTTTCTTAGTTAATGTTCACTTGGTTGCTGCAGCTTCTTAACTAGTTTTTAGAGTTCTCAAAAGTATTTTTTGGTTTGTTTATTGTTGTTTATTCAGTGTCTCTATGGGGGGAAAGGAGCCTGGAAATTTTGAACCAAATATCTTGCAAATGTCATCTCCATATATTTTTTAAAAGAGTGAAACAAGGTTTGTGTAAACTAGGAGTTGAACTGTTTAAAAATAACTGGCAGTGCTTAAAAATGAGTTAAATTTAAAGTGCATAAAAATATGAAGAGAAAAAACAGGGCTTCAGGAAATTCTTAACCCTGGTTCCCTGGAAATTCTTCATGGGCAGCCACTGGAGACAAAGAAACCTGACTCCAAATCCCACATACAACCAAACTGATACATTCTAATTTTATTCTACTTTAGATATTGGGTTTTAGCATAAACATAATTTAGAAAAATAAGAATCAAAGACATTATCAAAATTTTAAGAAATTTATGCTATTATTTGTATAATTATAAAAATTTAAATAACTTGGATTTCTCTTCACACAAAGGAACCAATGATTTATTATTTTATTTAACTGACACTTTTATGTCGGTAGTCATAAGGCAGTTAGAGACTTAAATTTACAGAGCTCAGAGGGACTCCTAATAAAACTATGACATATTTATGGAAGTATAATCATAATGAATAATTGTTTAATATATTTAACATTTCTAAATAATATGAATTTTTAACTGTGCGTAGAGTTTTTCAAGAATAATTTGGTACAATTAGCAAGCTATTAGAGAGCTAGCCACAGGATACTGTGGAAATATATATAAGGAGCACTTAGTTTAAAAAAAGTTCAGCATCTTCCTAGAGAGAACAGCATCTGAAAATATTAAGCATTATCCAAGTCCAGAAATATGAGGAAAAAACTTGTTGCACACAATGACTAGCATAAAGCAATAAGAGATCAAATTAATCACAATGCTGTTTTATTAAGGAATATAGAATGAAACTAGTTGTAGAAAGATTATTAGAAGCCATGTAGTAAAGGTCTTTACCATTTTAGGGGGCTTGCCTCTTTTTTGTTTGTTTGTTTTGGAGAGGTTTTTCCTATAGGCCATGTGCACACACCGGAAAGACAGAGACAGAAAGACAGAAAGTGAGAAATCACCCCAATGGGGGATGGCCATGCCGCAATCCCTTCTCCTCCATTCTTCTCTTGGGATCTTGGGCACGCATGCACACAGCACCCAGCTTGAGTTTAAGCCACTGGGTCTGGGACTCAAACTGCGGTTGACTACATGGGAGTCCAGCGACATAGCCATTACACCAACTGCTGGTCCCAGGGGGCTTGTTTTTGATACTACCGAATTATAAGAAAGGAAAGACATTGTTTGACTTATATTTAAAATAAAATGTCATTATTAGTGGTTGATTTTAAGAGGGAGAGTAGAGTCAGAGGAACCAAATGTGAAGCTATCACATTACTCCAGATAAAATAGTGGAAAAACCTAACTTTGAAGATAAGGATAAAAAAGACAATAAGGATTAAAAACATGTTGGGACCAGCAGTTGGGGTAATGGCTATGTCGCTGGACTCCCATGTAGTCGACCATGGTTTGAGTCCTGGACCCGGTGGCTTAAACTCACACTGGGTACTTGTACATGCATGCCCAAGATCCTGAGAGGAGAATGGAGGAGAAGGGATTGCAGTGTGGCCATCCCCCCTGGGGGGTGATTTCTTACTTTCTGTCTCTCTCTCTCTTTCTGGTAAGCACACACACCCTATAGCAAAAACCTCTCCAAAAAAAAAAAAAAATATATATATATATATATATATATATATATATATATATTAAGGAGCCCCAGACACACTGATGCAAGTTCAGGGGCGTGAGCTGCCACTGGGATGGCTGAGGCTGCACGGGAGGCTCAGGATCCTGTCCTGGCCCAACCTAACAGGCCAGGTGCGGTTGCCATGCCTGTGGTTTTGGATGGTGGAGGAAGGATCATGACATATCAACCAGCAATTAAAAATAACTATCTCTGTCTCTCCCTCTCACTCTCTCTTTCAGTGTTTTTCATAAGTCAGCCAAAGAAACAAAAATCCTATCAAGGAGATAAATATATATAGAATTTAATGTTTGATGTGGGGAAAAGTAGGAGGAGGTATTTGGGATAATTCCCATTTCTAGGGTGACTGGGTTGGTTAGCATCTCTGAGCCTCAGTTTTCCAATATGTAAAATTGTATAATACTGTAGCCCCATTAAAGGATTAAATAATGTCATATAGACTAAGCTTCTTGGAAAATCTGGGGATTTACTGGGCACAGACAAAATGCAGTTCCCTTTGCTTCCTCTTTGTACAAAAATACATAGTGACATATTGAGGAAGTCACTCTGCCACTTCATCAGGGTTGTTTTTCTTTTCTATAAGTCTCTGTCTTATTGAGTAAAGAAATTGAGGTACAGAACTAGTATTGGCTAGTTATAATTCACTAAATTATTAAACTTAATACAAAATCTCGTTAACCAGTGATCAATACAGACATAGTTATGATTTACATTGTTTCGTGTAAAAAAGTATTTAGCTTGTTGAGCCGTCCTATTCAATGCTGAAATGTGCGGTTTTAGGCTTGTAGGAGAAAAGGAATTGAGCCGAATTACTTTCCAATGAGCCGGCCCAGGAATTCCCAAGTGCATCCATAATGCCTTTTTGTTATATCTACGCTTTTTTGCCATAGTGGTAAATACGTGAGGATTTAATTGCCAATTAGTTCATAGAACTTTATACTGCCTTTTCTGAGGCTATGAGATTTTATAGAAAAATAATTTTTACACGTACAACTTCCTGCAGATACATCTTAAAGAAATAAAATAATAAGCTTATTGAGAGCTTTACAAGAAGCTGAATCTTCTAAAATGAGAACATTATTTTAGCAGTAACATAGCAATAACATCTCTAATTGTCACTTCTAAAGAAATATGAGCGTTTATAATTTGCCATTTCTATTCAGATTGTACTTAAATGGTATCTTAGATGCTTGTATTCTGAAATCATATTACATGCTGATGATATGGTTATGGTCTCCTATGATAACAACCTCTTGTAGTTTATACATAAATGTCCTTTTAGATGTGTCTCCTGGGAATTTATTGTTGTGTAATAAACATATGGTACTGTTAAATATATCAAAGCCTAAATCTCATGTTTCAGAGATAAGTACTACTCTAAAACTTCCACTTATTTACCCACGTGAAATGCTCTGAGTTCTGCTTCATTTGCTCGAGATTTGAAGTTTCCATGTATCTAAGCTTTCTCTCTAATGTTGTCTTTGTCATTGAAAAGGAATTTTCAAATGTAATATAATTATACTTTTAGACATATTATATCCTTGTATTTTTGTCCTGCAAGCTTATCTACAGGGTATATGTTACAAGTCCTCCAATCAAGGCCTGTAACCAGAGTGCTATAGTTTAAATTAGTCCTTCCAATGAGTAATATATTGAACACTAATGAGCCATTGCCATGGTGTTGATATAATCCCCTACAGTCTTTAAAGTAAGACCTTTGTGAGGCGATTAGGATTAGGGGCATCAGCACAAGTTCTCTACTATTCAATTCTGCTGGGTTTATAAGGAGGGGAGTCAGAGGGACACACAGACACATGCACTTATTCTGCACGTGCTCTGCCTTGCCACGTACTCCCTTCACCTTGTTACCCTCCAGCAAGACGATGCTCATCAGATGTGACTCTTTGACCTGGGAGTTTGAAAACTATGAGCTAAATAGATCTCCGTTCTTGTAGATCATCCCATTTAAATGTTCAGTTATTAAGTAACAGAAAACAAACTAGAAAAGAAAACTGATACTGAGAAGTGGGGCTCTTTAATAATAATGAATACCTGAAGATGTAGACACAGCTTTGAAACTGGGTAGCGAGGGACCAGCAGTTGGCGTAATGGCCATGTTGCTAGACTCCCATGTAGTCCACCGCGGTTCGAGTCTCGGACCCGGTGGTTTAAACTCACACTGGGCACGTGTGCGTGCGTGCCTAAGATCCCGAGAGAACAATAGAGGAGAAGGGATTGTGGCGTGGCCATCCCCCCTGGTGGGTGATTTCTCACTTTCTGTCTCTCTGTCTCTGTTCCTGGCGAGCGCACGTACCCTATAGCAAAAACCTCTCTAAAAAAAAAAAGAAAAAGAAAAGAAACTGGGTAAGGAGCAGAGGTTGGAAGAATTTAAAGGAGCATGATGGAAAAAGCCTACATTCTGATGGAGAGTCCAAATAAAAACAAAGAATCAACTGAAACTTTTGAGAGATCAGTTAAATGGCCATGACCAGAATGCTGACAAAAATAGAAACAGAAGATCCAGTTGAGGTAGTCCAGTGGCAGTGTACCACTCTACGATGCAGAAACCATGTAGAAGATCAGGGTTTGGCTCCTAGGCTGACCTGGGCAGGGAGGACACACACCTGTATGCCTGAGATCTTAGCTGGCTGACAAGGCTGTGGGGATAATGGCGGCAGGAAACCTTGGTGAGGGTGCTCCACTCTCTTTTTTTCTCCTCTTTCATGAAGTAAAAAAAAAAATTTAAATATATATACATGGTCAATAAAAACCTTTCTTAATAGATCACAGATGAAAATGAGGAATATCTTATTGGAAAGTAGAGAAAAGCTCATTTTTGTTATACTTTTATAAAGCACTTGGCTGCATTTTTACTTAGTCCAAAGGCTTTTTGAAATGCCAAATTTAAGAGCATTGAGAATCTGGTGAATGAAATTTATAAACAAGACATAGAAGAAGTTGTGCAGTTACTTTTAACTTCTGACTGAAAACAAGAGAAAAACAGAATGACTTAAAAATAGAATTTATAATGTAAAGGGAATCAGAGGAGAGAATTTTGAAAAAATACAAATCCTGGTCATCCAAAGAGCAAAAAGCATGTTCAGCAGATCAAACTAAAGGTGTAGGCTAGCAATTGCTCACTAAACAAGTTCAGCAGATAAAGGGAGTCAGGTGCTACTCAAGAAGCTAATAGGAAGCAGCCCTGAGGGCATCTGAGAGATCTGTGAGGAATCCCCTCCCATTAAGGTCCCAGAGGCCAAGAAAAACAGAATGGCTTCAGGGGATGGGCCCAGGATGTTTTCCAGTACCTACTATAATTAAAAAGTATTTGTTTTTCCCTTATTCCTGTCTTGTATTTGTATTCATTTATTTTTCAAATTTCAAACTGACATGATTATATATACAAATTCAAAATGAAGACATTTTCACTGTCTCTATCTCTTTTCTAACCATTATTATTTCTTGTTTATTTCATCATTACTAAAAATAATTTTGTCAAAAGTATGAAGTGATATCTATCTATCTCTATGTTCTTACATAAAAATTACCCAGAAATGAGCCAGTTTAACAGCAGTAAGTATTTATTATCTCACTGAGTTTCTGAGTATCAGGAACCCACTGGGTTGGCTCTGATGGTTTCTGGGGCATCTCCTCTCCCAGCCCACTCACGTGACTATGGGCAGGAGATTCCACTTCCTTGTTACATGAGCCTGTCCACAGGGTGCTTACCACGTGACTTTCCCCAAAGCAAGTGATCTATGACAAGCAAAGTGACCACAAAGGAAAGTATGGGTTATTCTTAATATATTTATTTTTTTAAAGTTTATTTATTTCTCTATTCCAGGAGCAAGAGAGACAGAAAGAGACTTAGATAGAGAGGCAGCACCTCATGAAGGGTCTTTGGGCCTCAGCTCACTCCTAGCTTCAGCCAACCCCACATCATGGGTGTGCGGGCACCCTGTGGTTCAGGGGGGTCTCTGGAGGCAAACCTGAGACCTTCCCACGTGGGTCAGCCCCCAAGAACTCGCTTTACATCTGGCTCCATTTCCACTTGTATAACCTAATCTTAGACATACATAGTGGATTCCTTCCGCCACATTCAATCATTCTCACACACTCGGTACAATATGGAGGAGACTACACAAGGTCGTGATGAAGGCCATGAGGCAGAGCCAGTGTTGGGGAGAGGGCATCTTAGTGGCTCTTGTCCCCATGGCAGAAATGGACAAATTCTCTGGGTTTCAAATATCTTAGGTATGTCACCAATTTCTACTGCATGGAATAATTACTAATATTCATTACTTTTACTCACCATTCCACATTCCATTTGTCTTCAATCAGCATCTCAGCCAGGCCGTATACTTTCCTGCAGTTTCCCAAATATTTGTTTCTAAAAGATGTGAGCTTTTGGTGGCCTTGCTCTCCTGTAATTGCTACAGTGTTTCTTCCCCTGAGCATGCTAAAATTAGAAAGATGATCCACTGGAACTAAAAAAGCTTTTTCTTCTTGGATTACGTATAAACTTGAAGATTAAATCCTGCGAATCAGGATTACACTGCAACTCTCTTTGTTATTTGTTTAGTTAAGTACGTGATTGGAAACAAATGGCATGGGGTAGTCAGTACCCAATTCCTTAAACTACTGCTTTGTAGAGTAGTGAAAGTATTCCTTTCCTGGGATAAGAACATGTGAACCAGGGGAGTGCAGGACTGTAGGAAGAAGAAGCAAAATATTTCCAATTAGATTATTTCTTATGAAGTGAGAGATGTCATTGGCACCTGTATCTCTGGGAGGCTGATTTAGTTAACGTGGCTGTCCTTCTTCCCTCTACACTCTCAAAAGTCACTTGAAAAGAAAACTTCAGTGTGAGCCATTGTGTGATAATGAGAATTACTCTTAACAATAACCAAGAGCAAAAACAGAAGAAAGAACCTTCTGAACTCTCCGAGTATAACCACAGTTGCAGCTATAGCTCAAAAAAGAAAACACTGCATAAGATATGATTAAGTTTCCAATTTAGATACACAGGGAAAAAATACAGACGTGCTTGGTACTAAAAGAAAATGTTTCCCTTGGGTCAAAAATAAGTCAAGAATACTGACTCTTTTTCCCATTATCATTTTCCTAGGGTTACTGAAGGACTGTAAGGACAACGTCATGTATCCCTTTCTGAATTCTCTGTTTCGTTCTCCAATAAAGGATCGGTTAGAGACTTTTTTATCTCTGTCCCTCATTTCCTTCAATATAGGAGGTAATTCTAGACAACTGGTGAGCGCCTACCTGCTTCATTTTCAGTACCTGTAGCCTTGGCTTTGCTATGTCTCTTCCGTGGCAGCTCAGAGACTATGTTTCCAAGGATTTCACGTCTTCTTTCTTTGGTTCAGCCAGTTCTCACTTGTCATATGATTTCTTCTTTAATGAACGTGCAGTACACACGCCAAATTAATAACAGCTACAGGTTGATCAGAGGCAAGGTCATGCGAACTACACTAGTAAGATCAAATTTCTTTTTGAATTTTTGTTTCCTTTTAAGTACTATCTTAACTTTAAAGTTAAAAAAAATTAACTAAACCTAATTACAAAAGATGGAACTACTAGTTAATTGTTCTTTGGTAAACCAAAAAAAAAAAAAAAAGGCTGATAGTTTCAACAACAGGAGTTAAGAATTTACCTTCGACAGCTGACAGAAATCTCTAGAAAATAAAGACAAACAGCATGTCTAGAAATGGTAATTGCTTGAAAGTACTTGTTGACTAAGTTAGTTACTTAGTTATCTTATTTCCTTAGTTCCTGATGGAGGAGAGTAGTAGTCTTTCCTTGTCTGGAAATGTAGTGCATTTCTCACTGCCTCCAGGAACATAACCAAGGTCCAAGACCAGCACAGCCTGAGCAGGAAAAGCATCTGTGATGTAGCACGAAATACTTATAAAATGAAGGAAATGAAGAATCTTACTAATATGTACCAGCCAGATTCTTAGGAATATGTGACAGAGAACTTTGGATGGATGAGTGTAGAGTATAGGTTGGTTAAGGGAGAATTTACTGAAATAACTCAAGGTTCAATAGCATGGCAAGGAGACTTGCAACATAGCTTAATACTCTATTGGTATGTTTTGTTTTGTGTTGTTTTTAATTTGTCGTGGGGTATATGTGCTTGCCAGAGAGAGGAAAGGTGAGAAAGCACCACTCCAGGGAGAATGGCCATGCCACAATCCCTTTGCTCCATTCTCTCCTTGGGATTGTGAGCACACATGCCCAGTGCGTGTTTCAAGCTGCCAGGTCTAGGATTTGAAACACACTATCAGCCGTGTGGGATTCAGTTGCCTTCACCACCACACCACCACCTGGCCCAGCATTTGTTTTTCAAGCTTGGACATGACAATAGATTATAGTAAATGAAGTGAAGCTCAGTCGGCTGCTTTGGCAGAGCATCAAGAGATCAGAAGTCTAAAAAAATGGGGTTTTTAGAATAAAGGTACATGTGAGATTCGAGGATTCTCCCTCTCCTCCCTGCATTCCAGGGGTGGCATAGTGGACACTTAGGCAATAACTGCTGTACTAATGAAATGGACACCGGCATCCCTGAGAAGATTGGTGATGGTGGTCTTAGTGGCCAGTAACACATTCAGTCAGCCCTTCATATTGGCAGGTTCTGCAATTATGGACTCAATCAACTACAGCCCCAAAATATTTGAAATCAAAATAACTTAAAAACCAAATATAAACATTTAAAAATAATGCAAATTTTAAAATGCAGTACAACTATTTACCTACCACTTATTTTTATTTATTTTATTTTTTTAGGAGAGATTTTTTGGTATAGGGAGCATGAGCTCACCAGAGACACACAGAGAGAAAGAAAGCAAGAAATCACACCGCCCCCCCCCCAGGGTCATGACCATGCCACAATCCCTTCTCCTCACTCTCCTCTCAGGATTTTGGGCACACATGCACATGCACCTGTGTATGTTTTAAGCTACCAAGTCCAGGACTCAAACCATGGTTGAATACATGGGAGTCCAGAGATGTAACCATTATGCCATCTGCTGGTCCCTACCTAGCATTTATATTTTATTAGGCATTATAAGTAATCTAGAGGTGGCAAAATATATGGAAGGATGGGCATAGGTTATAGGCAGATACCATATCATTTTTTTATAGGGAACTTAGGCATCTGTGGATTTTAGTATCTGTTCAAGATCCTGAAGCCATTATCCTATAGATACCATAGGAAAACTGTACTCACATGACAGTGGATTTCTGGTATTATTAGGGAAATGGCATTCCAGAAGGCCAGAGCCAACACACAGCACTAAAGTCAAAAATAATCTTTTTGTTTTATTTTAGAATAATCTTAAACTTACAGAAGAAATGAAAAAATATATATATTTTCAACAAGTTGTATTGGAGCAACTGTCTATCCACATGCAAAAAAAGAAAATTAAATTAGACCCCTACCTAACACCATATACAAAAGTTAACTCAAAACTAATTATAGACTTTAAATACTTAAATTTGACAGCTAAATTATAAGTCTCTTAGAAGTAAACATAAAAGCAAAAATATATAGCCTTGGATTAGACGATGACTTTTTAGATACTCAAATCCAGTGATGAACAAAAAAAAAATAGATAAATTGGGCATCATCAACTTACAAACTTTTGTGCTTCAAAGGACACCATCAAACAAGTGAAAAACCTCAGGAAACAGGAGAAAATGTTTGCAAATCATATATTACAAAGAGACTTATGTCCTGAATACTAAATAATTTTCTAAACTCAACAATAAAATGATAAATAATCCAATTTAAAAATGGGTAATTTCAATAGACATAACTCAAAAGAAGATATGCATATGGTCAATAGGTACATAAAGAGCTTGATATCATTACCCATTAGAGAAACACAACTGCAATGGGTTATCATTTCATAACCAGTAGGATTGCTAAAATTTAAGAAGCAGACAATAAAAGGTTTTTGGGAAGGTAGAAAAGTAGAAATTGGAGACTTCATACTATTGGTGGAAATGTAAAATGGTACAACCACTTTGAAAAAGAGTTGGCATTTCCTCAAAGTATTAAACACAGAGTTATAATAGCATCTTGGAGTTCCACTTCCAGGTGTACACTCAAGAGAATGGAAAATATAGCCACAGAAACCATTCCTATGCATGTTTATATTAGCATTGTTTATAAGAGCCAAAATATAAAAAACAGTCCAAAGCACATCAATTGATGAATAAATAAACAAATGTGTATTCCATTCAATAGCCTATTACTCAACTATTAGTCAGTAGATTATTATTAAAAGAACAAAGTATTGCCACACATTATAATCCTGGTGAACCTTGAAAACATCATGCTAAGTGAAAAAGTCTGTCACAAAAAGCAACATACTGTATTATTTCACTTATTTGAAATGTACAGAATGAACAAATCTATAGAGGAAAAAAGTACATTTATACTTGACAAGGGCTTGGACTATGGAAAAGAGGCAGAGAAAGAAGGAAGACCACTTTGGTTATGGGTTCTCCTTTGAGGAGTGATAAAATGCTCCAAAATTAAGGTGATGGTTGTACAATCCTTTTTTAAAAAATTTATTTTATACATTAAATCACTGTATATCATTACAGCTTATAAAATGAATTTATCCAGTATAAATTCACTTCAACCCAGTCCAGTTGAAGATATCATATCCATTATCATCAACAGAAAATTGTCCCTTTCTGTGTCCCTCAAATGTCTTGCCTCTCTATTTTTCTCCTTGAAACTTTTCCTCTCTCCCCCATCTCCCACTGTTTTCCCACACTGTCTCCAGAATCCATAAACATTTTGCATGCTTCTATATCCTCTAATCTTTCCATTTCCACCATAGACTGTGAACAGTTGGTATATATTCAGTGAAGACATGCAATGTCTCTACTTCATAGCCGGCTCACTTTACTCAGGAGTAAATCTTCCATATTCATCTACTTTCTATCTAATGCCAGGGTGGTCTTGTTTTTATGGTTGCGTAGTATTCTATAGTGTATATGTGCCACATTTCTTTCGATCCATTTATCGGTTTGTGGACATTTGGGTTGATTTCAGGTCTTAGCAATTGTGAATAATGCCACAATAAACACAGATGTGCAAGCACTTTTCCAACTGAGCATTTTCCTATTCTTTGGGTAGACACCCAGAAGTGGAATTGTTAGATCATATGGTAGTTCTATTTGTAGATCGTTGAGTAACATCTATATTGATCTCCACAGTGACTGTACTAATTTGCATTCCCATCAATAGTGAAGATATCCCCTTTTAGCACAGCCTCACCAGCACTTATCATTTTTTTTGTTTGTTTTTGAGAGAGATTTTTGCTATAAGGTACGTGCACTCACCAGACAGACAGAGACAGAGAGACAGAAGCGAGAAACCACCACCATCCCCACCCCCACCCCCCACCCCCCGTCCAGTAGGGAGAGCCATACCACAATCCCTTCTCCTTCATTCTGCTCTCGGGATCTTGGGCACACACACACACACACACACACACACACACACACACGCCTGGTATGAGATTTTAGCTGCCGGGTTCAGGACTTGAACTACAATTGACTAAGTGGGAGTCCAGTGATGTAACCATTATGCCATCTGCTGGTCCCCACTTTTTGTCTTTTTAGTCTTCGCCATTCTGACTGGTATTAGGTGGTATCTCATTGTGGTTTTGATTTGCAGCTCCCTCATGATGAGGGATGGTGATCACTCTTCCATATATTTTTCGGCAGTACATTTGTCTTCCTTAAAGAGTTGTGTATTCAGCTCATTTTCCATCTTTTAATTGGGTTTATCTTTTTTTTAATCCCCCTTGGATAAGCTGCTTAAGATCCCTGTGTATTCCGGTTGTCAGCCCCTTATCTGATGCATAGTTTACAAAATTAAGGAGCATTCTATAGTTCGACTGATGTGCACTTATAAAAATTATAAATGTGGGACCAGCAGTTAGCGTAATGGCTATGTCGCTGGACTCCCACGTAGTCGACCGTAGTTTGCATCCCAGACCCAGTGGCTTAAAACTCACGCCGGGCGCGTGTGCGTGCGTGCCCAAGATCCCGAGAGGAGAATGGAGGAGAAGGGATTGCGGCATGGCCATCCCCCCCTGGGGGGTTATTTCTCGCTTTCTGTCTCTCTGTCTCTCTCTCTGCCTTGCAAGGGAATGTGCCCTATAGCAAAAAAATCCTCAAAAAAAAAAAAGAAAGAAAGAAAGAAAGAAAGAAAGAAAGAAAGAAAGAAAGAAAGAAAGAAAGAAAGCTTTGCCTACTCGATGTCTCCCAGAATTTTGAGCTCTTAGGTTTAGATCTTTGAGTTCATTTTTGTTAATAGTGAGAGATAGAGGTCCAGATTCACCTTTCTGCATGTGGATACCCAATTTTTCCAGCACTATTTTCTTTTTTCGAACCGTGGTCAACTACATGGGAGTCCAGCGACATAGCCATTACGCTAACTGCTGGTCCCGTTCTTTCCAGCACTATTTTCTAAAGAGGTTTTTGTTTTCCCACTGGATTGACTGGTGCCCTTTGTAAAAAAAATCAGTTGGCTGTATGTTTTGGGGTTTCTTTCTGGGGTCTCTATTCTGTTCCATTGGTTCACATGTCTGTTTTTGTGCCAATGTCATACTGTTTTTATTATCACAGCTTTGTAATATATTTTGGGGTCAGGTAGTGACATGCCTCCTACTCTGCTCCTCTTATACAATATTACATTGGCAATACAGGGTCTTTTCCAATTTCAGACAAATTCTATCATTCTTTTTTCTAGATCTGTGAAGAATGTCTCTGGTAATTTGATTGTGTTTGCATTAAATATGTAGATTAATCGGGGTAGAATTGTCATTTTATTATATTAATTTTTCTAATCCAGGAACATTAGATGTCCTGCTACATTTTTGTGTCATTTTCTTTTTTTTCTTTCTTTTTTTTTTTAGATTTTTCAATAGTTTTCCTTGTAGAGCCTTTAACTTCTTTGATTAAATTTTTCCTGGGTATCTTATACTTTTTCTAGTTGTACTAAATGGGATTACATTCTTTTTTTTTTTGGAGAGGTTTTCGCCATAGGGCGCGTGTACTCGCCAGACAGACAGAGAGAGACATAGAGACAGAAAGCGAGAAATCACCCCCCAGGGGGAATGGTCATGCCACAATCCCTTCTCCTCCATTCTCTTCTTGGGCACACACGCACACGCGCCCGGCGTCAGTTTTAAGCCACCGGGTCAGGGACGTGAACCGCGGTCAACTACGTGGGAGTCCAGAGACATAGCCATTATGCCAACTGCTGGTTCCCTAAATGGGATTACATTCTTCAGTTCTATCTAAGTCTGCTTGTTGTTCATTTATAGAAATGCTATAGATTTCCATATGTTAATTTTGTATCCTGCCACTTTACTAAATTTATTTGTCACTTTCAGGAGTTTTTCCATGGATGCCTTTGGATCTTCTATGTATACAATCAAATCATTGGCAAATAGAGAAAATTTCACTTGTTTCCTTATTTGAATGCCTTTTATTTTATTCTCTTTTCTGATAGCATTAGCTAAGGTTTCCAGCACTATATTGAAAAGGAGTGGAGGAAGTGGGCTGTCTTGCTTTGTACCAGTTTTTCACCATTCAATATGATGTTAGCTACGGGTTTTTCATAGATGGTTTTTATTATGTTGAGACATGTCCCTTCTATATCAATTTGGTTGAGAATCTTAACTAGGAAGGGATATTGTACTTTGTCAAATGCTTATTCTGCATCAATTGATATGATCATATGGTTTTTATTTTTCTTTCTGTTAATATAATGTATTACATTTACAGTTTTGCATATGTTGAACCACCCTTGCGTCCCTGGAATAAAGTCTACCTATTCATGATGTATAATCTTTTTCATAAGTTGTTGGATATGATTTGCTAGTATCTTGTTGAGATTGTTGTGTCTATATTCATCAGAGATATTGGTCTGTAATTTTCCTTTCTTGTCATGTCCTTATCTGTTTTGGGAATTAGGGTGATTGAGGCCAACCCAAATGTCCACGAACAGATGAATGGATTGAAATAATGTACAAGTACTTCATGGAATACTAGTCAGCCATAAAAAACAACAAGACTCTGGCATTTTATAGAAAGTGAACAAATGTGGAAGATGTTTTGCTGAGTAAAGTGAGCAAGGCTATGAAAGAGAGACATTGTAAGTCTCCACTTAACTTATACCACTGTCCACACTCTATGGTAGAGACTGAAAGATTGGAGGACAGAAAAGCCTTGAAAATAGTTACAGACACTGGAGACAGTGTGGAAGGAGGGTGGGAGATGGAAAGAGTGCAAGGAAGGTAATTAGGGAGAAAAAGTAGAGAGCTAAGACATTTGTCAGACACAGAAATGTTTTATTACCTATTGACGATGACGTACATAGTATTTTCAACTGGACTGGTCTGAGGTGTATTTCATGTTGAGTAAATTCACTATAAAAACTAATTGATGGGGGCCAGCAGGTGGCGTGGTGGTTAAGAGCGCTGGATACCCATGTGGCCGACCATGGTTTGAGTCCCGGACCTGGAGGCTTGCTTTCTCGTTTTCCCTTTCTCTCTCTCTCTGGTCAAAATTTAAAGATGATAATAACAACAAATGGAAATAAATAAATAAATATTTTTTAAAAAAACTAATTGATGTAAAGCAATTGAATGTACAAATATAATAATAATAATAAATTTTATTTAAAAACTGAATTTGGGAGAGTTCCTTCCTTTTGGATCTTTAGAATAGTCTGAGTACAATGGGATTAGCTCTTCTTTAAAAGTTTTGTAGAATTCAGAAGTGAAGTCCTCAGGACCTGAGTTTTCTTTGTTGGGAGGATATTTGTTATTGATTCCATCTCATTGCTTATTATGTGTCTATTCACGCTATGTTTTTCTGATTCAATCTTAGATTTTATGTGTCAGGAATTTGTTTATCTCATCCAAGTTTTCTTATTTTGTTGGCATATAATCATAGTATCTGTTAATGATGTTTTCTATTTCTAGTATATCTGTTGTAATATTGCCTCTTTTTTAGAGATTTTTGTTATAGGGCATGCTCGCCAGAAAGACACAGACAGAAAGTGAGAAATCACCCCCCGGGGGGATGGCCACATCGCAATCCCTTCTCCTCCATTCTCCTCTCAGGATCTTGGGCACACACGCACTCACACCCGGCATGAGTTTAAGTCACCAGGTCTGGGACTTGAAGTATGGTTGACTACATGGGAGTCCAGCAACATAGCCATTATGCTAACTGCTGATCCGTAATATTGCCTCTTTTGTGGCAGACTTGATTTATTTGTTTTTTTCCTGTCATTCTTAATTATTCTAGCTAATAGTGTGTCAATTTTGTTTATAACGTTAAAAAATCAGCTTTGGGTTTCATTTTTTTCTGTATAGCTCATTTGTCTTCGTTTTTAAATAAAGGAACATAGATAATTTTTTAAGGAATTATTTATTTTAATTTTATTTATTTATTCATTTATTTTCACTTGACAGGAGAGAGACATAGAGAGAGAGAGAAAGTGGTAAAGCAAGCCATCAAGTCTGGGACTTGAATTGTGGTTATGCATGTGGGAGTGAACAGTGCCTTAACCACTATGCCACCTGTTGGTGCCCATAAATAATTTTTTAAGAATTACTTTAACTTTATTTTATTTATGTTTCTATTCATTTATTTATTTATTTTACTTTGACCAGAGAGGGACAGAATGAGGGGGTGGGGGGAGTGAGAAAGCAAGCCACCAGGTCTGGGACTTGAACCACAGTTGGCCATGTGGGAGTCCAGCACTCTTAACCACCATGCCAGCCCCTATTTTCTATTTCATTTATTTCTGCTCAAATCTTTATTATTTGTTTTCTACTGGCATTTTCAGGATTTTGTTCTTGTTGTTTTTCCTATTCCTGTAGCATGACGCTATGTTGTCCATTTGTCACTTTCCATCTTTTCTTATGTGCACTAATTGCTATGAATTTTCCTCTTATGACTGCTTTTGCTGTGTCCCATAAGTTATGGAAACTCATGCACTAATTATCATTGGTTTTAATGAATGTTTTTATTTCAGTTTTAATTCTTCAGTAGTTGTGAGGTCATTCAGGAGTAAGTTGTTTACTTTCCATATGTTTGTGTACTTTTGAGAGTTTTTTTCCTGAAATTAATATCAAGTTTAATTCCATCATGGTCAGAGGAAAGATGCTAGATATAGCTTCTATGCCTTTGAATTTGTAAAGCTTGTTTTGTGCCCTCTCATGGGGTCAATCTTCAAAAAGTTTCCATGGAGGGGTGTGAAAAGTGTATATTTCATGGTTTTTGGATGGAAGATTCTTTAGATGTCTGTCAAGTCTATATGATTTATGGTATCATTTAGATCCTTTATCTCTTTGCTTATTTTTTCTCTTGATGATATGTACAAAGGAAATAGTGGGGTTTTGAGATCCCCAACAATCAGTGTGTTGCAGTTTATCTCTTTTTTTTAGATCTAGCAGTCTTTCCTTCATGTGTTCAGCTGATCCTGAGTTGGGTGTTTAGATATTTATAAGTTTTATAACTTCTTGATGAATTAACCCTTTTACTAATATATATAATGCCCTTCTTTGTCTCTTACAGTTTTTTCCTTAAAGCTTATTTTGTCTGAAATCTATAGCATGACTGTAGCCCTTTTCCAGCCCTTCACTTTTAGTTTATGTATGTCATTATCTATGAGATGTGTTTCTTGTAGGCTACAAATACAGGTTTTTTGGTTTTTTAATCTGTTTAGCCAGTCTCTCTCTTGACTGAAGAATTTAATCCATTTACATTCAACACTATTATTATTTCCAGATTTGTAACTACCTTACGCTAGTCATTGTCTTGGTTGTTTTTATTCTCTTATTTCTGTTTGTCTCTCTTTAGTTTTCCTAGTCTAGCACTCTGTTCAGTACTTCTTGAAGAGCTGATCTGGTGTTCGTAAATTCTTTTATTTATCTGAGAATGTTCTTATATTTTCTCCCCATTTAAATGATAATTTTGCCAGATACAGTAATCTTGTTTGGAATTGTTTCTCTCTTAATACTTTGAATATATCTTCCCATTCATTCCTTGCTTGCATTGTTTCCAATGAAGGTCTGATGTTAGCCTGATAGGATAACCTCTGTATGTAACTTGATGTTTCTCTCTTGCCATTTTTAGAATCTTATCTTTATCTGTGATTTTGGACAATCTGGCTATGATGTGCCATGGAGATGATCTTCTTGGGTTGATTCTATTAAGGGTCCTTTGTGTTTCTTGGGTCTTGATGTTTGAATGCTTCTGTAGGTTTGGAAAGTTTTCTTCCAGGATTTCATGGAATAGATTATAAATTTCCTTATTAAATTTTTCATCTTCTGGAATGCCAGTTACTCAGATATTTGGGCTTTTAAAGGTATCTAATACTTCTGGTATATTAATCTCTTTTTTGTTATTTTTCCATTCTTTTTGGTGATTTTTTTCTAGATCACAGGTTTTTGTCTTCTCAATCTGAGATTTGAACTTTTGCATGATCCAATCTGCTTTTAATACTTTCAAGGGAGGTTTTGATGTCCTGTATTACAGCCTTCATCTCTAATAGTTCTCTTTGGATCTTTTTTTATGGTGTCCATTTCTTCTTTTAAATCATAGAAGGACTTCCTAATCTGGAATTCGTCATCCCTTTTCTTTTGCATCTCATTTAGTTTTGTTGCTATGAGTATTCTGAATTGTTTATCTGACATTTCCATGAGTTCTGTTGTATTGTCTATCGAAAATGAGGAGTTGTTCTTTTCCCTTAAGAGAGAGATATTTTCTTAGTTTCTCATATTTCTTGTGCCTCTGTGCTGGTTTCTGTCATCTGAGGGATTATACATTTCTTCCTAATTTCTTAGAGTTAGGTCAGAGAGTTCAAAGGTGTATGGAAGTGAGCTGTGATGTCTTTGCCATTCCATCTCCCTGACACTCACCCTGCAACCTGCACTGTCATCACTGGAACCAGATATTCTAATTGCCTTTTAGTTTTTAGAGAACAGGTGCACTTGGGGCCTAACTGTAGGGTTTCTACTGGGAAAGAGAGTTGTGTGCTGCATTCTTCAGAAAACTATGATGTCTGAAAATATTCCTGAGTGGGCAAAAGGAAGCTAAAGGTCTAAAGTAGTCTCTGACCTCAGTTGTTCTCACTTGCTGCTGCTGCTGCTGCTGCACAGGTTTCTGGGCTAATTGAAGAGGAAGGAAGTGGGAGCCAGACATTCTAGGCAGCAGCTGAGACAGCCAGGAAATGGTGGCAGTCCTAGGGTGGTCTCTCACCTCAGCTCTTCTCACTAACTGCCACTGCACAGATTCCAGGGTTCATGGCAAAGGAGGGAAATGAAAACAGGATGAACAAGG
Organism: Tupaia tana; assembly: GCA_026018925.1. Taxonomy (NCBI): domain Eukaryota; kingdom Metazoa; phylum Chordata; class Mammalia; order Scandentia; family Tupaiidae; genus Tupaia; species Tupaia tana. The sequence continues at coordinate 145,893,685 of JAKSZU010000002.1, forward strand.
TGGCACCTGAACAGCCAGGAGATGGTGGAGTTCCCAAGGCAGCCTCTGGCCTGAGTTGTTCTCACTGGCTGCTGTTGCTCAGGTTCTGGGGCTAATGGTTGGTTTGATAATTTTTAATTATGAATTTCAAGAGAATTAATTTTATGGTATGTGACTTATATCTCAATAAATCTATTATTGAAAAAAAAGGACACACAATCTAACTGCAAGTTTGACAAGCCCAATGCATACCTAGGAGATTTAAAAGAAAAAAAAATATTGTAGGATATACCCTTTATTCAGCTCCTCCTACTATTTATATAACCTTAGTACACTTATCAAAAACAGTAAATTAATGTAAGTACAATAGTTTCAATTAAATGATGGACTTTATTCTACTTTTGTTAGTGTTGCCACTAATGTTTTTCTTTTTTTTCTATTCTAGGATCCAATTAGTCCTAAAGAAGTATGTTTGGGACAGGACCAGTAGACAGCCTAATGGTTACATAGCTGGACTCGCAGGTAGTCAACCATGGTGGGAGTCTGGGACCCAATGGCTTCAAACTAATGCTGGGCACATGTCCATGCGTGCCCACAATCCCAGGAGGAGGATGAAGGAGAAGGGATTACAGTATGGCCATCCTCCCTAGAGGTTGGTTTCTTGCTCTCCGTATTTCTAACTTTTTCTGTCTCTCCAGCGAGTACATGTGCTCTATAGCAAAATTCTCCATTAAAAAAAAAAAGTATGTTTGGAGCAATGGGATACTCTGGAATGGTTCCTCAATCCTTTAAAATATTTTGCAATTTAGAGACCAAGGATTTAACATTCTTTGAGATAAGTAAAAAGGAAAAAAAAGAAAAGGGAGGGAGAAAGATAAGGATGGGAGGGAGGAAAAAAGATAAAGAAAAACTCTTGAGACAGAGGAGCCAGAAAGATGCCCTATAGTTCCTGCAAAGGTAGTAGAGGCAAAGATATCATTAGATTATATCTCAGTTCATAAACATGACCAAGCAAGATATATAGCTGTCTTAGTCAATTTTTTAGTTGGATGATTTATAAAGAAAATAGATGCTGGGGACCAGCAGTTAGCGTAATGGCTATGTCGCTGGACTCCCACGTAGTCGACTGCGGTTCACGTCCCGGACCCAGTGGCTTAAAACTCACGCTGGGTGCGCGTGCGTGAGTGCCCAAGATCCCAAGAGGAGAATGGAGGAGAAGGGATTGCGGCATGGCCATCCCCCCTGGGGGGTGATTTCTCGCTTTCTGTCTCTCTGTCTCTCTCTGTCTGTCTGGAGAGTGCATGTGCCCTATAGCGAAATCCTCTTAAAAAAAAACAAAAGAAAAGAAAATAGATGCCTATTCACAAAACTCACAATTCAGGTGTCTGAAAAATCCAAAGGCATAAACCTGCAATCCGGATGGCCTAAAACATAGCTAACACTACTCTATCTATTCACCAGTGTTGCTTCCACGATGAAATCACCATGATCCAGTCAGCACCCACTATACAGCATAACCATCCAAAATCAAATTGTAGTGCATGAAACTTTGGGGAATAAACCATTATCCAAACCATAACAAATGGAGTTTATTAACTATCTTTACATTTGCCTAAGCATAGTTTGTACTACTCACTTTACCAATCTGGCAAGAAACTCAATAAGAGTCATGATTCTCATCCAGTTCCCTACCAGAGGTATCCCACTTATGTTCATCTGGTCACATGCATTACATCCCATTGTCCCATTCCACGTGGTCTCCCACCTCATGTCATTCTCTGTGATACATCTGTATCTATCACCCCTGGGGTCCTAAAATTCCAGATGTGGCTAGAAGCTCCTGTATCTAGGAGGCAACTGGCCTCAGTATATCAACAAGCCTATCCTAAAGTCATTTCTACCTCAATCTTTTCTGTGAATCTAGATTTTACAAAAGATAAACTCTTTAATCTTACAAAAATACCCAAGGCAAAGACTATGCAAAGGAACTAGTTTCTTACTTGGGGAATGGAAATGAAGCAGAAGAGACACAAATTATACTAATACAAAATTCTTTTCATTCTACAGACAAAAAAGCAATTCAATAGAGGTGAAAGCTGACTGAGAATTAGGAATGTTATGGAAGTGGTGTCTTTAACCCCGAGAGGATGGTGGGGCTAACGTATAAACTGAAACTGAGTAAGTAAGAGTTAGCCAGGAAAGGAGAGTCAGAGTGAAACACCGCTGTGAGAAGTCACTGAAGACACTTCAAAACATGTTTGTGACACTGGCATGAACTCAGTGAGTCTAGAAGTCATAAAGTAAGATTAAGAAAGTGTTAATTTAAGCATAGGCTAGATGAAGGCAAATTTGTAAACCACACTAAAATGTCTGGTTTTTATTCTATAAGCAACAGAAGTCATTAAAATGTATTAAGACCAGAAAAGGTAAATTCAGAATTTCACTTTAGAATATCCATTTTTACTTCAAAGTAGACAACTGAGAGTGAAGAATAGCTTTGGTTGTTGGTTAGTGACCAATACAAGGGCACAAATGGCCTTAAAATAATCCTAAGGAGAAATGGTGTTAGTGTGATTTTGAGATGTGGCAGAGAAAATAGAGAAGAGTGAGCATGTTTTAAAGATAAGAGTTTGTGCAATCTCCCAGATGTGATAACGTGTTTCATGAACTCTAAAACTACACTCACTTAAAACTGTCAGTTGTAATAACATGGATCAACTTTGAGGTTGATGAAATAAGCCAGCTACAAAGAAAATCAGCAGCATATGTGGAATCTAAAAAGTCTATCTTACAGAATTAGAAAGGCAAATGGTGGTTACAAGAGCTGGAGCCAGGGATGAACTGTGAAGGGGGAAGCAACGGTCAATGGGTACAAATTTCAGTCAGATAAGACAGACAAATTCAGGTACTATCTTGCACAGCATGGCAACTATAGTTAATAATTAGGAATCATAATATAAATGCTCTTCAAACTATCGCCAAAAAATGAAGTGGAAGGGATTCTTCCAAACTCATTCTACAAAGCCAGCATTCTCCTGATACCAACACCAAACAAATACACAACAATGACAAAAGAAGACTGCAGGCCAACATTTCTAACTAACATGGGTATAAAAATCCTAAACAAAATGTTAGCAAGTAGACTCCAATAGATTATGCATCATGCCTAAGTGAGATTTATCCCAGGGATGCAAGGGACGTTCAACGTAGGCAAATCTATAAATGTGACACATACATGAACAAAATGAAGGATAATACCATACAGTCATCTTCACAGTTACAGAATAAAAGCATTCACAAAAGCACATCTGTTTATAATGAAAAGAAAAAAAAAAACTCAAGAAGTAGGTGCAGAAGAATGTGCCACAATACAGTACACATCATACCCACAGCTAACATTATACCAAATCCTGAAAACCTTTCCTCTAAAAACTTGAACAAGACCATGATGTTTATTTTTACTATTCTTTATGTACTATAGTATTGGAAGTCCTAGACAGAACAATAAATAAATAAAGGACATCCAGTCAGAAAGGTGAAAGTTAAGTTGTCTCTTCTTGCAAATTGTGTGATTGTCTATTTAAAAAACCCTAATGATTTTACACAAAAATTTTATAATAAGTTCAGTAACATTTATATAAAATCAACATACAATAATTGGTAGGAATTTTAGATACTAATAATTAAATAGCCAAAAGAGTAACTTTTTTTTTTTTTTTTTTGAGAGGTTTTTCGCTATAGGGCGCGTGCGCTCGCCAGACAGACAGAGAGAGAGACATAGAGATAGAACGCGAGAAATCACCCCCCAGGGAGGATGGTCATGCCGCAATCCCTTCTCCTCCATTCTCCTCTTGGGATCTTGGGCACGCACACACACACGCCCTGCGTGAGTTTTAAGCCACCGGGTCTGGGACGCGAACCACAGTCGACTACGTGGGAGTCCAGTGACATAGCCATTACGCTAACTGCTGGTTCCCAAAAGAGTAACTTTTAAAAAGCAATCCCATTTACAATAGCTACTGAAAACCTCCCTAAGAATTAATTTAACCAAAAAAGTGAAAGAGCTCAATAATAAAAGCTTTAAACTACTCATTAAAGGAACTGAAGGACACACACACACATGCACACATACACACAAAATCAGAAAGACCCCATGTTCATGTACTAGAAGAATTAATATTGTTAGAATGTCTATAGTATCAAAAGCAATATATAGAGAACCAGCAGTTAGCGTAATGGCTATGTCGCTGGACTCCCACGTAGTCGACTGCGGTTCGCGTCCCAGACCCGGTGGCTTAAAACTCACGCCAGGCATATGTGCGTGCGTGCCCAAGATCCTGAGAGGAGAATGGAGGAGAAGGGATTGCGGCGTGGGCATCCTCCCTGGGGGGTGATTTCTCGCTTTCTGTCTCTATGTCTCTCTCTGTCTGTCTGGCGAGTGCACGCGCCCTATAGCGAAAAACCTCTCCAAAAAAACAAAAAAAAAAGCAATATATAAATTCAATGCAATAATTACCAAACTACCAATGACCTTATTTATAGAAAAAGAAAAGAAATTCTAAATTTATCTGGAATCACAAAGACCCTCAAATAGCCAAAGAAATTCTGAGCAAAAAGAATGTAGCTAGAGGCATCATACTACTAGATTTCAAAATATACTATAATAACAGTACTAAAATATACCATAAAAACAAAAACAGCAAAAATATTGGCAAAAGAGTAGACACATAGACTGATGGCATAGAACAGAGAACCCACAAATAAATGCATATGTATATAGTCAGTTGATGTTTGACAAAGGTATCAAGAGTATTCTTTTAAGAAAGTACAATCTCTTCAATAAATGGTCCTGGGAAAACTGAACATCCATATGCAGTGGAATGAAGCTAGACACAACTCTAACCATACACAAAAATAACAACTCCATGTAGATTAAAAACAAACATAAAGCCTGAAATTATAAAGCTACTAGAGGAAAACATAGGGTAAACACTTTAAGATATTGGTATTGGCAAAGAATTCACAAACACAATTTCAAAAGCACAGACAACCAAAGCAACAATAGACAAATGGATTACATCAAGTGAAAAAGCTTATGCACATCAAAGACAACAATTAATAGAGTGAAGATACAGTTCACAGAATGGGAGAAAATATTTGCTTACGATCCATCTGACAAGGCATTGATAACCAGACTATTCTAGAAATTCCAGCAACTCAATAGTACAACAAATAACTAGAATAAAAAAAATATGCAAATGACAAGAAAAAATAGTTCTCAAGAGAAAACATACAAATGTCCAACAAACATAAAAAAATTATCATCATTAATCATTAGGAAACTGCAGATTAAAATACCCATGAGATATTATCTCACCCCAATTAGAATGGTTATCATCAAAAAGACAAAAGAAAAAAATAACAAATGTTGGTGAGGATACAGAGCAAGAGGCTCTCTTTTACACTACTGCCTTAAATGGAAATTAGTGCAACCATGTGGAAAACAATATGGAGGTTCTCAAAAAACTAAAAGTAGATCATTTGATGACTCAGCAATCCCACTACTGAGTATATATTCACAGGAAAGGAAATCAGTATGTCATAGAGCTATCTGCACTGCATTGTTTATTATAATACTATTCACAAAAGCCATATAGAAGAAACCTAAATGTTCCACTGTGATTACAATTTCCTTATCATTTCATCAGGTGTGTGTGTGTGTGTGTGTGTGTGTATGCATGTGTGTGTGTCATATACACACACACACATATTTATATAAAACAGTATATATATAATTATATATATAATTAAATGTATTATATATACTATAGTATATATATATAAATATATACACATACATAAATAATAGTATATATGTAATATATACATAGAATTTAATATACAATTAAATTTAATATATACTATACACACACATATATAATAGTATATATGTAATATATACACAGAATTTAATATGCAATTAAATTTAATATATACTATAGTATATATTACATATATATCTAGTATTACTTTATATAATATATAGTATGTATATCACAGTATCTGTATATGTAATATATAAATACGGTGTGTGTGTATATGTGTGTGTGTGTATCTCCCCAGAGATGTAAAAGGGAGGATGGCAGATGGTGGTATAGCTGTAAGCACACGGCACTCTGCAGTGCTGACCAACATGGTGGGAAGAGTCTATATTCGTGTTCAGTGACCTCCCTATACACAGCAGGCATCCGTGATCTGGTGCTGCCTGAGGCTGGGGTGAAGTCTGGCATCAGGGCCCTGTTGGGCATGCTGTATCTTACCTCCTGCCATCCTCTTGTATCTCTCATTCATGGAAGAAATAAAGAAACTATTTTTTAAAGTGTGGGGTTTTTGGGACCAGCAGTTAGTGTAATGGCTATGTCGCTGGATGCCCATGTAGTCGACCGCGGTTCGAATCCCGGACCTGGTGACTTAAACTCTCTCCGGGCACGTGTGCGTGCGTGCCCAAGATCCCAAGAGGAGAATGGAGGAGAAGGGATTGCAGCGTGGCCATTCCCCTTGGGGGTGATTTCTCATTTTCTATCTCTCTGTCTCTCTCTGTCTGTCTGGCGAGCACACGCACCCTATAGCAAAAATCTCTCCAAAAAAAGAAAAAAGTGTGGGTTCTTTTTTTTTAGTGTGGGGAAAAATGTGTGTTGTAGAAAGATTAAACACCGTGGGCTGAATGTATAAAAAGGGGAAGGAATCAAAGATATTATTGGACACTTCTAATAAATGAGTGAGTAGGGAACTGAGGTAGAAATGTCAAGATTGGCAAAAAAAAAAGGAAAGAGAATAATTATCTCAATTTGAACACATTGTATTTTAAGTGTCTACTTGATAACCAAGTGGAAAATTTAGGAGTCAGTTTGCTCTATGGGTTTGGAGATTAAATAGGGGGTCTCCACTACAGGTAAAATATGGGAAATATTCAGAAAAGGTATGAAAAATGAAACTGGCAGAAGGGATGAGAACATGGTCAAAAATGTCAAAATAATAATTAAATAAAATTAACACACTAGTTTCAACTGAATTTAAGGAGGGAAAAAAGGTAGACACTGATTTTAGAGTCTGGAGAATGATCCTCTAAATGACAAGATAGTTAAGCCCCTGAGAAACTAAAGAATTGGCAGATAAACAAGTTTTCTGGAGAGACCAATGTTGGAAGAAGGTAAAAAAAAAAAAAATGAATGAAGAGAGGAAGAACTTTAGAAAAATATTTTACCTACTTTGCAAATGAGCCAAGAGGATATCTAATGAACATGGCAATGCACATAATTTAGGACATTGATTTTTTTTAAAAAAAAAGAATTCCATTGCACTTAATTGTTTAATTTTATAATTTGCTTAAGTACATTATGTAGTCATGAAATAACAGAAAACCTATCAATTTTGTAACAAATTTGCCACTAGAACACAAGTGTTACAAAAAGCACCACTAAATCAAAGCCAAAATGGGAAAGGAGAAGACTCACATCAACTTCGTTGTCATTGGACATGTAGATTCTGGCAAGTTCACCACTACTGGCCATCTGATCTACAAATAGGGTGGGACTGACAGAAGAACCATCAAAAACTTTGAGAAGGAGGTTGCTGAGATGGAAAAGGGCTCCTTCAAGTGTACCTGCATCTTGGATAAACTGAAAGTTGAACGTAAGCGTGGTATCACCATTGACATCTCCCTGTGGAAATCTGGGACCAGAAAATCTTATGTGACTATCATTAATGCCCCAGGACACAGAGACTTTAGAAAAAAAAAAAAAAAAAAAAACGTGATTACAGGCCCATCTTCAGGGCAACTGTGTTGTCCTGATTGTGGCTGCTGGTGTTGGTGAATATGAAGCTGGTATCTCCAAAAACGGGCACACCCATGAGCATGCCCTTACGGCTTACACACTGGGTGTGAAACAACTAACTGTTGATGCTAACAAAATGGATTCTACTGAGCTACTCTATAGTCAAACGCGATATGAGGAAGTTGTCAAGGAAGTCAGCACCTACATTAAGAAAATTAGCTACAGTCCCAACATAGCAGCATTTGTGCCAATTTCTGGTTGGAATGGTGACATGTTGGAGCCAATTTCTAAAACACTACTTGAAGATCTGGATTTCATCCTACCACCAAGTCATCCAACTGACAGGGCCTGTGTCTGCCCCTCCAGCATGTGTTCAAAATTGGTGGTATTGGCACTGTCCCTATGGGCTGAGTGGAAACTGGTGTGCTCAAACTTGGTATGATGGTCACCTTTGCACCAATGTGACAACTGCAATAAAGTCTGTGGAAATGCACCGTGAAACTCTGAGTGAAGCTCTTCCTGGGGGACAATGTGGGCTTCACTATCAAGAAAGTGTCTGTCAAAGATTCAATGTGGCAATGTTGCTGGTGACAGCAAAAATGACCATCAACAGAAGCAGCTGGCGTCACTGCTCAGGTGATTATCCTGACCCATCCAGGCCGAATCAGTGCTGGCTGTGCCCCTGTACTGGATGACCACACGAATCACATTGCTCACGAGTTTGCTGAGCTGAAGGAAAGGATTGATGGCCATTCTGGTAAAAACCTGGAAGATGGCGCTGAGTTCTTGAAATCGGTGATGCTGCCATTGTGGATACAGCTCCTGGCAAGCCCGTGTGTGCTGAGAGCTTCTCTGACCCGCTCTGGGTCGTTTCGCTGTTTGTGATATTTGACAGTTGCCGTGGATATCATCAAAGCTGTGGGCAAGAAGGCTGCTGGAGCTCACCACGTCTGCCCAGAAAGCTCCGAAGGCTGCATGAATGTCCCAAGTCCTGCCACCCCAGCCTTAATCAGTGGTGGAAAAACAGTCTCAGAGCTGTTTGTCTCAACTGGCCATTGAAGTTTCATCGTAAAAGACTGGTTAATGATAACAATGTGTCGTAAAACTTTCAGGAGGAAAGGAAAATGTTCTGTGGGCCATGTTTTGTGTGTGTGTATGTGTGGTAGTTTTAAATGATTAATCCTTAAAATCAGTACTTCTTAATGGAAAAAATTTGATCAAAAATCTGTCACAAAGGTCCAGCAGTTAGCATAATGGCTATGTTGTTGGACTCCCATGTAGTTGACCGTGGTTCGAGTTCTGGACCCGGCGGCTTAAACTCAAGCTGGGTGCGTATGTGTGTATGCCCAAGATCCCGAGAGGAGAATGGAGAAGGGATTGCCATGTGACCATCCCCCCTGGGGGGGGGGGTGATTTCTTGCTTTCTGTCTGTCTCTCTCTGTCTTTCTGGCGAGTGCACGTGCCCTATAGCAAAAACCTCTCCAAAAAGAAGAAAAAAAAAATCTGTCACAAAACTGAATCCCACTTAAACAAAGTTTAATGAGAGAAAAAAGCTATCAATGACATTCAGTTTACACATGTATTATGGACTAAACTATGTCCTCTCAAAATTCTTATGTTGAAGCTCTAAGATTTCAGAATATAACTGAGGACCTTACAGAGGTAATTATTTTATGTTTTAAGAGGTTTTTGCCTTAGGGTGTGTTCACTTGCTGAAAAGAGAGAAGAGACAGAGACAGTGAGAGGGAAAGTAAGAAATCACTCCTGGGGGACATGGCCATGCCTCAATCCCTTCTCTTCCATTTTCCTCCCAGGATCTTGAGCATGCACGCACATGAGCCCAGAGTGAGTTTCAAGCCACCGGGTCCAGGATTTGAACCATGTTAGCCATGTGGGAGTCCACGATGTAACTGCTACGCCATCTGCTAGCCCCAGAGGTAATTCTTTTTAAGTAAGGTCTTCAGGGTGGGACTGTAATCCAATACGACGCGTGTCCTTAGGAAAAGGAGACAGGGTGCACGTGCACAAAGAAAAGACCACGTCAGGACAGAGTGAGAAGGTGCCCATCTATATCTCAGAGAGGAACCCTGGGGAAACCAAACTGCCAGCATCTCACTGTTGGACTTCCAGCCTGCAGAACTGTGAGGAAATACATGTATGTTGTTGAAGTCACTGGGTCTGTAATGTTTAGAAGGACAGCCTTAGCAAACTAATACAACATAAATACAATATACGAGGGGAGCAGTTTCACTGAGGGGAGGGAAAGAGGGGACAAATTAAAATTGCTACATTTTCCATTCATAGATCTCAGTAAAGGCCAAATTTCACTAGCTCTTTTCCCTTAAGTTAGAATTTAATATTTAATTAACACTTGAGTTTCAATGTTCCGAGTTTATTTTAAATATATTTTATTAATATTTTTAAGTCTGGTGTTTAAGCCAAGGAAATTCTAACTAGAATTAGTCTAATTAGACCATCCAAAATTATTCCATTTATTACCTGGAGAACTTAATTTAGCTATTACCAGACATAACTTTTGGCATAATACTAGGATTGCTTGCTAAAGTATCAAAAGATAGCAATTTATTTTTATTATTTTATTGACATAACATTTCTTGCCTTGAGGTTTCTACACTAAACCACCCTGGACTTCACTGCACAACTAAGGGGTCATGAATTAGTATTCCATTTTCACTGACTGAAATATAAATTCCAGTTTATATACACTTAACTCAAAACCAGGCTCTGCCTTCTCTTCCCAAGCATCAAGTGACTAAATTCCTCTCAGTGTGAAGAGCAAGTTATGAAAGTTGACTTGGGATTATTAAGAATCTGACACTACATTTAGAGGCATTAATTCTGTATATGATGCCCACAGCAATCACGTGCTGCGTGCATCAGCTTTAAATACGCACGTTGCCGATCAGCTCTTCTGTCACACAGAATGCCTCATGAGAGGGCATTTCACTTACACAATACGTGTGAGGCATTTACACTTAGGAATCTCTCAGACCGGAAATTTATGCCATCTTCATTCCAAATTTCCGTGCCATGTGGTTAGATCCTGGAATGCCAGTTTGCCTCCTTGCTCTACGTGTTGATGTGAATCCTTGTCTCGAGAACTCCAGCCATTTAGGAAGAAATCCGTGACTACAAGGTAGGCAGTATTTTTACTTGGTACCCAGACACCTACAGGACAAAATATATATATAAAGACATGTTTTCTTTCTGAACTATGCTGCTCGCATTTTTGGTAAAAATGTTTCTTTCGCAGGTTTTGCAGCTGGAAATGCGGCACCTGCCTGTATGTGTGCACAAGGACGCTCTGCAAGAGAAGACCATTCAAAGGTCAGAACAGACGGTAGCACAGGAAAGCTCTCCAGGTGGCCTCACTCCAACTCAGTTCTCCCTCCTTTCTCATTTTAGCTCCTGAGAAAGCCTGCACAATTTCTAGAGAATACAACACCCTGAGATAAGGAGAAGACTGCGCCAAACAGACACAGATTTGTTTCAGTCCCTCTTGAAAACAAGACGTTCTTCAGTCTTTTAGCCTAGCGTATCATGTCGCCCGAGAGTATAAACCCTGGGATGGGTTGCTTTCTGGGGCTCCTCTCCTGCAAGTGGGGTACTCACTGATGAAATGTCCTCAGTCTTGGACAGCTTTCCTGAGCGTCGGGGTCATGCTTACCATAAATTCTAGGCTTCCAATGCCCACTTGCTGCTTGTCTGTAATATGTCCACTTCATGTCACGTGTGTGTGGGGGGGGGCTCCATCTCACTGGACCCCGACAAGCTGGTCACCAGTGCAAAGTGAACCTGTGTCATATCTATATGTTTTTAAAATAATTACTTCTTTAATTTTATTTATTTATTATTATTTTTCAGTTTGCTATAGAGCACATGTACACCAGAGAAAGAGGGAAAGTGAGAAAGCAAGCCACCTGGTCCAGGGCTTGAACCACAGTCAGCCATGAGGAAGTCCAGCATCCAAGCCACCATACCACCGGCTGGCCTCACACCTATATTTTTTTATTTGAGGAGTCTGTGAATAACACAAAGGGCATGTGGGTAATAGAAAGCATGAGTTGGCCACTATTAACCTTCCAAGCCTTTGCCATGGAGTAGGGAGAAGCAGCAGTCAGTGAGGCCAGCTGAGACAAGGAGACCACCTCAGACCTCACACTGCCTTCTGAAGGACCTGGGTACAGCCCCGACTGCCCCTCCCACATCTCATTGTAGCTAGTAATCTCCCAAGTCTGCGTCACAGAGCAGTCAGTGAGGCCAGCTGAGGCAGGGAGACCACCTCAGATCTCACTGCCTTCTGAAGGACCTGGGTACAACCCCGACTGCCCCTCCCACATCTCATTGTAGCTAGTAATCTCCCAAGTCTGCGTCACAGAGCAGTCAGAGAGGCCAGCTGAGGCAGGGAGACCACCTCAGATCTCACTGCCTTCTGAAGGACCTGGGTACAGCCCCGACTGCCCCTCCCACATCTCATTGTAGCTAGTAATCTCCCAAGTCTGCGTCACAGAGCAGTCAGAGAGGCCAGCTGAGGCAGGGAGACCACCTCAGATCTCACTGCCTTCTGAAGGACCTGGGTACAGCCCCGACTGCCCCTCCCACATCTCATTGTAGCTAGTAATCTCCCAAGTCTGCGTCACAGAGCAGTCAGTGAGGCCAGCTGAGGCAGGGAGACCACCTCAGACCTCACACCGCCTTCTGACTGTCCCAGCTGAACCTCTCCAGTTCAGCCCCAGGTGCACCTGGTCCCAAGAGACTGGGAAAGGAGCCAACACCTAAAGCTGGCTAGATACACACTTCTCTGATCCGAAGACCAGGCCCTCTACCAAGAATATGTCTGAGAAGTAGAGCTCTTCTTCCTCCCACCCAGCTCCAGCACCACAGAATTGACACCAGAAAAGCAGGAAGTATATACTCCATCAGATGACTAGAAACCAGCACAGAGGCGCAAGAAATATGGGAAATAAGGAAACATGTCTCCCTCAATGGAGCAGAGCAACTCTTCATCAACCATGCACTGCACGAAAGAATTCACGGGGGCATCAGAAAAAGAATTCAGAATATTCAAGGTGACGAGATGAGGAAGTCTTTCCAGGATTTGAAGGAAAAGAAAGACACCACACAAAAGAATCAATCAGAATTTCTAGAGATAAAGACAGTAACACAGGAAATCAAGTCCTAGCTCTAAAATATTTATAGCAGAATGGATCATGCAGAAGACAGAATATCTGATCTGGAAAATGAAACCTCTGGCTTAAATAAAACCACCAAAAATATATTTTTTAAATACTTTTTTTAAATGAGGACAGCATACAAAAAATACTAGACACTATTAAATGCCCAAATATCTGAAAATTAAGTATTCCAGAAGAATCGAATAAGGACATAGATGATCTATTCCATGCAATACTTGCAAAAAAAACTTCCCAAACCTACAGAAGTATTCTGGCATCCAGATCCACAAAATATAAAAGACCCCACATAAATATAAAAAGTTCCGCTCCACTGCAAATCACCCAGATTGGTAAAAGCCATAAGTAAAGACAAAATTCTAAAAATGGCAAGAGAGAAACACCAGGTCACTTATAAAAGTTGTCTTATTAGGCCAAAAGAAAACCTCTCAACTGAAACAATGCAGGCAAGAAAAGAGTGGGACCAGCAATTAGTGTAATGGCTATGTCGCTGAACTCCCATGTAGCTGACCGTGGTTTGAGTCCCGAACCCGGTGGCTTAAACTCACGCCACTCACATGTGCATGCGTGCCCAAGATCCCGAGAGGAGAATGGAGGAGAAGGGATTGCAGCGTGACCACCCACTGGGGGGTGATTTCTCGCTTTCTGTCTCTCTGTCTCTCTCTGTCTTTCTGGAGAGCGCACATGCCCTATAGCAAAAACTCCTCAAAAAAAAAAAAAAAAAATTCAACCAAGAATACTATGCCTGGCAAGGTTATTATCCTTCAAATTCGAAGAATGAATAAAATAATTCCCCGACAAAGAAAAACTGAAAGATTTCACCAATACCAGACCAGCTCTCCAAGAAGTACGGAAGGGAGTACTGTATCAAGAAAAACTAAAGAGAACCAAACAGAAATAAGAGAACAACAACAAAATCCCAAGAAAATGGCTAACAAAATGGTAGGGATAAGTCTGCACATATCGATAATAGTGCTGAATGCTAATAGATTAAATTCTCTAGCCAAAAGACAGACTGACTGAACGGGTAAAAACAATAAAATAAAATAAAATAAAATAAAATAAAATAAAATAAAATAAAATAAAATAAAATAAAATAAAATAAAAACCAGAAACCCTCCATTTTCTGCCTATAAGAAATGCATCTCATGGATAAAGACATACATAGACTGAAAATAAAGGGCTGGAAAAAGCTATTCCATGCAAATGAAAATCAAAAAAAGACTGGAGTCATGATACTAATATCAGACAAAAGAGGCTATAAGACAAAAACTGTAAGAGCAGACCAAGAAAGACATTTTATAGTGCCAAAAGGGCTATTTTGCCAATAAGATATAACACTTGTAAATATATTTCCATCCAACACAAGAGAACCAGAACACATGATAGAAAGACTGCTAAATCTGAAGGGAAAGATAGACTGCAACACACTAATCATTGGCGATCTCAGCACCCCACCTTATCCTTTGGAGAGATCATCCAGACAAAAAATAAACAAAAAGATAAGGGATCTAATGACACCATGAACTAAATGAACTTGACAGACAGCTATAGAACTTTCCACTCAACAGCCACAAAATATACATTTTTCTTACCCCTGCATAGAACCTTTTCAAACACTGACCATATGATGGGGCACAAAACAAGCCTTTACAAATACAAAGGCATAGAAACTACAACCAACATCTTCTCTGATTATGATGGAATTAAACTGGAAATTAATTTCAGAAAAAAAAGCCTTGAAAATACACAAACATATGGAAACTGAACAACCTACTCCTGAATGACCTCAAAACCACTGAAGATATTAATATTGAAGTCAAAGGTTCATTGAAACCAATGATCATGAGTACACGAGTTTCCATAACCTAAGGGACACAGCAAAAGCAGTCATAAGAGGGATGTTCATAGCAATTAGTGAACATGGGAAAAAGATGAAAGGTGGCAAATAGACAACCTAACAACACACCTCAGGGAATTGGAAAAACAGCAACAACAAAAATGCCAAGAAAAAATAAATAATAAAGATTCAAGCAGAAATAAATTAGAGAATAAAAAGAACTATACAGAAAATAAATGAAACCAAAATTCAGTTCTTTGAGAAGATAAAACTGATACACTATTAGCTAAACTAATTACAATGAGAGAAAAAGAAACCAGATAATATAAATTCTCAGTGAAACAGGCAGTATTACAAAAGATATAACAGAAATATAAAAGATCATTGTAAAACACTATGAGCGACTATACACCAACCAGAAAACTTGGATGAGATGGACAAATTCTAGACACATATACTCTACCAAGATTGAATCAGGAGGACATAGAAAGCCTGAATAGAAATATTACAAGCAATGAGATTGAATCAGTAGTAAATAACCTTCAAACAAAGAAAAGCCCAGGTCCCAATGGTTTCACCTCTGAATTCTACAAAACTTTTAAAGAAGAGCTAACCCCCATTCTACTCAAACAATTTCTAAAGATTCAAAAGGAAGGAACCCTTATCCACAAAACAGACAAGGACATAACAAAAAGAAAAAAAATTACAGACCAAGATCTCTGATGAATATAGATGCAAATATTCTTAAGATACTAGCAAATCATATCCAATGACACATTAAAAACATTATAAACCACAACTAGGTAGCATTTATTCCAGGGATGCAAGGATACTGCAACAAATGCAAAACCATAAGTGTAATACACCACATTAATGGAAAAAGGATACAATCATATGATAATATCAACTGATGCAGAAAAGCACTTGATAAAACACATTCCTTTATAATTAAGACTCAGTAAAATCAGCATTTAAGAAACATTTATCAACACAATATATATATATATGTATGTGTATATATATACACACACACACATATATACACGTATATATATATATATATATATATACACACACATATATAAATACATATGTTATTTATACATATATATATATAGATAGATAGATAGATAGATAGATAGATAGATAGATAGATAGATAACATCATACATCAAAAGCTTTCAGCTTTTCTGGGACCAACAGTTGGTGTAATGGCTATGTCACTGGACTCCCATGTAGTCGACCACGGTTCAAGTCTCAGATCTGGTGGCTTAAAATCACACTGGGCACGTGTATGTGCATGCCCAAGATCCCAAGAGGAGAATGGAGAAGGGATTGCAGTGTGGCCATCCCCCAGGGAGTGATTTCTTGCTTTCTGTCTTTCTGTCTGTCTCTCTCTGTCTTTCTGGCAAGCACACACACCCTATAGCAAAAAAAAAAAAAAAAAAAAAAAAAAGCTTTCAGCTTTTCCAAAATTAGAAACTAGAAAAAAGAAAAGGCTACCCACTTTCTTTTTTTTTTTTTTTTTTGAGAGGTTTTTGCTACAGGGCGCATGCGCTTGCCAGACAGACACAGAGAGACAGACAGAAAGTGAGAAATCACCCCCCAGGGGGGATGGTCACACCACAATCCCTTCTCCTCCAGTCTCCTTTCGGGATCTTTGGCACGCACGCACACGCACCCGGTGTGAGTTTAAGCCTCCGGGTCCGGGACTCGAACCACGGTCAACTACGTGGAAGTCCAGCGACATAGCCTTTATGCTAACTGCTGGTCCCAAGGCTACCCACTTTCTTCACACTATTTCAATATAGTACTGGAAGTCCTAGCCAATGCAACCAGATAAGAGTCTAAAATAAAAGGCATTCAAGTAGAAAAAGAAGAAGTAAAGAGAAATTATCTCTATTTGCAATGATATGATTCTACACATAGAACACCCAAAATAAGTCACACATACACACACACACACAAACTCTTGAAAGTGATAAATAAATACAGTAAAGTGGCAGGATGCAAAATCTACATATAAAAATCTGTAACATTTCAACACACGAACAAGGAGCAGACTGAGGTAGAATTAAGAAATCAATCCCGTTTACAATAGCCACAAAAAGTACAAGATACCTAGGAATGAATCTAACCAAAGAAGTCAAAGAAAACTATGAAAAAGAAGTCAGAGGAAAACTATGAAAAACTAAAAAACAAACAAAGAAAAATTGAAAATGACACAAAAAAGTGGAAAGACATCCCATGTTCCTGGACAGGAAGAATTAATATAATCAAAACATAAATCCTACCCAAAATTATCTACAAGTTTAATGCAATATTAATCAAATTACCAATCAAATTACCAGAGATATTTTTCACTGATTTAGGAAAAAAAAAAAAAAAAAAAAAACAATATAGAATTTGTCTGGAATCATAAAAGACCCTGTATTGCCAAAGCAATACTGTGCAAGAAGAGTGGAGTAGGCAGTATCTCACTCCCTTACCCTGAAATATCTTACAAAACTGTAATAATCAAAACACCATGGTACTGGCACAAAAATGGACATGTGGACCAATGGAACAACATAAAGACCCAGAAATAAACTCCAAAACACGTAGCCAACTGATTTTTGCCAAAGGACTCTGTGAACACAGTGGGGAAAAGAAAATATCTTTAACAAATGGTGCTGTAAAAACTGGATACCCACCTGCATAAAGATGAAACTGGACCACTACCTTTTACCATGAATAAAAATCAACTCAAAATAGATCAAAGATCTAAACCTAAAACCTCAAACTGTAAAACTGGTGGTGGATAATGCAGGGAAACTCTGGAAGACATCAGAGTAGGCAAAGATTTCTTAAATAAGACCCCCAAAGCACAGACAATAATCCCAAAAATAGACAAGGGGGACTATATAAGATTAAAAAAAACTGTTCAACAAAAGAAACAATTATTAGAGGGAATCATTCTTCCAGTCCTCAGAATGGGAGAATGTATCTGCAATCTATGCTTCAGATAAGAAACCAATAACCAGAATATACAGGGAACTCAAGTGGCTTACCTGTAAAAAAAATGATGAACCCAATTAAAAGATGGCAAATAAGTGGAACAGACAACTCTCCAAGGAAGACATGCAAACTACCAAAAAGCACAAGAAAAATCGCTCGACATCCCTTGTCATAAAAGAGATGCAAATTAAAACCACAATAAGATATTACCAAACCCCAGTCAGAATGACTAGATGAAATAATAAATAAAAATGAGAAATGCTGGCGAGGCTGTGGTGAAAAGGCAACTCTCCTAGACTGTTGGTGGGAACAGAAATTGGCACAGCCACCATGGAGAACAATATGTGGAAGTTCCCCAAAGATCTACAAATAGTACTACCATACGATCCAGCAGGTCCACTCCAGGGTACCTACCCAAAGTCTAGGAATACCCGTAGTCAGAAAAGTCTCACACATCCCTGTTTATTGTGGCATTATTCACAATTGCTAAGACACGGAATGAACTCAAATGCCCATGAACAGAAGACTGGATTGAGAAAGTGTGGCCCGAGCATACTGTGGAACACCACTCAGCTATAGAATACAGGACCCCGGCACTGAGGAAGTATGCAAGTGAGAGAACACCTGAAGCAAATATAGGACAAATATATCCTGAAGACAGCATGGAACCCAGTGTGGCTGTGCAGAGTTATGAGAATTAAGGTTGTGTCTTAGCCTGGCTCCTCTGGAGAATCCTGACTGCGATGGCACCTTAGGTGCCTTGCCCTCACTGAGTCACGGCTGCCATATTGTCCACTTCAGTTCTCTGAGTTCTTTTCCTCTCTTCCATTAGGTCAATGCCTTACTATTCAATGAGATTTTTTTCCTTCAATATTCCCAAGAGACTTAGCCCCTGCCTAAACAGTTGCAGTGACAAGGATGTTAGCGCTTTGTAAGACAACCAAACTATCTTCCAAAAGCTCTGTTAGAAATTGCCTCCTTACAGTATTCCAAAATCGGTTTTCCCATTACTTTGACCTATGAGTATTTTTTTGGAGAGCTTTTTGCTACAGGGTGCGTGCGCTCACTGGACAGACAGAGAGAGACAGAGAGACAGAAAGAGAGAAATCACCCCCCAGGGGGGATGGCATGCCACAATCCCTTCTCCTCCATTCTTCTCTCGGGATCTTGGGCATGCACACACGCGCCCGGCGTGGGTTTAAGCCACCGGGTCTGGGACTTGCACCGCAGTCGACTACGTGGGAGTCCAGCGACATAGCCATTGCACTAACTGCTGGTCCCTAAATAAAATTAATTCTTAAAAAAAAAACCTCGAGACACCCGAACCCTAACTCTCTGACTAGCACACAAACCCTCTAGCAAATTAAGTATATATATAAGCACATTCCTCTTAAAGGGGGACGTGCGTATAAATTATTTGTAATTTTTCTGCATAGAATCTTTGTCTATTTTCATCTGGTTTTTTTAAATTTAATTGATCATGTATTTATATCAATAAAGATCATGAATGTTGGGACCAGCAGTTAGCGTAATGGCTATCTTGCTGGACTCTGATGTAGCCTACCATGGCTCAAGTCCCAGACCCGGTGGCTTAAACTCATGCTGGGTGTGTGTGCATGTGTGCCCAAGATCCCGAGAGGAGAATGGAGGAAAAGGGATTGCGGCGTGGCCATCCCCCCTGGGGGGTGATTTCTCACTTTCTGTCTCTCTGTCTCTCTCTGTCTCTAGCGAGCACATGCACCCTGTAGCAAAAACCTCTCAAAAAAAAAAAATAGATCATGAATGTTTATTTTATATACTGAGTTAAAATCCAATACGACTTTACTTTTTTTGCTTTGTGTACATCTCTCAAATTGTTTCTATTTGGGCCATCAGGAACTATTTCATTATCGGCGATGGAGCGCGTATGCACACCCATGAGGCTGAAGAGAGGGTGGGCACCTTCCAAAAGCTCTGGTCGTGCAGCATCCCCTTCCTGCGCAGTGGCCCAGATTAGTGTCTTTCAGGCTGAGTGGGCCGAGGACTTGAACCACGTCACCAGGCAGGATGCAGCTTCTCTTCGCAAGCTCACGACCACTGCACCGTGGAATTCTTCCAGAAGCTCTATCAGTTCGCTCTATGTCCCTTAGATGTCCTCCTATCATTCAGTGTGTCTGATCACAAACATGCATATGGGTGTTTCTGCTTTTCAGCTTCTTTACTGTCTAGCACTGCACCATACCCCAGGCTCATCTTGTATATCCCCTGCTTCAGTCTACTAAGTAGCTGCTTCTCCAAGGAGTCCTAGTTCCCTTAATTAGAGAACGCTATTAATGTCAGCATTGTAGGCTGAGTGTGCTCATTGCTCCTGAGAGTCATTGCTTCAAGGTCATCTCAACTGACAGGGCAAGGACATACCATGTGTGTGTCTAAACCCATGTATGTGTACACAGACATATCAGTATTGACTTACATAACCATCTGTATACATTCAGATGCCACTTTAACTAAATATAACTTATTGGGTCAAACCCTAGGAAGTTGCTATTTTATGTATCAAAAGTGGTCAAACATAGGCAATTTTATGTGGCTCAGCCTACCTCGTGTAGAAAAGCGCATAAAACAGAAACCAATACCAACAAAAAAAAGAACACGGCCCACATGTACGTACCCACCACGCATCCCTTCTCCCCAGTCCTGGTTACTCTCCTAATCTGTACTGAATACTCCTGTTGTTCCCCTTATCTATAAAGTAAGCTTCAATACTTACGCGTGCTTTGCAAAAATGCATGGCTTTTTCTGCTTTCACTTCTAGTAGTGGAATGGGAACACGCAGTATTCTCTGTCTCGCAAGATTCTTCATGTGTTCGTGTATCGTCAGTCCATTCGTTGTCATTGCGTAGAGTAACTTATCGTAGGAATGTGCACCAGTGTACTTAGCCATTTTACGTGGATCGATCCTGGGTAATGTTATTCTGAATAGAAAACAAAGGAACAGCATGAGTATATTTCAACTCATCTTCAGATTCTTGTTATGATCAAACTGCAAAGTCATGGCTATTTTAAAGGAAGCAGCATCAGGACTACCTGTGACTTAAACAACGTCTTAGAACACAAAATCGCCATGAAGCCTTCTGATTATAATTTGGCCTCTCGACTAATTCTGCCTCCAGGGAGAAAATTATATGATCCAACACAATATTCCAGATCCGGGAGCAACTGGACTTCTCGTTGTAAATGAAACATTTTGGCATTATGTTTTCATGCATTGTTCTCAGGGCTTTGGTTAACAAGTCCGTCTCAAAGAGATAGCTCTTCTTGGTGTGTTGGAAAAACAGACTCCAACACATGAAGACCCTTGAGAGGCAGGCAGGCCCGTCCACAGCCAGACACTTCCTGTGTGCTTCACCGTGTTCAAACAAGAGCCTGACGTTCCTGCTTAAACTGCAATATCTCGCGCCTATGCCCCCGAACATGGGCAGATCAATAAGACACTTCAACAAAAATCCTCCCAGAGTTTTATTAATTTTTATTATTGGTTAGGTTTTTTGGTAAGTATTCTATCTTTCATGCAATCTGTACTTTCCATAAGATAGTTTCTTTTCCCCGTCCTAATTATATACTATTGTCTGTGACAGCATTTTTTTACTAAAGTGCAAAATTCAAAATAGAGCATTTAAGAGAACTGCTGCAAATATTTTAAAGAAAAATATAGATAACTGTATTTCCAAAAGTGCTGTATATGTGTTCAAAATACCTTCAGGGGGTTGCATTTAATTCAGAGAAAAGTAGGTCAAACCTTCTAAGATCAATTTCTAATCAAATAGCTACTCTGTACTCTTATAATATTTATTTTTTAGCTCTTTCATTAATGTCATTCCATATTTTTCTCCCAAACAGAATTACATGACTTTTATGTTAACCACCACATTTTTTTAATTTCTTTTATAGATTCCAGTTGTCAGAACAAAAGAGAAAGCAACGCACCTTTAAAACACATTGTACAGGAGGCTTTCATTTTTATCTCCACTAAATGCACTTTAATTATGTTTTATAACTCTAGGAAACTTTAAAAAAAAAAAACACCTTTTCTTTAATTTCCCTTTATCATATTAGAATATTTAAATGAATAAATTTAGCTGAATGAGCACTATCAGATAAGCACAATATACTTCAAGAATTTGGCAGTTCCTGGCATAATTTTATAGCTTGTTAGAAAACACAAATCGCTTGAAGGTTGAGAAATGGGATGAGTTGGTTTGAGTGCAACTGCCAGTCACTGTGTATCGCCCTCTGCTGGGAAGCCTGGGCATTTCAATCACGTACAGGACCACAAGGAAACAGCTTAGTCTGGATAGAAGGGGGGAGAAAGAATAAATCAAATTAATTTGAGAATAGTGAGTTTACTAAGCATACTCTACAATTTTAATACTCTATGTTAAATTATTAAATATTCTGTTTCAATTATTTTAGTTCAGTGGTCATTTAAGGAGGAAAGAGTATAATTGATTGTATTTTCCATGAAAGTAGAGATCCTTCCCTACTTTGCTTATTTTTATTCACCAGAAGTGGGTGCTTAGTAAATATTTGAAAGATATCTGTTGAAAACTGAATGAATGGATGGCAGACACCATACTCAATAAATTATTTATTGACAGATTTCCTGTAGTAGAAAATGAGTTTAGTGAAGGGAAATTTAAATGGAGAACATAGCAATCCAAAGTTGTTCATCTCGGGACCAGTGGTTGGCATAATGGCTATGTCACTGGACTCCCATGTAAGTCAACCATGGTTCAAGTCCCAGACCCGAAGGCCTGAACTTACTCTGGGTGCATATGCCCAAGATCTCGAGAAGAGAATGGAGGAGAAGGGATTGTGACATGGCCATTCCCCCTGGGGGGTGATTTCTCATTTTCTGTCTCTCTGTCTCTCTCTGTCTTTCTGAAGAGCACGTGCGCCCTATACCACAAACCTCTCAAAAAAAAAAAAAAAAAAAAAAAGAAAAGAAAAAAAGAAAGAAAAGAAAGTATTGTTCATCTCTACTATATTTGTCCATAGTCTTATTTTGAAGCAAATTAATATAAAATGAATAGTACCAGAAATGTAATGAGATTTCATAAGTACCTAATACTATAAAAGATTTTGATGAGAGGCCAGCAGATGGTTTGGTGATTATGGTGCTGGATCCCCCCCACATGGCTTACCATGGTTTGAGTCCTGGACCTGGCACCATGAAAATCATGCCAGGCACATGTGTGTGCACACCCAAAATCTCTGAATGGAGGAAAAAGGATTGCAGTGTAGCCATTCTCTCTGAAGTGTGATTTCTCACTTTTCCTTTCTCTGTCTCTCTCTGGAGAGTGCACATCCATGGCAAAAATCAAAAAGATGTTTATGAAGTAAAATAATTCAAATTTGTGAATTTATGTGATTGATTAAAGTGTCAATCTGAATTATACTAATGCCTGAAGACCTTTAGAATGACTCAAAAAATTTTTGAGTTCTTTATACCTATACATTTCAAACTTCTGTAAGTTATGATATAGAGTATAAACTATCTGGCCTATGTAAATTTCAATTTTATCATTATTATTATTATTTGTAAGGCTAGTGCCTTGAATAAGAACAAAGTCAATAATTCTTTAAACATGAGAATTTGAAGCCCTGGCTGATAACACAGACCCTAGCATGGAGTGGATTCTTGGGTATTTATTGAGTTATTTTCATTTAATTTAGGTGCTGTCTATATGTGTTCAATACAAGTAGGTGGGAAAACACTTACATGCACTTGGCACCAACAGAATTTCTACCAGTAGCACATATAAGCTTATTGAAAGCATAAAAAATATAAAGAAATAAATAAAGTCTGACATTAATAAGGAGCCAGTTGAATTAATATGCTTATATAGAATATTGTAATTATCCTAGAAATTTACCACTTTTCATATTGGTGTGATAAAATGAAAATTAAAATTTAGTTCGATCAAAGTCATGCGATCAAGGAGACTGAAGATCCAGCCCAAGTATGAAAGGACTCCTCCCTGTCCCTCTCTCCTCTGTCTTGCCACATCACAGTCCCCAATCACACCTCTGTCCAGTGGCTTAGCCTGCTAAACTCCACAAGTTCTGTCTCTTAGCCCGATACCTCTTTTTCCCTTTCTATGAATAGTTCTTCCACTTGGAAACCAAGTGTGTGCTAGAATTAACTAGTAAAATCTAAGTTGAATGTTGTATAAGCAAGGTTTACAGCAACAAGCCACAGTGAACTTTGTTTTAGAAATAAAGAGCTTCATCTCTTTTTATGAAAAACTTTTGTGGCTAGGGGAAAAAGTCCTACTTTTCAAAGGGATCACTCTTATGCCTTGACACTTCAGTATGGCTTGGCAACACAACACAACGTAATATTATAATGTAATGTTTTAGAAGTGCCTAGAAGAGCCTATGGATGTACCAGTCAGTTCAACAAACCGGTTTTAGGGACTGAATTATGTCCCTCACAAAATCCATAAGCTGAAGTTCAAACCCCTAGCACCTCTGAATATGACTACATTTGGAGGTAGAAGCCTTATTGGCATTCATTTCCATGATTTTCATGTCCTTTATTTATGAAAAATCAGAGGATAACCCACATTAATTTTATTACAGTGTGCTATAAGTGAAACTCTTAAAGACTCAGGAAAGTTTTTGCAAAACTATCACCAACCACGAGGGCTATGATGGTCTCGTAAAATGTGCCTGCTAATGATTTGTTGACTTGTTCTTGAAAAAATGAATGGCTTCTCAAGTGTCAAATGATTAAATGGTAGAAGAAAAACCAGGTTTTTAAACATGCAACGCAAGCTGAATTGGGAGCATGGAAAATAAGTATTTAGAATTTCTTAGTTATTTAGAAGATTCTGATCAAATTCCGGCAATCTAAGTCATGATGTAAAATTAACCTTGCTCTCTCCAGCTCATCGTCTGAAATGCTAAGATTAAAGTTATACGGTTAGTACTTGTCGGTGCCTCTCCTGTTACACCAGCAGGCTGGGGTGAGTTCCGAACCCTGTCTTCCCCAGCCCTGCCACCCGCTCCCAGTGTATGCATACTGTCATTCTGTGCATCTGCAGGCAATCAATAAATACTAGAGGAAAAACACGATGAAAGTGTTTTAAAAGAAAGTCCCAGTTACTTAGATAGGACCCTGTGAATGGAGAGCAAGTGGACTGAGAAAATTAAGCACTTTTCGAGTGCAATCATTTTAAAAATCCGTGGCAGGGAATCGTGAGTAGGGAGAAGTAGTTTCCAGAAAAGGTAGTCATGGAGCTGTCATCACCTACACCGAAGTAAGAGGGTGTCCCCTTGATCCCAGTACATATGCAAAGCTTAAAACGGTCAAAATAGACCCTGGATAGAAGGCTTTCTTTTTTGTATTCTCACCAAAACATTGTTCATTCCTTATTACAATTGATGTGAAGAACGTACATTGGAGTGGTTGTGATTGGATGGGAGAGAAATATGATTAATATGATTAATTTAATATTAATAGCAGGGCGATGGCATTAAGCAACAGGAGGAGATGGTTTTTAGCCTGAACCCCAAGTAGAAATTAATCTTATTGTTTAAATGGAGCTTATTTAGTTCCATTCTCATCTTGGGACCAGCCAAGGGCATAATGGTTACGTTGCTGGAGTGCCGCGTCGTCCACCGCAGGTCGAGTCCCAGACCAGCAGCTTACAGCTCACACCAGGCACGTGGGGGGGGGGGGGGGGGGGCCAAGAATCCCAAGAGGAGAATGGAGAAGGGACGGAGGCCATCCTCCCCTGGGGGCAGGGTGTCTCTCTGTCTCTCTCTGACTCTCTGACAAACATATGTGCCCTATAGGAAAAAAAAATCTCTCTAAAATAATTAATACATCTCATCCTTTGGAGAGGAAAACAAAACAAAAATGAAACAAGCTAGAATGAGCGGTGAGCTATCAGAATACAGTTGACAGTGGGAAGAGCGGCACTTGGGACCCAGACTAGGAAAAGTGGGGCAGAGTCAAGTATAAATAAAGCCCTTCTAAAGAGCAACTAGTAGAGCAGGCAGCAAATACGCTCCGAGCATCCCTGGAAGAACCCCCATTGAGTAGAACTCAGAATCTAGTGTTCACTGCATTACCAGAACATAACAGCCATTACAGACCGCAAAAGACGAGCTAGATTACCTTTTTTTTTTTTTTTTGAGAGGTTTTTGCTATAGGGCATGTGTGCTCGCTGGAAAGACAGAGACAGAGAGATAGAAAACGAGAAATCACCCCCCAGGGGGGATGGCCACACTGCAGTCCCTTCTCCTCCATTCTCCTCTCGGGATCTTGGGCATGCACGCACATGTGCCTGGTGTGAGTTTAAGCCACTGGGTCTGGGACTCGAACCATGGTCGACTACATGGGAGTCCAGCAACATAGCCATGACGCTGACTGCTGGTCTCTAGAGTATCTTCTTAATAGTGTGGTAAACCCGAACATCAGTTCAACAGTGTTGCTCTGGCTAAGTGTTTTGCAAACTCTAACTCGAGGCGCCTCTCCTATGGTGATTTTTATCTGTGTGTCTTTGTACATCGGATATGCTCCGATAAAAGGTTGCCTGCTAGCTTCTTCGACATGTCTTGGAACAAGGTTTCTCTCACACACCTGTTAACAGCTGGCTTGTAGTAGAACCCCGTGGAGAGTTCTATGCTCCTTTTTATTCTAAGCTGTTGCCCTGAGTTCTACGCCGTTGCTTTTATACTGACTCCCCTTCTAGAAAATCATTACACGTTCAGAAGTGCCCTTGGTCAAGTTCTACTCTGACATTTCATCAGAGTCAGAGCCGGCGTTTTTCTTCTCTTCCTGGGACAGACTGGAGTTGTCGCTTCAGATGCAAAGCTCAGGGATGTCTTTCATTCTTTCGCAGTCGTCCTCCCTCAGGTCTCTCTGACGTCCTCTGAAGTCAGGCCCAGTGCCCCTTTGTTCTGGTACCAGCGGTGACAGGGACAGCAGGTCTTGCTCCACGTCACCTGTGTCGTGTCAGGCTGATGGTGAGCTCATCTGCCTGGCTGCTGCCACACCAGTCATTTGTCCACCAATATCTGAAAGCATCCCGCCCGCTGCACACCACCGTGAGACAGGCACAAAGATGCCATCGGAAGAATTGAGAATTTAGAATTAAAATGCAGAGTGTACAGCCACCCAAACACAAAGGCAGAAGAGGCTGATTCTGCCTGAGGCACCAGGCAGTGCTTTCTGCAGTGCCTGACTCCTACTCTGGGTCTTAGCAGGTGAAAAATTTTTTATTGTGTTTTGTTTTGTTTCCTGAAGCTAATTCTGGCTTTTAAGCTAATGAGGAGGATGAAGAAAGGTGAAGAATTGGTGTCGGTGGGAGCAGCTGGTTTACATATGGCAACTAGAATTAGGCTCGATTGTGAGCAACCGGACACACACACGGTCATGGGAACAAGAATGCAGTCAGGGGCCAGGACTCAAACCTGCAGGGACTTAGGCTCCTTCTGTCTGGTTTACTCTGCTTTGGTGGGTGCCATTGCCAAGGTCACCCCAAGGTCCGACCAAGATGGACCTTTCAGACCTAGGAATGTGTCTGCATTCCAGCCAGAAGTGACACCTGGCTGCTCGTGGTTCCAGTCCCGGGCCCAGCAGCTGGGTCACACCAGGTGCGTGCATATGTAAGGGGAAGAGGCTGCACTGTGGCCCCCCGGAGTGACTTCTGACTTTCTCTGTTTTCCTCCAGGAAGTACATGCATCCTATAGCAAACTTTATAAAAAAATCAAGACAATGCCACTACATTTCTGAACTCTCCGCCAAAGACCACCTCCTCTGTTTTCCCAGACTCCCACTCACACTCCAGTGTCATATTCCAGACCTGCTCCTGCGCATGCCTGCAGCCCCTCCGTGAGCTCAGCTGCTTCCCGCGTGCTGGTCTCCACGGCCCACCTGCCCACGTGTTCCTTCTAGGGCATTCCTTCATCCGATCTTCCCGGTCACCCTCTATTCTCTCAGGCCCCCAGTCACCTTCTTACCCAGCTTGAAAAGCAGTCAGGATAATCCTCCCCCGCATATACCCCCACCCTCCAACTCGCCGGCCTCCTTCTCCGTGCTACTTCCCCAGCCAACCACGAACCCTCTCCATGTTCGCCCGCCCCCCGTGTTGCTGACTGTACTTGGAGAAAAACTACACACCCTTCTCACTTTCAGTCATCCTGCCGATCTCACTTCCAGCGAGGCTTTGTTTAATCACCCTCTCAGCAAAGCCCACTCCAACCACTCCATTTCAGATTATTGTGAGAACTCATTCCCACTCTGTCTCCCATGGCTCCTTGTCTCCCTATCCTGCTCAAAAATTTTCCATAGCATTGATTAGCTTCTAAAGTCCATTAGAATGTGCTCAAGTGTTGCGATTGGGTTTTACTGGCTAAGTATCTCAGCAAAAATGTAGGCTTCAAAAGAACAGTGATTTTTTTTTCAATCCCCTGAGCCTAGAATAGTGCCTGAAACACACTTGAAGCTTAATAAATATTTGATAAACATGTGACATCAATTTCCCCAAGCCTAGCGTACAGATAGAATAACGTGCCTACTTCCAGAAGGATTCTAGATTTCAAGTGACAGAAGCCCAACTCCAACCAACTCAAATAAGAATGTCTGTATTTGTTCTATTGTGGCTTCCTTTTGGTTTGGCTTAGTTTGATTGATGTTTTAATGGGATGGAGAAAAGGATGAAAGAGATTGCAGCAAGACCACGCCCCCTGGGAGGTTCTCTCTCTCTCTCTCTCTCTCTCCCCCTCTCTCTCTCTCCCTCTCTCCTTTTCTTCCTCTGGCAAGTGCATGCACCATCGGGCAATTAAAAATGCATTATTCTTTGTAAGTTATCACTATATGATGTAGAAGATAATGTTACAATGCACTAAAATAGCATATAATCCAAAGAATTACAATTTGTCTTTCTATCAGGGATCATTACTATTTATAAAAATTATTTTGGGGACCAGCCATTGGCGTAATGACTATGTCGCTCGACTCCCATGTGGTCAACCACGGTTCAAGTCCCAGAACCAGTGTCTTAAACTCACGCTGGGCGCGTGTGCGTGCGTGCCCAAGATCCGGAGAGGAGAATGGAGGAGAAGGGATTGCGGCATGGCCATCCCCCCTGGGGGGTGATTTCTCGCTTTCTGTCTCTCTGACTCTGTCTTTCTGGTGAGCGCATATGCCCTATAGCAAAAACTTCTTCCCCCCAAAAAAAAGATTTTCAGTCAGCATCATATTATTAGCATCCCATGATCTACCAAAAACATATAAAAGACATTATATTAGAAGGCATTAATTACTTGTATATAAATAAATGTATTATCTCTAATTAATCAAGATATTTATATTTTAATTTTATTTGCTATTATCTTTTAAACTTGCTATAGGGCACATGTACTCACCAGAGAGGGAACACACACACACACATGCAGAGAGAGAGAGAGAGAGAGAGAGAGAGATGAGAAGCAAGAAAGCAAGCACCAGGTCCGAGACTCGAACCAGAGATGACCACCTGAGAGTCTATCACCCTAACCACCATGTCACCTACTGGCCCCTCAAGATAATTTATTCACTTTAAAATACATTAACATAATGCCTTTCCTAAAATATAACCATTATAATAAAGACCGTAATTTATAAAGTACAAGGTTATTCCACTGATTAATATTTTATCTGTGACACAAAATGATTATAATTGTGAAACAGTCTAAATTAAATTTCTATGCCCTAAAGGCTAAATATAAATTATAATCGAATTTAAGTAAAATGATTATGGAGGAAAATCTAATTTTATGTAGATATGGCATACTTGATGCAGCAAATATTTTCCTGGAAAGTTGTGTGTAAATTTAACTATTTTGGAACTAACTTTGAAAAGAAATTTAAGGAATGCTGACCAGTGATTTCTCTGTAATTTTTAAGTCTGCAATATCGTTGCAAAGGGAAAGTCTGAATTTTTGAATTTTCATAAATAAGACACCTGTGAAGTTGTCGCCTCTCTAAGTCATTGAGCTCATGGGCCAGCGCTGGACACACTGAGCTCAAGGAGAACGGAGTATAGACTGAGCCTGCCAGTCGTGGGGGTGACACCTTTACGTACAGGTGTGAAAGCAGCATGTGACATTTTCAAATTATAAAATTACCAACTCATCCAAAAAAAGAAAATAAAAATTACCAACGCATCACATACCTGGTGACTATTTTTTTTCTTTTTTTGTGGGGGAGGATTTCAAGAGAAAATTTTTACTATAGGGCACATGTGCTCAAGAGAGAGAGAGAAAGTGAGAAATCACTCCTCAGGCAGATGGCCAAGCTGCAATCCCTTCACCTCCATTCTCTTTTCAGGATTTTGGGCATTCACGCACACGCACCCAAAATCCTGAAAGGTTTTTGAGTTTTAAGCCACCAGGTCCAGGACTCAAACTGCAGTCCAGCACATGGGAGTCTAGCACTAACCATTGTACCACCTGCTGGCCCCCACATCCCAGGGATTTTCAGGTCACTTCTCCAGCTGTCCCTAATAGGTGGTGGCTTGGAGAACTATCCTTAGCCTACATATTTCCAGTAAATATTAACTATAAAGTTGAGGCATAAGATGCCAAATAGTACCCACATAACTTTAACTGTATTTATCTTTCTTAATTGCTAGAAGGTGTGTGTTTGCCCAAGAGAGACAGATGGGGCAGGGGTGTTGGGGGGAGCATTTCCCAAGGAGGCTCCATCCTGCTGTGATCTCTTCGCCTCCGTTTCTCGATGCTGTCAGGATTCAGTGTGAGTTTGCACACACGCCCAGGGTTCTTTCGTGCCATGGGGCTGAGATTCGAACCACAGCAGGTCATGTAGGATCTGACCCCCTTAGCCACAGCGCTAGGAGGAGTTCCAATATTTATCTTTTCAACACAATGCACACCTGTCCTTCTCCAACATTATTCTAGGTGTAATGGGAAAACATGAAGAATATTATCTAGCAAAACTTTTTCATTCAAATTAATGAGTTTATTATTTGTTGACGATAACATGTATGTTGATGTGCTTAATTGAGCGAATATACAGTGGATGGATGGAAAATCTCATTTTGTATGCTGTAATGATGTACAGTGAATGAATGTAAATAAATAAATTTAAATAAAAAAAAATCAATGAGTTTGACATAGCTAATTCGTAAAACATGGATGTAAACTTGCTTTTTATTTATACTGTATGTAACTTTTCTTAATGTTTCTCCCACTTACACTTACACTGCTCTTTAGAAATCCTTAATTTGGATTGACCATGTATATGAATTATTATTTGTGAAATTTTTAAATAGTGAGGTAAATTACAATGGTTTTCAATTTTCTTTTCTTTCTTTCTTTTTAACTTTTTTAGGTTTTTGCCTGAGTGTGCACTTGCCAGAGAGACAATGAGAGGGAACATGAGAAATCACCCCCCTGCAATCCCTTCTCTTCCATTCTCCCTCTGGAATTGTGGACATGCACATGTGCCTGGTGTGATGTTCAAACTGCCAGGTCTGGGACTTAAACCATGGTTGACTATGTGGGAGTCCAGCACCTTAACCACCACACCACCTGTTGACCCCATGGTCTTCAATGTTCAAATTCAATTTAAATAATTGTTTCTGAAATAACAGATTTTCTCTCAACATTCTCTTACTGATGTGAGGGGTTTGTTTTTGTTTTTGTTTTTGTTTTTTTACCTAGATGAGCATTTTTTAACATCTACTGAAAATAAGAGTCTTGTGATCAATTAAAAAAAGATTGGACAAAGATAAAGGCATTTCTTTACTTTAGAAAATCCAATACACTGATAGGCAATAGAAAGAGCCAAAAGAAGAGTAAAGAAATCTCCCAGTTTTGTTAAGAATTCTTCGTTCTAGTGAGTTTTTTTGTAAGATTTTTTTTTAATTTTATTTATTATCATTATTCCTCAATTTTGACCAGAAAAAGAGAGAAAGGGAGGGCAAGAAAGCAAACCGCCAGGTTCAAGACTTGAACCATGGTCAGCCAAGGAGGAGTCCAGCCCCTCAACCACCACACCACCTGCCGGCCCTGTCTAATTGTTTATTTTTGCTTGTTTGTTTGATAAACATTGTGGACATGTATTTCTCAGAACAGATCTTGGGAAAGGGACTACGATCTGCACTAGCAACATCTTGACACAATCTTACCGATAAAAATATGCTTCACACCAGGAAGGACATGGCCAGAGTCTTGCCAGCACAGTTGTCGCCCTTAGCCACATGTAGCATGTTTTCAGTCAACGCCTGATTTGATGCTGAGACTGTTTAACCAAATTGTAGCTTGGTGCTCTTAATCCTGTTCCACTTTTAGAATTTTCTACTTTACTTTTGCAGCTTCAGATATAATAATGGTATATGGTACATAGTGAAGAAATATTTGCTTAATGATTGACCCGAGTTTGAGTCTCAGTACAACCACTTATTTACGTGGTCTTGAACCCTTTGCCTAGTCTCTGAAAGCCTCAGATTATTCGCACGTAACGTGGAATACTAACAGCACTGCCAGGCCTGTCCACGGACACTGTGACAAGAGAGCTGCCAAGGAGCCCAAATGAGGCACCAGCGTATGGGTGGCTTCCACAGCAGGAGGT
The DNA here is from genome assembly GCA_026018925.1 of Tupaia tana. Taxonomy (NCBI): domain Eukaryota; kingdom Metazoa; phylum Chordata; class Mammalia; order Scandentia; family Tupaiidae; genus Tupaia; species Tupaia tana. Next base: position 145,926,179 of record JAKSZU010000002.1, read on the forward strand.
TATTTCCCAAGATCCAAGTGTTGGCGGGTGAACTTCATTTGGAGGCCTCTCCCCTTTGCTTGTAAATAACCACCTTCTCCCTTTATTCTCACATGACCATCGGTCTATGTTCTATTTCTTTCCTCTTATAAAGATAATTGCCACATTAAATTAGGAGCCCTGTTTCCAAATATAGTCACATTCTGAGGCACCAGGGGTTAGGACTTCAAAATAAGACCTGCTAAGGCACGTAGTTCAAGCAGTAGCACGTAGCTACTTCGTCGGGTTGCCATGCAGATGACGTAAACTAACTATTGCACAAGATTTAGGGAACCAGCAGTTAGCGTAATGGCTATGTCGCTGGACTCCCACGTAGTCGACCGCGGTTCGCGTCTTGGACCCGGTGGCTTACAACTCACGCCGGGCGCATGTGCGTGCGTGCCCAAGATCCCAAGAGGAGAATGGAGGAGAAGGGATTGCGGCGTGACCATCCCCCCTGGGGGGTGATTTCTCGCTTTCTGTCTCTATGTCTCTCTCTGTCTGTCTGGCGAGCGCATGCGCCCTATAGCGAAAAACCTCTCAAAAAAAAAAAGAAAAAAAGATTTAGCACAAGATCTACAATGCAGCAAGGACATATTTTAAATTAGTTATTTTTTCTTTCCATTGAAATATTTTCCGGTAAAACTTAGGAATCTTTATTCTTTTTTTTTTTTTTTTTTTTTTTTTTTTTTTTTTTGTAGAGGTTTTTGCTATAGGGCACATGCGCTCGCCAGAAAGACAGAGAGAGATAGAGAGACAGAAAGCAAGAAATCACCCCCCCGAGGGGATGGCCACGCCGCAATCCCTTCTCCTCCATTCTCCTCTCGGGATCTTGGGCACGCACATACACCCGCCCAGCGTAAGTTTAAGCCACCGGGTCTGGGACTTGAACCGCAGTCGACTACATGGGAGTCCAGCAACATAGCCATTACGCTAACTGCTGGTCCCAAACTTAGGAATCTTTGAAAATGAAAGGCCAGCCCCTGGTTTGGTGATTAATGCAGCTGGATCCCACATGATCAGATGCACAGTTTAAGTCCCAGACCTGGTGACTTGAAAAATATTCTGGATGCGCATGTCTAAAATCCTAAGAGGAGGAACAAAAGGAAGAGGAGGGGTTAGGGGTGCCTTCTCACCCTCACCCGGTCTCTCTCTGGTGAGTGCACATGTCCTCTGGCAAAAATTAAAAAAAAAAAAAAAGAAGAGAAAAGAAAATGAAATGAAATAAACTATAGTAAAAAAAATGAAAAATAACAATTTTACCATAAAGAGGTAAAACCATACTGAAGAAAATGAGAAAAATCATATCCTTTCCAGATGTGGCAATTCTGAATATATGATGAATATCATATACACATCTATATTTCAACTATGATGTTTTATAAAAGCAATTGGTATAAGGTAAAGTTTCTACACAAGGTTGAAAGTATTATATCATCTGTGTACAGAAGTCTTTTTTCAGGGATAATCATTAGAATTCTATGGGCCAGGGACCAGCAGTTAGCATAATGGCTATGTCACTGGACTCCCATGTAGCCAACTGCAGTTCGAGTCCCGGACCCGGTGACTTAAACTCACACCAGGCACATGGGCGTGCGTGCCCAAGATCCCGAGAGAAGAATGGAAGAGAAGGGATTGCAGTGTGGCCATCCCCAGGGGGGATGATTTCTCACTTTCTATCTCTCTGGCTCTCTCTGTCTGTCTGGTGAGCGCATGCACTCAATACCAAAAACCTCTCAAAAAAAAAAAAAAAAAAAGAGAGAGAGAATTCTATGGGCCTGATTCTTCCAGTTATCTATCCCTATTGCAATCAATAAAAGCATTACAAATAATGAATTTATTCTCTGAAATTTAAGCACTGAATTTATTCTCTGAAATTTAAGTGATTAAGTATAAATACCAACTAATGAAAAGGAATATTTTTTTGGAGAGGTTTTTGCAATAGGGCATGTGCGCTCGCCACAAAGACAGAGAGAGACAGAAAGCAAGAAATCATCCCCCCAGGGGGGATGGCCACACCGCAATCCCTTCTCCTCCATTCTCCTCTCGGGATCTTGGGCACGCATGCACATACACCCGGCGTGAGTTTAAGCCACCAGGTCCGGAACTCAAACCATGGTTGATCACATGGGAGTCCAGCAACCTAACCATTATGCTAACTGCTGGTCCTGAATTTTTTTAAATATGAAAAGAAAGTTAAAGAAGTTCTGGTGGCAAGAGATGAATAGTGATGTGCAGAAGGTGAAGATGCCAAATTTTTAGTCTAAAAATTATACATAATTTTTCATTCTATGAATTGACAATATCGTATTTACATTTAAAGTTCTGCAAAGTTCAAACACTTACACGACTTCCAGTTTCATAGTCACTGGCGACTGACTCAGTTGGATATTTAGCCATAGAGAAAGAAATATTTTGTTACTATGCCAAGCAGCTCGTCAACAAAACGCAAAAGAGCAGGGCAGCCATCACAAAGAGACTTTGTTATATCAACAGCAGCTGCCAGCCAGACTAACTAGTTCTCAGAAGATGTTCAAAGAGCGCTCACATCTACACTCAGATGAGAAGCAGCAGAACTTCTTTGGAACACAAACAAGTATGCGCTGGGATTGCCCAGATGTCCAAGGTGGAGTCAGTGTCCACTGCCCTTTTACATCAGGCGATCCAATCACTTTGCACAGGCCCTCACTCAAGTCTATCTTTCCTAGTCATCTAAGCCCGAAGCCGCTGTCCCACTACCCGATTGCCTGATGTTTTCTGACCAGAACCCCTTGGTTTTCCTGGATACCCTCTGGCCCTAAGGTATTTCCAAGTGACCGCTGAAATCTTGGCTTTCTCTGTCCACAGCTGTATAATTCCACCAACTCAGGATCCACGATCAAATAGGACCCATGATGACTGCTGGAAGCTCCAGGACTCCCTCGTGAGGAACGGCCCCGATTTCCAGAGTGGTTGATGTCTGCGGTGTCATCTGGCTGATGTCCACTGGCTCACCAAGCTGTTGGAAATTTAGCCACCTCCTCACCAGTCTGTGCGAGCTGCCTCTGCCACTGGGCCAGGAAAGGACAAATGCACTTGCCTCCACTTCTCCAGCAGAAATGATTGAGGAGCCAGAGAATTCTAGACACTGAGACCTGGACCTTCAAAGGAAGGTCACTACTCCACTCCTCTTACTTTACAGGTGAAGCAGCTGCGGTCCAGAGAGGTTGATTGTTGCTATTTCTTACACCGTGCCTTTGTAACTGCTGTCTGTGTGGCTTAACAGACTGGAGCGTGTGCAAATGTTCTTTCTTCACAGCAATGCATTGAAGATCAGCCTTTGGCTTGTAGCTGCTGTCACTGTTTGCTGACCTTCCACTGTTTATCACTTAGCATAATAAAATTATAAAATCTTGGAAGTTTGCTGCAACTCCAAAGACTCTGCCTTACACCATGCAGGCTTTTTTACACCCTCTCAGGTGCGTGATTACCTAGCTTCATAAAGTGCTGTGCCTTCATCCTTGCTGGTCACCCCTGGCTATGAAAAAGTTCTTTTGGAATGAAAGACAGGGAGTAAGCAGTAATAACCCAGTTTTACAAACGAGATGGTAGAGGAAACTCCAATAAGCCTAGGTCCAAATAAAGCCAGTAATATAACCAGAATTAGAATCCCGAATATAACTCTAAATCCATAATCCTTTTCCTATACCGTGTAATGACTCACTTGTTCTAGCAAACAATTTGGAGAGGGTAAGGCAGGGATTGTGCTCTGTAGAGTGATTCTACAAAGTTGATAACTTCTTGAAAGCACAAGGCAGTTTTCTATCTACACATATTTTTGGGTTACTAATATACTAATCTGAACTAGGCACCATACGGCTTGCAAAGAAAGATAAAAAGAAAGGCTCTTCCTTTAAAGAATTCACAATCCAGTTGGAGAAATGACAAATACATGTGAAAATATAACTGATGGCAAAGACTATAAATAATAGATACCTATGAATAATACAGGTACAAATGTTACTAGAGGTCAGAAGGAAAAAATTATCTTGAGCTTGGAGAATAACAAAAGAGCCCAGAAGAGTTGGAATTAGACTCTTTACAATTTGACTTCAACCTAATTTTCCAGAATTATTATTTTTCACTTTTCTGTACAAATAGCTTGTGGCAAACTTATTATCATGTGGAAGTACCTGTCATCTTCCTTTCTCTTTGTGTGTACTTATCCTAATTCTCGAAATACATTCCCTACTCCTCTATATTCTATCCCAGCAATTTTTCAAAGTCAGTTTTACTGCGGCTTTTTATATTGCCCAGCCTTAATTAACCACACAAGTGAAAATCGCCTTCAAAACTTTGAAATGCTATGGTAGTTCTTCATAACCTTTGGAGGATCATTTTCTTTTAAACAAAATGACAGCATTTGCATACACAAATATGTATTTTTCTTCAAAGTAAGATTTAGGGACTGTTTATATATTTACTTCAACAAGGTTACCATTGTCAAATACTTGTTTGTGTTGGAATTGCCCTCAGAGGAATTTTTCAAATCAAAGGAAATTGGGACAAGCAGTTGACGTAATGGCTATGGTGCTGGACTCCCATGCAGGCAACTGTGGTTTGAGTCCCGGAGCCGGTGGCTTAAACTCACACCAGGCGCATGTGCATGCATGCCCAAGATCCCAAGAGGAAAATGGAGGAGAAGGGATTGTGGTGTGGCCATCCTCCCTGGGGGGTGATTTCTCACTTTCTATCTCTCTGTCTCCCTCTGTCTTTCTGGTGAGCGCACGTGCCCTATAGCAAAAACCTCTCCAAGAAAAAGAAGAAATTAAGAGGCCAGTGGGTGGTGCAGACTCTGGACTCCCACATCACTGACCACAGTTCTAGTCTCGTACCTTAAAATTCACACTGGACACTTGTGTGTGCATTCCCAAATCCCAAGAGGAGAATGGAGGAAAAGGGATTGTGGTGTGACCATCCTTTCTGGGGGGTCATTTCTCGCTTTCTCTCTCTCTGTCTCTCCATTAAGTGCATGTACCCTATAGAAAAAAATCTCTCTAAAGAAAAAGAAGATCCAAAGAAATTAGATCTTATTATTTCATTGTCAGTCGTCATCTGGTCATTGGGTTATTGCTTATTTCTTAGGCATTCGTTATAGTCCTGTCTCGTGGTAAACCTCTGCAGCTCTAGATTTAACTTTACAGGTTCAATTATTGTGTGTGACACAGGCAATTTTTGACATGTGATATGTCATTTTTCTGCTTTTCTTTGTTTTGGTTTTGGTTTTTGTCACAGGGCGCATGTGCATGCTGGAGAGAGATAAAGAGAGAAAGAGAGAAAGTGAGAAATCATCCCTTAGGGAGATGGCCATGCCACAATCCCTTCTCCTCCATTCTCCTGTTGGGATTTTTGGGTGCCCACACTTGCCCAGTGTGATTTTAAAGCTACTGGGTCCAGGGCTCAAACTACAGTTGACCATATGGGAGTCCAGCGCCTTAACCACTACACCATCTGCTGGTCCTAAATATGCATTTTTTCTAAGAAGAAGATTTGAGTGCACTTCCTGTAAAACTGCAAATTTTGTAGAAGCAAATTACTTTGCTAGTGAGCACTATTTCTATAACTACCCAGCACTTGTATCTCAATGCTGATTGTTTTTCTTTAGTCCTTACCTTATATACATAAATGCTTTTAACATGATTCTTTAAAAATGATTCTGAAAATAAAATGAATTCTTCATGCTGATTTAACCAGATTATACACCTTCTGGTTTTTAAATAATGAAATTCTGAAGTGGGTGTGAGTCAAGTCAATGACATGAGCGAAGTTCCATATATTTTTTTATGGGAGTAAAACATTTTTAAACCTGTTAACTCTGAGTGGTCCTGTCAGGACAATAAGTATACATCTAACAATAGGCAAACTTTGAAAGAAAATAGAAATTGTGTGCTATCTTATTTTGACAGTGTTATTTAACAGATAATTTTGAGGTTAGTTATTTAAATCAATTTCTATTCATATTTACATGTTCTTTAAGGAAAGGAAAGATTCATTTACAGTATTTTATGAAGGAAATTACATATCTAATTTAGTTAATTCAGTAGTTCTCAAACACTTTGAAGGTAAGAAAACTCTGGAGAATTAATCAGAGTACATATATGAGAAAAAGAATTTTATATATAAAAATATTTTCACACAATTTCAAGAATTGTATAGACCTGTAAGGATCATCAATGGACCATGAGATAAAAATATCAGTTATCACTAAATTTGGAGTTTATACAGAACACAGAGGAAAAAAAAACTCAGAAAAAGCAAGGGATCTACTGTATATTATCTTTCCCATCATGTATAGTACATTGCTTTGTAGTAGTATATGTCTAGGGAAACTAAAAAATGTCAACTCAACATCTTTTGCATTTAGTCAACAGGTTTCTACAGATAATTTCTGATACATTTTATTCTTTATATTTAGCTAATTTACAAAGTACAATCCTATTAAGTTTGATTATGATTCACATAGTTACGAGGGGGTCACTCATTATTTCCCTCTTTCAGATGTGGAGAACCTCCAGTCTGAAGTCATGACTACACAATTAAGTCAGACCAGCCCATAAGCCATGATTAGAGCATGCTAGTGTATATTAAGGGGTCTTCACCATTGTTTTGTCTACTTGGCATGCAGTGACAACGCATCAGCGTTATTAAGATTAATGGCCTAATGATTACTGCTACAGTGAACATTTGTAATCAGCCTGCGAGGGAGACTGCAGTGGAACATGTGGACAATATCTGGAACATAAATTCACAGGTGTCGCGCTGATACTGTTAGGGACAGATAGGGCCAATCCAATGCACAAGCAAGATCATATACATGCAAGTGGCCTTCACGATATTATGAAATGTAAAATAAGGGAGTCTTGTCATTCCTTTCTCACCAATTTAAAGGTTTTACTAAATTGTGTAATAAAATGAAATACTAAAACAGTGAAATGTAACTATGAAATGGAGCAGATTCATTTAGAAGCAAACATTGGCAATGGCCCCCTAATATACGAGACCATCTGTTACAAGCCCACGATCATTAACAGCCCTGATCAAACATGGCTTTCTGAACCTTGAAATTGTCACATAATCATATCACACAAGGGACCAGTAGGTGATATAATGGTTACTTTCCTGGGCTCCCACATAGTTGACTGTAGTTTGAGTCCTGGACCCAGCAGCTAAAAACTCATGCCAGGAGTGTGTGCATGCATGCCCAAAATCCTAAGAGGAGAATGGAGAAGGGATTGCAGCATGATCATCCCCACTGGGGCGGGGGCTGACTTCTCACTTTCTGTCTCTCTGTCTCTCTCTTTCTCCCCAGAAAGCGCACGCACCCTATAGCAAGAATCTCTCTCTAAAACAAAAATGTCACCCAAGAATAAACATGTAACACTTGTTCAGCTGGTAAGTGGTTTTAGAAAGCTCTTTCATGGCTGATTCATACAGATTCTTTGCAGAGATAATGACTAAGTTTTAAAATTCATAGTAATTTGTTAGTAATTGTGCCCCATGGTTCCCTAAAATAGTTAAAATGATAGCACCATGGCACATCCAGGTCAAAAGCTCTAATTTGGATTAAAATAAATTGGTGGGAACCACTTTCAAAACAGGAATGGCAAAACAGATTTACATTTATTTTAAAAAATAGTCTAAAAAGAATAACAGGAACTCCTCGGAGAAGATTTTTACCACTAGCAAACCCAAAGCACAAATGCGTCTTTGCCCTGTAAATATTTCACTGACTTGAGAATGGAGCATGCTTCCTGCTGAAGAAACCCAAGGCAACAACGAAATAGCCTTTTCTGTAAATGCCGAAGTCTCATCATCAGTAATGAGATCCTGGCAGCACGCTTTTATCATTTAAAATCTATCTAGGATCGACGTTGTAACTTGGCATAGGGTGAATATGATTTAAGGAAGAAAAAGAAATTAGAAGTGGTTAAAGCTGTATTTATATTCTTGTGTAAGTACACTCTAACAGACCCGTGCCATGATAAACCTCTCAACCCTTCCTTTTATTTGAAACAGGAAATCATTTGAGGTTTATCCCTGTAGGTTTAAGGATAACTTTTACCTTGAAGAACTCATCTAAACTCACAGATCTTTTTGAAGACAGTTATTCAGTTACTGCTGCCAATGGAATACAAAAGAAAAATAAGAGCTTTGAGTTACCGACTTTCTATATAAAAATAAGAAATGATTCACCGCCAAAGATAAAACAGCCATATTCCTGATTAATATTCTACATTATTCTTATTTCAGCAATTGGAAGACAATCCAAAGGAAGCAGGTTTTTTGTTTGTTTGTTTTTCTTAATTTTGACAAAGTACATGAATTTTCCAAATAGAGACAGAGACAGAGAGAGGGAGAGAGAAACCAACCCCCAATGGGGTATGGTCATCCTGCAATTTCTTTTCTTCCATTTCTCCCTCCCATCAGAATGTGGGGCACACACGCATATGTATCTGGCCTGTTTTACAACCCTCCAAGGCTGCCATTCCAATCAGCCATCTATGCGGGATCTGGCTTACTTAAACCACCAGGCCACAGGAGTCCCCGCCCATCCCACTTGTTAAGATTGTAAATTGCGGTGCCCTCTGATAAATCCGTGAGCAAACTGGCCACCGTGCAGTACCTGAGGAGAAGTCAAGTTTCTCATCCCTTGCTATTGCCATGAATAGGGCTCAGGCCGGATCCAAGTAAATGTAAACTTCCCATCCAAGTTTTCAGTTTCAGTTCAGTAGCTTCACGTATCTGTTGAGTCTTCATTGCCTCAAATATCCTACTCCCGACCCCATGTCACTATCCATCAAAGAAATATGGGTACTCCCTGATCCCTCACCCCATTCTCCTCACTGATTACCTCATGATCAACTGCACCTTGATTTCCAATATTTTCCTTGAAATATTAGTTGTATCTGTTATCTCCCTCCTCCGTCATCTCTGAGTAGGCACAAAATCCTGCCAATTCTTCTTTTGTGATATTTCTACACCTGATTTTTCTCCACTATTTACACAATAATTGTGGTCTTTCTTTAACTGACAATCCTAATCAGGGAGACTATGGTCTGTCCCTCCTGCAATCCACCCAATCAAATCTTTTCATCTTCCTTTCTATTCAAATGGTGGCATTCCAGTCCACTGTAGCCACCAATTTTACTTCACATTAACTGTGAGTTCAGCTGAGTCTAGAACAACAAATTTGTTGTCTCCCAGCACAAACTTATGAGGCAGCCAGTTTAAGTGGGATAACGTTATCATCCAGGTCAAAATATCTAAAAATACCCCTAAATGCTCCCCTCTTCCCCATCTCCCCTCGAACCACCCTGCACCTTCTCCCAAATGTTTCTCAGAGTAACTGTTCTTTCTCAACTCCCTTGAGTACTGTGGATTAAACTTGGCTCCTGTTCTGAACAATTGCTCACAGACTCATTCTCCTCTCCCAACTTCTGCCTCATCTCTGGTCCCTTCCAACCCATCCCCACATTGCTCTGTACGATATTGCTCTAGAATGTAAATGGGATTAGCTTGTTCCCTTCACCTACATGGGTTTCTCAAAGCATGTCCCGGGATAACCCCCATGTGAAGAATCTGGACTGCCTATCTGAACCATGGGTCCTCAGTTCTATGCAGACTATGGAATCTACATCTTGGAAACTAGACTCTGAAATGAGAATTTTCACAAGAACCCCACCGGTCTTCAGATGAGTTTCCAACTACATGCTATCAAGCTTTCGTCCCTATCTATTTTCTAACTTTCAGTCTTTCTACATCTTCAGCTATACCTGTATTGTGGTCCTTCAGGATTTTTCGTGCTCCCTGAAGATCTCAGGTATTTGTATGCATCTGGATTTTCAAGAATAATGTTTCTCCTGTCTTAGTCACTCTTTGCCATCATCTCTATACAATAAATATCAGTCATCCTTCAAGATTCAGTGAAAAAAAAATGCCTTACCCAGGAAGCTGTCATTGCCCTGAAGTCCCCTGTCCAAATGATAGCTCACTCCTTATACATCACTTTGAGGTCAGAGAGTGATGCCGTGGTAATACAGCTGGAACCACGTGGAAGGCCTTAGGTTTGTGCCCCAGAGCCTCCCCGTACTCTCGGGCCACACATGTGCCTATGACTGAGGGTCACATATCACTGTCATGACTCAGGCCAACTCTGGGTTGGATCATGCATGAGGAACTTGTCTGAGGTCTCTTTCTCTCTCCCTTTATCCCTCTATCTCTTAGAAGAAATAATTAAATTGAGTTTAAAAAACTTTTTTTAATTATTTATTTATATGCTTGTTTCTTTTAGGTAACCATTAGATTCTTAAGAACAGCTAACATGTCTTACTCAAATTTATATTTTTAGTACCTACCAAAATGTTCAACAAACATTTGTTAAAAGATAAATTGAGTAAATCAATGGGTGAGTAAAGGAGGAAGTGAAGACAAAAGTGCATTAGTGAGTGGCCTACCCATATTTTGAAATGCCATCTTACCAAAACATCCACTGCAGTTTAATTTTATGGTATTTAAATTGAACTGTACATTCCAATTAATGCAAGACTATCAAATTCACAATTCCTTTTTTAAATTTTCTTCCCAGTATTTTTTCTCCATCTGCCAGTCTGGCATAAGTACAATTTCTACCTCAGGGTAGTGAAAATTAATTGGCTTGTAAATAATGATAAATTAGTCGATGTTCATAAAGTGCTCTCAAGATGAAAAGCTCTCCATCACCTCTAAACATTTTTATGTACTAGGAAATAAATGCATGCGTTATCTACATCTAGACCGCACCTTTGATTTATGCTCTAAATAGAAGTAAACTCTTTATCTAGTTGTAGCTCCTCTCTCTGCCTTCATTCGGGCATGTGGAGCTCTGTGTCACGACCACTGTGGTAAGAGTAAGAGAAAACGATAAATTAGGCATCACACACAGAGCCCGAAACAATGAGGCGGGTTTTAGAATTCAGGGCCGTCGACTTGTCAGGCTCTCACTTTGACTGGTTTAAATTTTACCGTTACCGTCAATTATGGGAGGCCAAGGACAGGGTGAGCTGAGGGAGTGTTTTGTTAAGGTTGCTTCAGGAAATGTTTTACCTCGAGCTCAGGGTACCTCAGGGGGTATTCAAATGTTTGAGTACAAACATGTTTGGCAAAGCTACAACATAGTACCAAGAAGCAAATGTAGAATTTATAGAAGGTCCCCTATCTGTAGGGAACTAGAAACATGTTTCAAAACCAAACCATGTCTCAGGGATCCATAACAACATGAAACCAGGTATGTAAACTTATGACTTTTAGAAAGAGCTTTATGAAGTTACCATTTTTCCTTGGTTAAGCAGAGTCATATAATCTGAGTGTTCAGGGATATAATGTAACTTCTCGGGACCAACAGATAGGGTAATGGTTACATCACTGGACTCTCATGTAGTTGACCACTGTTCAAGTTCCGGACCCAACCGCTTAAAATCACGCTGGGCGCACATGTGTGTGTGCCCAAATTCCCAAGGAGAGAGTGGAGAAGAAGGGATTGCAGTGTGGCCATCCTCTCTGGGGGTGATTTCTTACTTTCTGTCTCTCTGTCTCTCTCTCTGCCTCTCTAGCAAGCACACACACCCTATAGCAAAAATCTCTCTAAAAAAATTTAACTTCTTTCATGGAAATGAAGCAACAGTGGATAATCTTACTTGGCAAGCCTTTGTTTCTCTCCTCCCATTTTTTGGTGTTATTTTAGTGATTTATTACATCTAAAGCTTGGGGGAACAACACAACACCTCACATATTCTTCACTGCAATCACTATGTCCATTTTAGAGATGATGAAACTGAGTCTTGGAAAGACTTTTTAAATATCTGTCTAAATGTAGACAGCCAATCAATACCAGAGCTGGGTCTCAAACCATGGATGACTGACAGCAGCGTTCTTGTTCGTAGCTACTCTCTCCTGTCTACGTCAGCATACTAGTTGTCAAGGGCTCAAAACGAGGGACACAGATATTCTCAGTACAATATCAAAAATCCCTCAGGATGCTCCCTAGGTTTTCTTGAAGTCATATTTGAGTAAAAAGACATCAATAAAAATTATTTAAAAAGTAAGCTGTGCAGCAGTGGTCTAGAATTGGTCAATGAACTTTCGCACCCACCACATATGATAGTTTGTGTACAGACTTCAGGGGCCATGAGAGACCCTGTGAGCCACCAGGAGCAGAGAGGCAGCAATGGTGTCACCTCCAGCAGGTGAGCACCCGCAGAACAGTGTTGCCTTCTGGGGAACCTAAGGTAACAACATCGCTCCAAAGCTATCGTTTTTCTCCAACATAGATAGGAAGAGAGGGAGAAATGTCTGGTCCTTTGGCAAAACCAAGGGGACTTTTTTTTTCCCCTTCAAAATACATGTGAACTAGGGACCCACAGTTGGCGTAGTGGCTATGTCGCTGGACTCCCATGTAGTCGACCGCGGTTCGAGTCCCGGACCTGGTGGCTTGAACTCACACTGGGCGCGTGTGCGTGCGTGCCCAGGATCCCTAGAGGAGAATGGAGGAGAAGGAGAAAATCATTGTGACAGTTCTATCATGATTGTACTTGACTAGAATTAGTCTAGTTTTTAATATTTTCAAGGATTTTCCTAAACTTAGCATTTCATACTTTTTAGAACTAATATTTAATATTATTAGTGACTGTCACTCAAGTTAATCAGTTGAAGTTAGGATCATCAAGTCAAGAAAAGTAGACATCGGAGCATGCGCAGAGGGCTCCAAGGACAAGTGAGCCACTCCACCTGAGATTTCCTGAGAACTGGTGTTGGGACCAGCAGATGGTGTAATGGTTACGTTGCTGGACTCCCATGTAGTTGACCATGGTTCGAGAACCAGACCTGGTGGCTTAAAACTCACACCAGGCGCGTGTGCTTGTGTGCTCAAAATCCCAAGAGGAGAATGGAGGAGAAGGGATTGCAGCATGGCCAACCCCCCTGAGGGAGTGATCACTCACTTTCTGTCTGTCTGGCGAGTGCACATGCACTATAGCAAAACAAAACAAAACAAAACAAAACAAAACCTAGTGTTAAGCAATAAAATAAAAGCATGAGCTACCCATCGGTTGAAGTTTGTTTGTTTTATTCTCAAGGACTAGAAAACTTCAGAACAATCATAATCACTTGCTCCATATGTATAAATTATGGAAAAAGTTATGGAATTTGATGTCCAGAATGTTTCTCCATAAAGGCTGAGGAGATAAAAATAGGTATGGGAACAAACATTGAATGGTTGCTGACGCCGCACTCCACGATGTTGTCATTTTATTTTAGAAGGCAGAATATGCAGAGTAGCTCTGAATGGCTTCTTAGGGCAAACTGCTCCTTGAAAAACCATTACCCCTGCCGACACTGTGCCCCTAAATCCCCTTACCCCGTTTGCTGTGGTTTATATGTTTCCCCCCCACGCCCAAATCCACATGCTGACATTTGGTTGTAAAAGGACTAAGAGGGTAAACCCTTGGCCTATGGGAGATTAGGATTAGGTCATCATGGTGAGGGGCCCCATGACTGCCTCCTGGTGGGTTTATAAGGAGAGGGGCTGTGAGCAGAAAGGGAACACATGCTCTGCTCCGGTCTTACTCTGTCTTGTCCTCTGCATGTCACCCATCAGGAAGAAGCATCTCACCAAATGCAATCCCTGGACCTTAGACCTGCAAAACCATAAATGGAATAAACCTCCCTTCTTAGATTACACAGACTAAGGTATTTTCTCTTATTAGCAACAAAACAAAAGAGAATATCATCTCTTAATCGGCTGACAGACAATAAAGTTGAACATATTTGTCATAGTTCCATGTGGTGTGTAAGGCGGCTTTGCTAGTCCTACCATTTTTCATTTGATCCCATTCTTTTATCCCTGTTTAAATCCTTTCTCGACCTGCTTTCGTTTATTTTTAATATTTTTTCTTTATCATAATAGAGCACACGTGCATGCATGACAGAGAGAGAGAGAGAAAGGAGCGCCTTCCATGGGGTCTGGTCATGCCATAATGCCCTCCCCCAGGCCGCAGTCTATCAGACCTTGGGCACTTACTCACGTGCCCAGCGTGGTCAGGCTGACCAGGCCAGGGGTTCACTGTGCAGTTGCCACTTGGGCTCTGGCTTCTCCTGAGCGGGCATTACTACTGCCCCATGGGGCTGCCCCTGTACCCATTTTTGCTGTTTTTTTCAGAGAGATCTTTGCTATAGGGCACATGCAATTGCCAGACAGGCAGAGACAGAGAGATCAGCTACCATGGGGGACGGCCCAGCCGTAATCCCTTCTCCTTCCTTCTCCTCTTGGGGTTTTGGGCATGCACACACACGTGCCCAGCGTGAGTTTCAAGGCACCAGGTCCAGGACTGAAGCCAAGTGGGAGTCCAGCGATGTAAGCATTACATCTCCTGCTGGTCCCATCTTAACCTGCTTTTATAGGTCTTGTTCTTTAGGAAAAAAAAGAGGCTCAGATGGGGAATTTCATGAAGGTTTGCAGAGAGAAATGTTCGCCCATAAAGTAGCAAGACGAGCAGGACTGAGCGGAGGAAGAGGCTGGACTGTGATGGTACGCTGTTCCTGGAAGGTCCTACAGCTCCCTCTGCAGTACGAGTGGTTCTTTAGAGTTCTAATCAAAGTGAGGGGCTGGGACTTCGACCTTACACTGATTAGTCACTGGCTGAAGACTATTCTCCTGCAAGAGTGTGCCACCATATTGCAATGGCAACCTTCAGAAAGGACGATTCCAGAGAGCGGCAGGTGGCATAATGGTTACATTGCTGGACTCCCACGTCGCTGGCCACAAATCAAGTCCCAGACCCGGCAGCTTAAAACTCACCCCAGGTGCGTGTGTGTGTGCTCAAGATACCGAGAGGAGAATGGAGGAGAAGGGATTGTGGTGTGGCCATCCCCTTGGGGTGGGGGAGAGTGATTTCTGGCTTTCTGCCTCTCTATGTCTCTATGTCTCACCAAAAATCTCTTTCAAAAAAAACTCTCCAAAAAAAGAAAAAAAAGAAAACACTTGATTTCAGTGTTGCAGTGGCAGGTAGGTGGTGTCCCAGTGCAGTGCTTGGAGAAGCAGAGTCCAAGTCAGATGATTCGTAGACTTTAAAGAAAGGAACCCTTACAGAGCCATTGAGCGTGCCAAGGTTCTGGAAAAGTCCGAGCTACTTAGAGACCATCAGGAGCAGAACAATGACATTTTTTAGGGACGGAGGGCGAGAGGAACCCAGTGAGTACTGAAGCCATGGCGAAGGGCCACATGACAGGTTCAATGAACAGAAAGAGATGTCCGCTGTGTGAGCCACTGAGCAGAGCCCGTGTTGGCGTCAGGAAGACGTATCTCCCCCTTCCCTCTCCTTTGCTCTCCCGCTAGTACATCCCACTGGCCAAATCCAGGTGGCAGGAGGGTACCTGGGCTATGACAAATTACCATGGACGGGGCAGTTTACAAACCACAGACATTTATTTCTCAATATCCCGGAGGCCAGGAAGTCCACGAGCAGTCATCAGAGTTGGTGTCTGACGAGGGGCTCATCCTCACAGGTGATGCTTCCTGGCTGTGTCCTCACATGGCGGAAAGGGAAGCCAGCTCCCTCCGGCTTCCTTTACAAGGACACTAATCCCTCAGGACCCAGTCGGTTCCCAAAGGGCCTACTTAATACTATTACACTGGGGATTAAGTTCTGGCATGAATTTGGGGAGACACCAGCATCCAGATCACAGTCACGATGAAAGCTCTAGCTGTCAACCTTGTGGGATGCAGAGCAAGGCAGAGAAAGACAGAGGTTGGATGCGTGTGTGTGCTGCGTGGTGGGGGGTGGGAGGGGGTCTGGAACAGAGAGTATCCAGGAAGACTCGGGAGGGCTGAGCGATCTCATAGTAGAGACTGATTTGCTCCCAGCCTCCTGTCACTCAGGAGGACATGATGAATACCTTATAAAAGAAAGAATTTAGTCACTTAAACTCTTCACACTTTCGATGTTTAACTTTATATTTTTATTCCTGCAATTTAAGCATCTATTTATAATCCTAAGATTATAGAATTTATAATTCTAATAGCTTTTTTCTGACCAGAAGAAAAAGTTTCTTTTAAATACCAGAAATTTCTCTTCCTCTGAGTATTTCAAGTTGAGAACATTTATGAATTATAATTCTTTGTAAAGACGAATAAACTAGTCCCCAAATAATCATTATAGGAAATTTGCTATTTTTTAAAAGAATTATTCATTTATTTAATTACATTTGTTATTATTACTATTTTTAACTTAACCAGACAGAATCAGAGAGAGTGAGAGAAAGAAAAGGAAAGTGAAAAAGCAAGCTCCCAGGTCCGGGACTCAAACCGCAGTCAGCCATGTGGGAATCCAGCGCTTTAACCACCACGCCACCTGCCAGCCCCAAAGTTTGCTATTTTAAAGTCAGCTAATACAAATGGGTGTATTATGCTGAATTATCATTTGTAAAGGGTTACTATATTACATATGTATCACTAAAAATCAGTTATTCTTGGTGGTTTATTCCCGTAGGAGGTTTGATACTCCTCCAGACACCTGTGCTGGTTACTCAGTTATTATCTCTCAGCTCTAAACCTGCCTGTTTCTGCTCAGCACTGTGAGGCTTGGGTTGAAAATTCTTCAAGCTGCCTTTGTTTCTTTTTCTATTGTTAAGTTTTGTCACCGGGAGGAAGACAACAGGCAGATGCAGGGCGATGGACCCACTACTGCTTCCTGGTCCCATTGGCATTGCTGCAGTGGCAGCAGACTGTGCTAGGATCCAATTTCTTTCTTTTCTTTTCTTTTTTTTTTGGAGAGGTTTTTGCTATAGGGTGCAAGTGCTCGCCAGGCAGACAGAGACAGAGAGACAGAAAGTGAGAAATCACCCCCCAGGGAGGATGGCCATGCCTCAATCCCTTCTCCTCCGTTCTCCTCTCAGGATCTTGGGCACGCACGCACATGCTCCCGGCGTGAGTTTTAAGCCACCGGGTCCAGGACGCGAACCACGGTCTACTACATGGGAGTCCAGTGACATAGCCATTACGCTAACTGCTGGTCCCTGGATCCAGTTTCTAACCTTCAGCTCGCGCTAAGGCAGGCCTCTGTGACTCCTCCAGGTTACCACTACCAGCTGAGTAACAATCTCCCAGGGACCTGGGTCCCAGATTGCCAGAGCACCTGCTCCAAGCTTCCCCACCCCAGTGACTCCAACCACATTGCTTACTTCCCAGCCTGAGGGTGGCAGCTGCCACTTGTGCTTACTAGCTCTGTGCTATTTCTGTCCTGCTTTTTTGTCTCCTTTTTACTTTTACCTGTTTAATCAGTTCCCTGTATTAAATTCTTTGTTGAAATAACTGACCTGGTTCTCTCTTCCTGACAGTGCCAAGGATGGCAGACTCCTCCCGGTGCCATATCCCTTTAACCTCCCTTCTCTCACCCAACCCCATCTGTGTCAGAGTGGAGCGATCGCTCCCACAGCCACAATGCAGTGCTTCATACAGTGTAGGACACTCTCCGAAGAATCCAGAACCAGAACAAACACGTATGCGTCCAGCGTCCGGTACTGCGCTCAGCATGGTAGAAGTACCTTTGTGTCATCAGAAACCTGCAATGTGGGAGGAAAGACACAGTTTTGAAATGGGGAGGTGGGAGTGGGATCAGAAACTACCACAACACACAAGGCCATATATATTCGTGATATCTGACATTGAAGGAAAAAATTATTAGACTAGGCTTATGTAGTTAAGACATGCCTCAGGGCTAGCAGGTGGTGTGGTAGTTAAGGCATTGTTGGACTCCTCCATTGACTATGGTTCAAGTCCTGGACCTGGAGGCTTGCATTCTCTCTCTCTCTCTCTCTCTCCTGTCTCTGTCTCTCTCTCTGGTGAGTGTATGGACCCTATAGCAAATTAAAATAATAATAATAAATAAATAAATAATTTCTTTAATGTCTTATGTCCTATCTAGGAGTTGGGACTTGACTGCGCTCAAAGGATGAAAAGAAGGTAAAGAAAAGCAGAAACAGCATTTATGAGCAAAAGAACAATTTAAACAAAAGGTTAATACTATTATTCATGGGGTTTTTTTTATTCATTCATTCATTCCGTTGACTCATCCATTCATTTATTCCACACATACTCTCCTTTTCAGGGCCAGGGCTCCTTGTGTCACAGTCCTCCAGCCTCACCTTTCTGAGCACCCAAGATTACAGACGTGGGCTACCACACACACCTTCAGGTCGGACTGGGAATCAAACCAGGCCTCTCAGAGCAGAGCATTTTATCTAGGCCACTGCAGCTGGCCACGTGTACTTTTTTAATCTGCCTTTTCTATGCCAGGCCCTCTGGAATGAACAGCAAGCCCTGAGATATGCTAGTGCACCAGAACAGATCCCCCGTGCCTCTACTCTAGTAAGACAGTTCATCAGTCACATCCACAGGTGCGTAACTGTCATTGTCCTATGTCCTATAAAAGGACAACTCATGGAGCCTGGAGAAGTTGTAATAGAGATAATTAAGCAAAGTGGGAAGGGGATCGTGTTCCAGGTAGAGCTGCGTGTGCGGATCTCCAGAGGGAGAAGAGACAAGGCAGGCACCAGTGCCTGGAAGAGGTCTATGTGCCTCGATGGAGCAGGGGCAGACAAGCTGGTCCCATGGAATGACAGCCACTGCCAACTTAGCAGGCTCCTAATTAGAAACGTTGGGAATCAATAGATGCAGGGGACCAGGGAGAAACAGGAAGTAGTAGTCGGTCTGCCTTTCGGCCCCAGGAAATCACACTGCATGCCACAAGCCGAGAGAACAGAAAAGATGGCTCCGTACCCCAGTGTGCTGTAGGGAAGGCTTGCTCGCTCATGATTCCACAGGGGAGTAAGGAACAGGAGCAGTGTCTGATGTGGGAAGGAAGGACCTGGCCTAGCTCTGCGGCAGGGCATTTTAATTTCACATGCACAGAGGAAAGCCAGGCGCAGATCCTTGGCTGACATATCCCGTTGGTCTCCGAAATGCGTGTATTATATTAAGAGTGTAGATGACTTGGTTAGGGAAAACAGTTTCGGCATTTGGCATAATTAATGTAAATATTGCAGGCAATAGAAAAATAATTTAGCACCTTTTTTTATTTAAAGTCGGTTTAATTAATGTCAAGTACTGTAACAAGTGGTAATCTCCCCCCTGCTGGCTTTCTCCTCACACTGGGTGGAAATGCTCCCCGCTGCCTTGTTTACCTGCAGACTTTAGAGTCTAAATGCACAGGAGGGAGTTAATACTTTGTTTCAAAAGCGGTCTCTTTTCTTTCCTTCAGAGATGGCTTCTTTCTTTCAGTAAGAGAAACTATTCCCAAAGCCTCTTGAAAATTCCTTTCTTGTAGACAAGTTCTGTGTCTCCCGCTCCTTGCAAAGACCTACAGGGCCGCACTCCAGGTCTGGAGAACTAACAAGCAGGGGCAGAAATGTAGGTCATCTTTATCGGCCACTGCCTAACAACTGGGCTCCTTTCTCGTCTCACTCTGCCTTCAGATGGACTCCACGGGGATCCTAAACAAGACAAGAAACTGGTTGGAGTGTCAAAAGCAAATGTCAAGAAAACAGAGAGAATTGTATTAGGCTTACAAAATAGCCAGGAGGGGTCCTGCTGGTGAGCTGCCTGCCTTCCTCATGAAGGAAAGCCATAGCTACTTGGCATCAGGTCAGCGCCTGGCCTTCAGTGAAGGGGCTGATTACTCAGAGGAATGTGTCCACCTGCTTAGCAAACATTTGCATCAGATTTTATAGTTTCCAAGGCAAGACATAATATCTTTCTCATTTTTTTAATTACTGAGAAGGTGCATGCACTCGCTGGACACAGAGAGAGAAGGAAAATGAGAAAACCCTTCCATGGTGGACAGTCGTGCCGCCATCTCTTTTCTTCCATGTGTCCTTTCAGCATTTTCGGCATGCACACGTATGTCCCCGGCATGCTTCTCGAGCTGCTGGGTCCATGACTCAAACCTTGTAGAATCCAACCACCTTAACCACCTCACCATGGCTTGGTCCAACACATTCATTTTTTAGTGAGCTCCAACACATTATTTTGAGACTTAGAACTGAAGAGATCTTAACAGTAGATTTTCAAATAGATTTTTTTAAACTCTTGGTTGGTGGTTACATACTAACATAGAAGAATTTAGTGTTATTTTCCTCTTTCTTGGTAGTATTCAAGAAAATAGTTAAGGAGTTACCAGAACACAGAGAAGCAACAGTATAAAATAGTTGAATATTAGGAAGTTCTTACTCACCATTACTAGTCTAAGGACTTAGAGGAGTCTTATCTGCCTCGGTTTTACGAATTGAAAATTTTTTTTTTTTATCTTTCTAGCATAGTATTGTTTCAAATCAAAGAAATCTAGGCAAACACCAAAATCCCTTTATGTCAAAAGCCTTCAATTCCAGAGTCTTTAACCTCATACAATGATTATTGATCCATCCAAACCTGAAGTGATTAGATGTTTTCTTGCCTAGTGGTGTTAGTATTTCAAGGATTACCTGCTGATTAGAAGATCCGTCTTCCTTCATATTTAAACAGGAAGAACAACATTGGCACCAGAAATACTTCTCTTATACTAAAGTGATGTACTGATATAAAAATATTTTGATTTTCTTAAAAAGCGTGTAATAATTCCAGATCAAAATATGTTCAAACTTTGGGAGCTGGACAAAGGCGCAGAACAGAACACAATGCCCTGCGACACTGACCATGAGGGACAGTTCCAGGTTCGTGCTCAGGGACTTCAATGAGAGCGCTGGGCAGGTGTGGGCCTGTGATCCGGGGCCGGATGGAGCAGGAGATAGGTGGAGCGTGAACACCTGTTGGAGGTGTCATCTCTCTCTCTCCCTCTCTCGCTCTCTTCCTCTCTCTCTCTCTCTCACACACACACACACACACATGAAAAAATAAACAGGGACGGGAACCAGCAGTTAGCGTAATGGCTATGTCTCTGGACTCCCACATAGTCAACCGCGGTTCTCGTCCCGGACCTGGTGGCTTAAAACTCACGCCGGGCGCGTGTGCGTGCGTGCCCAAGATCCCGAGAGGAGAATGGAGGAGAAGGGATTGCGGCATGACCATCCCCCCTGGGGGGTGATTTCTTGCTTTCTATCTCTCTGTCTCTCTCTGTCTGTCTGGCGAGCACACGCGTCCTATAGCGAAAATCTCTCCAAAAAATAAAAAAACCAAAAAATAAACAGGGACCAGCAGTTAGCGTAATGGCTATGTCGCTGGACTCCCATGTAGCCAACGGTGGTTCGAGTCCTGGACCTGGTGACTTAAACTCACGCCAGGCGCGTGTGCGTGCGTGCCCAAGATCCCGAGAGGAGAACGGAGGAGAAGGGATTGAGGCATGGCCATCCCCCCTGGGGGGGGTGATTTCTCGCTTTCCGTCTCTCTGTCTCTGACTGTCTGGCGAGCGCATGCGCCCTATAGCAAAAACCTCTCAAAAAAATAAAATAAAATAAATTTAAATATATAGATGTATGTAATTTATAAGGTTTGTTTTTTTTTGAGAGTTTTTTGCTATAGGGCATGTGCGCTCACCAGAAAGAGAGAGATAGAGAGACAGAAAGCGAGAAATCACCCCCCAGGGGCATGGCCACACCACATTCTCATCTCAGGATCTTGGGTACGCACGCACATGCACCCAGTGTGAGTTTAAGCCACCCGGTACAGGACTCAAACCGCTGTCAACTATGTGGGAGTCCAGCGACATAGGTAACACCAACTACTGGTCCCTGTAATTTACACATTTTAACTTACAAACCAAAGCAAATTCTGATTTATCCTAAAGACCATTTAAAGACATTTAGACTTTAAAATATATATACGTTTGTGAAATTTGCCTGCTTTTGGAGTTGAGGACTCAAGTGCCTGATTCAAAACCAAACTATTGCAAAGGAGTGAATCAAAGCTGAAGATGCTTTCATTTGCTTCTATAAAAAGCTCCCTGGACCCCGTAAAATAAATAAATAAATAAGTGCAATTATGGTTGATTTTCTATGATGTAAAAGCTTGCACGAATAAAGCAGGAACCCAGATGTACATGTGCCCTTTTCCTGAACTACAGGGAAGCAGGTGGGGAGCTGGAAGGGCTGGGGTAGGGGAAGACGGTAGTTCTTACTGTGTAAACCTCAATTCTCTTACACTGGATTTTAAAAATGTCAAAATCTGTTCTTCCACAGCTTCTCAATCTACCTTTTGTTTTTTGCTGTTTTCTTGCTGATTAACCCCCATTGTCCCTTAAGGCCTCTAAGCTGCTTCTTGTCATTCGCAGACTTGTTCCTGTACTAAAGAGGAATTCTTTTCACCAGATGGCTACCTCTGCCTGACTGAGACTTCACACGCCCAGTTTTTACTCCCTCTGGACTCTCTCTATACTTCTCAAATTAAACAATTAATTAACATTTGTGTAGTCACATTCTCCTTTGTGTTTCCCAAGCTTTTAGATTTCTCATTTACCTATTAAAATTCTGTATCTCTCTTGGGGCTGCAGCCCCTTTGCCTATGTTTATGGGCGCTGTTTCCACATGCCTGACTGTGGATATAGTCCTGGCCTTGGCAGCTTGAAAAATATGTATGTGCGCATGGGTGTCCTAAATCTCAACAGGGTGGAGAAACGGAGGAGAAAGGATTGTGGCCTGACCATGCCCCGTTAGGAGACCTTTCTCCTTCTCCCTCTCTGTCTCTGACAAGCACACATGCTCCCTAGCAACTTCAACATTTTAAATCTGTATCTCTTGAAAATCCCTGAGAAGTGACCTTGAGGGTAACCACTCAGCTATTTGGTAGAGGTCGATTCGCAGCTAGCTCTGTGAAGTGCTTTTCCTCCTTTTTATTTTGTCTCTCCCTCCCCATACCACCACCAGTAAACCTCCAGAGAATTTCCTCCTTGGATTTATGACCAGAACGTCTCTGATGAAAAGGTCAAAAATCAGTTAATCAGCAAGTTATCAGCACCAATGTGTTTCTTGTAGTGGGCCAGGCATCTTGGGGATATAAGAAGTACAAGCTTGAAGAGGCTATGAGGCGAGAATCTAATCCCTGGCGGTAACAAGAGGAAAAAGCCACAGTGGGAGGCTCTCCTGGGAGTACTGGTGATAAATGCTGAAGGAGTTGGAGAGGAGGCGATCTATCTAGAGATGCATGTAGGCTCTATAGAGACGGTAACGCTTGAAGGAATTTAAGAGGAGATGGGACTTGCTTAAAGCCTCAAAAAATAAAATTATTTAGATGGACAGTTATCAAGTGGCCTTACCAGGAGATCAAATGTATATTTTAAGCCAGAGAAATAACCACAGATATCATAGTAGAAACATGAGGGGTTGCTTGAGCCTGTGTCACTGAGCTTGGCCCTCTCTTAGAACAAAGGGGCACAGTGAATAGCTCCATTCGTCCTGGGAGAATGGCCTCCTAAGCTGTGGGTTTGGGGAGTCTTAAATAGCTGTATCTCTATAACTAGAGACCTGGTAAAGAGGAAGAGGAGCGAATGGTGGCTCTTGTTCTGGCAGGCTTTATGTGATGGTGCCACGTCCAGGACTGCACTCCTGGAGCTCATTCTGCCCATTACCACTTTCAAAGCCATCTCCATAATCTAGGTGACATAAAACAGCAGAAATGTGTTATCACACACCTGGAGGCTAGAATTCAAATTCATGATATCAACAGGGTTAGTTCTTCTGACAGATCTGAAGAAGAATCCATTCCATGCCTCTTTCTCGACTTCTGACAGTTACTGGCAATCCTTGGCGTTCCTTGGAGTGTAGATGCATCGGTCCAGTCTCTACCTCCATCATCTCGGGGTCTTCTTCTCCCTGTGTTTTTCTGTGTCTTCTCGAGGCAGTCTATGCTCTGTGTGTCTCTCCTCTTATCATATGGACACCACAGTGGTCTTGGTTCAGGCCACTATAGCAAAAATACAGTGATTGTATCACTTAAACAATAGATATTTATTTAGTTTTGACTTTTCTGGATACTGAAAGTCCAAGATCAGGAAGTCATGGCTGGGTTCTTGGAGATGGCCCTCCTCCTGGTGGGCAGACAACCACCATCTATTCACACCCTCACAGATCCTCATGATGGAGAGAGAGTGAAGAAAGCAGATTCTCTCCTCTTCTTTCTCCTCTTATAGCGGCACTAATCCCATTCATAAAAACTCTCCTCTCATGACATGATTACCTTCCTAAGGATTCCTGGTTACCTTCCTACGGATTTCAACACATGAATTTTGAGGGGAATGCAAACATGTAATCCATATTACCTGTCATACTGAATTAAGGGTCCACCCTACTCCACATCTTAACTAACGGTATCTGCAATGACCCTATTTCCAAATAAGGTCACATTCTGAAGTACCGGAGGCCAGGATTTCAACGCGTTCTGAGGGATTCATGAGACCCATAACCATCTGCACTCTGGCTCCCCAAAACTCATGTTGTTCCCAGAAAGCAAAATATTCACCCAATCCCAACATTTCCAAAAGTCCCAACCCATTCCAGCATCAACTCTAAGTCCAAAATCTAAATATAACCATCTAAAAAAGCTCTAAATCTCATTAGCTGAATCATCCACATCAGGTATGGGTCAAACTTGGAGTATGTGCCAGCCCGAGGCACAATTTCTCTCTCTTGGGGATCTGTGAAATCAAACAAGTTATTTGCTTCCAAAATACATATGGTTCTCAACCAATAATAGGAATACATTGCAAGAAATTCAGCACACATTGAAAATATTGTGAGCATGCATTTAATACACCTGACCTACTGAACATCACAGCTTTACTGAGGCTACCTTATATGTGCTCCTAACACTTATACTGGGGCTGACAGAGCAGCAGCCCTGCCTCTGAGCCTGTCTCATCCCCTCTGACATCTGCACTCATGGCTTCAACTCTGGAGTCATTCTTTCTTCATAGCAGTCTATCTTCATTCCTTTCATTCCAAGCTGACAGTGTTTCTGCTGGTGTAAATTTTCCAAAATTTGGTCTTTGACCCTACTGACTGTTCTTCTATAGATGTTGGCCTTCTGAGAGGTCCACACCATGAGGTACAAGGGCTCTCCAGCAACATAGCCATTATGCCACACATTATGCCCTGGATAACAGTGCCTACATTCCTGGTTCGCTGAGATGGCTGATTGTATACTGAAGTCACACACTTGATTTCTTCAGAAGATGTCATGCAGCTACATCCTTGGCCATGTTATCTAGGTGGACTAAAATTTTTCAAAACGTATTTTTGGTTGATTTTTGCTCAACAGTTTATTTTTCAATGTATCCCTTTCTTCTTAACATTTTATTATAAGCAACAATGAAATAATCAGACCAAAATTTCTTATTTTTCTTAGAACCCTCCTGTTATATATCCAAGTTTACGCCTTACCAGCTCTAGTTTTTACTGCCAGTTCTGAAAAACAGAATTCAGTCAAGTTCTCTGGCAAAGACTGGTTTCCACCACTCCTCAGTGACATATTCTTATATCTGCCTGAGAGCTCACCATGTGCATTTTGACCTTCATAATTTTAGTAATGTTCTGTTCATAAATATGGGTGCATGTGTGTTTATGTCTATATGTATATATAATCTGTAGCCCTCCTCATTTTCTCCTGAGCCCTCACCAGAATTGCCTTTAATATCATTGTTTCTTTTTTATTCTTTAAAGAATTATCTATTTAATTTTTCATTTATTTTAATTTGACCAGAGAGACAGAGAGAGAGAGAGAAAGTGAGAAGGTAAGCCACCAGGTCCGGGACTCAAACCATGGTCAACCATGTGGGAAAGTCCAGTGCTTTAACCATCACACCACTTGCTGGTTCCTAATGTCCTTGTTTCTATCAGTGTCTCTTCAGATCACTCTAGGGTAGCCTATCACGCACCCCAACATTCTTCCAGCCTTTGCACATTGCACAATTCCAAAGCCACTTCTAAATTTTCAGATTTATTTTTTTATAGAAACATCCCACTTCCTGGAACCTAACGAGGGACCAGAAACTGAGTGCCTTAAGACAACAAAAAATTATTATAGAGGCTATAAATCAAGGCACCATTCCAGTTGTTTTTTGTTTGTTTGGTTGGTGTTTTTTGTTTTAGTTTTTGTTTTGTTTTGCTTTTTTAGAGGTTTTTGCTATAGAGTGCATGCGTTCACCAGACACACAGAGAGAGACAGAGAGACAGAAAGCGAGAAATCACCCCCTGGGGGGGTGGCCACGCCGCAATCCCTTCTCCTCCATTCTCCTCTCAGGATCTCGGGCACACACGCACATGTGCCTGATGTGAGTTTAAGCCACCAGGACTAGGACTCAGAACCAGAGTCAACTACTTGGGAGTCCAGTGACATAGCCATTATGTCAACTGCTGGTCCCAGGGTGGCAGGGGACAGGATTATTCATATCTCTATAGCTTCCATCTTTGCTCCAAAAAACTCCCCCGTTAATGGGGTGCTCATGTGTGATTTGTGATCATGTAATCATTTCCATGAGATCATTATCTATTTAATCAGGATCGGCCCAACCTCCCCTACCTTGTCTTCTCCATTTGAGGTAGCAGGAAATGAAAAATCTTTCACATAAAAATTCTGGTCACTTTGGCTTGAAACCTACCTCTCCATGGTTTTTTAATGATAATGTGGTAGATTGATTCTATTAGTGGGCCAAGATCTTTTTTCCTGTGTCTATACCTTTTGTTATGTACTCTGACGCTTGGCTTAGCCAAGTCATTTGTTTGACCAATGTAACAATAACAAATTTGATTAAAGCAAAGGCTTGAAAAATATCTTACATATTTCTGCTCTTTCTCTCTCCATTCCCTTTTCCCTTTGCCTTAAGAACATAGCAATATATCCAGGCTAGATTACTGGAAGATGAGATACATTACGCAAAGTTTAGTCAGTTGTCTCAGGTAAGACTTTACACAAGTGAAAGAGCTCAGCCAGTGTTAGCAAAGCCACTGAACAACAGCCACAAGAGTGAGCCTCAATAAAACAAGGCCAGCAGAACCAACTTATCCACACATTTGAGATAAATAATTAATAGTTGTTTCTTTAATCCACTAAGTTTTTGGGGTGTTTGCTTTGTAGTATCATGGTGGCAACAGATAGTAATGCATACAACAATCAATGTCTCTCTAACGTTCATGACTTTTATACAGTTACAGAATACAGTCAACATCCATCCTTCAAACACAATGCATGGCAGTTTGATGTCAAGTATTCATAACAGGAAGGTTATATTTTGTGATCTTGCAAAGATCAAATTTTCTTCTTGTAACTAACACCCACTGTCCAGTCCCTGGGAAAAAAAATCAGGCTCTCAGTAAATATTTTTGAGTTAATGAATGAATGATGTTTCTGTGAACCATTTGATAAGGAAATGGAAGCTGCAAAAGGACATGCATGCTATGCTATACTTCTTATGTTTCCCAATTTTATAATTACAGAGTTGACCATGTAGTTAGAACTCAATAAAACAGTTCTCTCTGATTTGCTAATCGGTTGATGAGATCTAGCCTTTATACACTATCCTTGAGGGATGAACCAAGAAGCAAAATTAAACTTCATTAGGAAAGATTTCATTTGGCTCTTAAGAAGGCTTTGGTGACTTTCAAAGGACCTGACTACTAGAGATGGGTACTGAGTTGCTTCTCCAGTTGCTTCTCAAAATGAAATGCTTTGCAGAAAGTACACTTCTATAAGGACTATATCATAACATACAAAGTAACAGATTAATACATTTCATCCTCCTTTCTCTTATTCTAATTCTATGCTCACATGCCAACTTCAACGTGTCATGTAAGACAAAAAGGGCACCAGTTTTGTGCCATGCCCATGCCCCACATTGCCTTCCCAAGTCCCATCTCCTGGTGCAGGGAATACCAAGGAAGTGAGATGCTGATGGAGGACAATTCTGACTTTTCAGCTGGTGCCTTTTGACTGTTCAGTTATGCTATCAAATTCCACAATTCACTGATCTGTACATAGACAATATATTCTATGAAATACTAGCAAAAACTTTCCAAACCTAGAGAAACATTCAGAAATTCAAACCCAGGATATGCAAAGAGCTACAAATAGAATCAATATAAGAAGATTCTTCCCCTGGTATATTATAGCCACACTGTTAAAAATCAAAGAGTAAAAAAATAGTATCTTCAAAATGTCAAGAGAGAAACATCAAGTTACTTTAAAAGTTTATCCCATTAGGCCAACATCAGACCTTTCAATTAAAGCAATGAAAGCAAGGAAAGAATGGAAAGATATATTCAAAACATTAAAAGAAAACAAATTTAAACTAAAAGTACTATACCTGGCAAGACTACCCTTCAAATGGGAAGAATAAATCAAATCATTCTAAGATAAATAAAAACTGAAAGAATTTACAAACACACCAGTTCTCCGAGAAGTGATGAAGGGGATACTGTATCAGGAAAACTAAAGAGAGATTAACGGATTAAATCCTCCAATTAAAAAACACAAAGTAGTTGAATGGATTAAAAAACAAGAACCCTTGGGGCCAGCAGATGGCATAGTGGTTGAGGTGCTGGACTCCCATATGGCTAACCACAGTTTAAGTCTCAGACAAGACAGTTTGATTCCTCACTTTCCCTTTAACTCTCTCTGTCTCTCTCTGGTCAAACTAAAAATGATAATGATAATAATAATAACAAATGGAATTAAAGAAATAATTCTTTAAAAAAACAATAGCCATCAATCTGCTGCTTACAAGAAATGCATCTCATTCATGAAAACATCATAGACTAAAAGTGAAGGACTGGAAGAAAATATTCCATGCAAATGGAACCAAAAAAGGATGGAGTCATGATACTGATATCAGAAAAAAATAGACTTAAAGACAAAAGTTATAAGAAGAAACAGAGAAGGAAACCATGTAGTATTAAAAGGGCCCATTCACCAAGGAGATATAACACTTATAAATATCTGCACACCCACCACTGGACCATCCAAAAACATGAAAGCAAGACTGCTAGATCTCAAGGGAAAGATAGACTGAAACACAGTAATCAGTGAGGATCTCAATACCCCACTGTTTCCTCTGGATAAATTATCTAGGCAGAAAATAAGCAAAGAGATACAGGATCTAATCAAGACCATAAATGAAATGGATTTGACACAACATTTCACCCAACAAACACAAAATACACATTTTTATCACACCCACATGGAAAGTTTTCAAAGCTCAACTACATGATAAGGCACAAAATAAGCCTTTACAAATTGAGTTGTATAGAAACTATATCCAGCATCTTTCCTGACCACAGTTGAAATCAATTATAGAAGGAACCTTCAAAAATGCACAAAGATGGGGGGACCAGCAGTTAGCATAAGGGCTATGTCACTGAACTCCCATGTAGTCGACTACGGTTCGAGTCCCAGACCCGGTGGCTTAAACTCACGCCAGGCGTGTGTGCCCAAGATCCTAAGAGGAGAATGGAGGAGAAGGGATTGTGGTGTGGCCATCCCCCCTGGGGGGTGATTTCTCACTTTCTGTCTCTCTGTCTCTCTTGCAAGTGCACGTGCCCTATAGCTAAAACCTCTCAAAAAATAAAAAAATACACAAAGACATGAAAACTAAACAACCTACTCCTGAATGACTTCACAACCAATGAAGAAATTAAGATTGAAATCAAAAGATTCATTGAAATCAATGATAATGAACACATGAGTTTTCATAACCTATGGGACATAGCAAAAGTAGTCAAAGAGGGAAATTCATAGTAATTAGTTTCCACAAGCAAAAAAAAAAAAAAAGAAAGGTAGCTAATAGACCACCTAAAAACACATATCAGGGAATTTAGGAAATGACAGAACAAAAAAACAAAAACAAAAACAAACAAAAAAAAAAAACAGGAGAAAAATAAAAATTTAAGCAAAATAAATGAAATAGAAAATAAAAGAACTATATAGAAACTAAATGAAACCAAAAGTTAGTTCTTTGAGAACATGAACAAAATCGATACACTGTTAGCTAGATTAATCAATAAGAACAGAGAAAGGAACCAGCTAAATCAAATCAACAATGAAATAGTCAATATTACAGCAGACATAACAGAAACCCAAAGATCATGAGAGAATATTATGAATTGTTATATGCCAAGAAGAAAGAAAACTTAAGTGAGATGGACAAATTCCTGGACACATATAATTTACCAAGATTTAACCAGTAAGAAATAGAAAGCCTGAATAGACCAATAACAAGCAATGAGATTGTACCAGTAATAGTTTCCCAACAAAAAAGAGCCCAGGTCCCAATGGCTTCACTTCATTTCCAAATCTTACAAAACTTTTAAAGAACTATCCTTGATTTTCCTCAAACTATTTCTAAAGATTCAAAATGGAGAAACATTCCTAAATTCATTCTATGAGGCCTCCATCACCCTTATCCCCAAAATAGACAAAGGCATAACAATAGCAAAAAATAAACTATAAATCAATATCCCTGATAAATACAAATGCAAACATTCTCTACAAGATACTAACCAATTGTATCCAACAATACATTAAAAAGATTATACACCATGACCAGGTAGGCTTTATTCCAGAGATGCAAAAGTGGTATAATACATGTGAAATAATAAATATAATGCATCACATTAACATAAGGAAAAATAAATACCAGATAATCATATCAATTGATGTAGAAAAAACATCTGATAAAATACAAGAATGAAGATCCCTTCATGATGAAGACGTTAGCAAAATTGACATAGAAGGGATATTTCTCAACACAATAAAATCCATCTATGACAAACCCATAACATTACACTGAATGTGAAAAAGCTGAAAGATTTTCCACTAAAAATTGAACAAGACAAGGCTGGCCACTTTCTCTACTCTTCCAGCATAATACTGGAAGCTCTACTTGATGCAATCAGACATGAGACTCAAATAAAAGGCATTCAAGTAGGAAAAAAAAGAAAAAAGAAGTAAAATTATCTCTATTTGCAGATGATATAATTATATACATAGAAAATCCAAAAGAATCCACACATACACACAAAAAAAGCTGGAGGGGATAAATAAATACAGCATGGAGCAAGCAGGCAGTATGAAGGTTAAGGCATGGGGCTCCCACATGACTGACTATGGATGGAGTTCTGGACCTGGCCGCTTGCTTTCTCACTTTCCCTTTCTCTCTCTCTGTCTCTTTCTGGTAGCATGTGTGCCTTGTAGTAAATAAAAAAATTTTTTTGAAGATAAATAAATAATTCTCAAAAAAATAAATACAGTAAAGTGGTAGGATACAAAATCAACATACAAAAATCAATAACATTTCTGTACACCAACAACAAACAAACTGAGGTATAATTGAAGAAAGCTATCCCATTTACAATAACCTACAGAGGGGAAAAAAAACAACTTAGGGATAAACCTAACCAAAGAAGTGAAAGACCCCTACAAAGAAGACTATATAAAAATTCGAAAAGAAATAGAAAATAATACACAAAAGTCAAAACACATCCCATGTTCCCAAATTGGAAGAATTAATATAATCAAAATGTCAATTCTACCCAAAATAATTTATGAATGCAAAGCAACTTCAATTTAATTACTAGAGATATTTTTCACAGAAGTTAAAAAAAATCATGAGATTTGTTTAGAATAATAAAAGCCCATTATTTCCACAACAATACTGTGCAAGAATAAAGTAGGAGGCATCTCACTTCCTGACCTCAAAACAGAGTACAAAGCTGTAGTAATCAAAACAACATGCTACTGGAAAAAAAATGCACAAATGAAAAAACAGGCTAATGGAATAAAATAAAGAATATAGAAATACACCCCAAAACATATAGCCAATTGAGTTTTTACAAAGAACACCAGTCAATCCAGAGGGGAAATGAAAATCTCTTTAGTAAATGGTACTGGGAAAACTGGGTATTCACTTGCAGAAAGATGAAATTAGACCCCTACCTTTCACCAGTAGCAAAACTCAACTATAAATGGATCAAAGATTTAAACATAAAACCTCAAACTATAAAAGTACCAGTGGAAAACACAGGAGGAATTCTGAGACACCAGAGTAGACAGAGTTCTTAAATAAACCCCCCCAAACACAGGCAATCATCCTGCAAATAGACAAGTAAGGCTACATCAAGACAAAAAATTTCTGCACAGTGACAGTAACAATAATTAGAGTAAAGAGACAAATGGGAGAATATATTTGCAAACTATACCTCAAAAAAGGGACTAAAGAATCTACAGGAAATAAAAACAGCTTACTGACAAAGAAAATAAATTATCCAATTAAATAATGTGCAAATGATCTCATCTCTAAGGATGACATATGAAAAGCCAAAAAGCATACATATATATATATATATATATATATATATATATATATATATAAAACCTCAACATCTCTTATTATAAGAGAAATACAAATCAAAACCATGAGATATCAACAATCCCAGTCAGAATGGCCAAGATTAAAAAAATACAAAATGGTGTGAAAAGGAAATCCTATACTGTTAGTGGAAATGTAAGCTAATACAGCCACTTTGAAGAAGGAACTGGAAATTACTCAAAAACCTACTAATGAAACTATCACATGAGCTAGCAATTCCACTCCTGGTTATCGGCCCAAGGGACAGGAAAACACTCAGTCAGAAAACAATTGCACATCTATGTTTATTGCAGCATGGACAAAGTAGACAAACATGGAAGATTTAATGTTAAAAGAAGTAAGCCAGACTATAAAATATAGATATTGTATGTCCCTGCTCAGTACATAACTGAATGTCTGCACTCGGTGGTAGAAACTGAAGGACTAGAAGGTATAAAAAGTAGGATGGAGGGGAGTGGCACCTGTAGATATTCGAAACAGCATAGCAGGTGATGAGAAGTGGGGAGCAGGAGGTGGGGAAATCAGGGGAAGTAAGAACATTTAACAGGGACAAAAAGAAAACGTATCTATTGATGACAATGTGTATGATAATATCTTGGACTGCGATAATATATACTGTATTTATGCTGGGAAAAACCATTATGTATGTTGTAAGAATGTACAGTGATTAAATGTAAATTTTTTTAGAAGATGCCAAAAAAGACAAAAGGTGCCCCCCAAATTATGCACTATTTTACTTGATGAAATATTTTTAGAAAAGTGTCCAGATATAAGGAAATAGTATTTTATGAAATTATACCAAAAAAAATAATTTTGGCAAGAGCCACTCATTTGTTACACACTGATAGAGCTCCACAATGTATAGGCACTAACCATGCTTGGGGCTGGACGTAAAAAGCAAACACTCTTAATATCCACGGCTGGGGAGGGGGAAACAGGTGAATACTAATTATGGCAATCTGATGTTGTAAGGGGCATCTATATAGTGACAAGAAGGGGAGATTAAAGCTTCACAGAGAAGAATGAGAGACTAATATGGATGTCAACATTTTGGCTGAAAAGAAGTAAAATTTCACCACATGGAAAAAAATAGGAAGAAAATCCAGGCAACAGGAAGTAGCTTAGTCTGATGACCTGGGACTAAGTGAGATCAAGCGTCAGATGAAGCTGGAACACAGACTCGGGCGCTGACCAGCAAAACCATGTATGTCCAGTTCAAAGGTCATGTGATGACGAGTCACTGCAGGAATTTAACTTAATTTTTACTTCAAAGGCTTATTTCAGGGAATGGTGTAAAGAATGAGCTCTAGTAAACGCACACTAGAGAAGAAATACTGCTCATATTCACACTCATACACAAGGCTGAGCACTCAGCATGTGAAGTTCTAAAGGGATGGGATGTGTGCTGGTGGGGTGCTCCGAGGGCAGCCCGCGGTGATACTGGACAATGCCCCTGACAGGTCGGCTCGCAGGTGTGCAGTGCCGTGGCCATTTTTTTCCACTCTCCCTGTGGAGCCACTTTAATTAGGGTGAAGGAAATAAAGAAAATGTAGGAGCCTGCCAACATTAATGAGCTCTGGGAAACTCCTTAGCAACATTCCAGACACGATGATTAAAACCCTGTGTGCCCAGGAAAGTGACTTACTTTTTAAATTTTTTTTTGCCAGAGTGTTTGTGTGCTCACTAGAGAAAGATGGAGAGAAAGAGAGAGAGAGGGAAAGCGAGAAAGCACTCCCCGTTGGGCATTGGGCATGGTTATGACATAATTGCTGTCCTCCACCTCCTTTCAAGATTTTAGGTGCATACATATGTGCCCAGCACATTTCTTAAGCCACCAGGTTCAGGACTTGAACCAAGCAATTGACCATGTGGGATCCAGTCACCTGTCTGAAAATGACATTTTCTAACACTGGGAAACAGTAGCTTTCCAGATATCTGTTCCATTGGAAGGAGGGGTACAGGAATTTTAAACTCAATTAAAAAAAAAAAAAAAAGAAAGAAAACAAGAACCTTTTACTGAGAATAACAAGAAAACAAACAGCAAAGAAAAAGAAAAAAACTAAGCACCAGTAAAATATAAGAAGAGTAATTCAGCTAGTCAACAACAGCCACTGAGCACCTACAATGAAATTATCATTAAATGTATTTTAGGACTCGTGTTTCCTATGCTCCTGTGGTCCCCTATTAATAATGCACATGGCTGTTTTCTCAGTTATAAAGATAGGTGGTATTCATCTCTGGGCAGGATAATAATGTAAACCAAAAGTCATTTTTGAATATACAGTTTTCCAACATGGATTATGCAGTTTTTCAAACAAAATCATTTTCATTTGCCAGAAGTCCTGGAAATTTCAGGTCTTTACAAGTATTTACTTCAAGCAGTCTCTCTCAGCTACTGCTGCATGTGAAACGTTTATTTTACAAAGCTGTCATTAATCCCACAGGGCTGTCAAGAAACACTATTAATAGAGAGAAAGGGGAAAAAATTCGGAGTTGAATTTTTATGTGAGAAAATAAGAAATAATATAATTGGCAGCTAAAGACAATGAAGACGAATGTGAAGTAGCAGAAGACAGTTAAAGCCAACGAGGTGCAGACAAAGAGCTCGGTGCTGTTTTTGTCAATATCTAAGGGTGAAATCATGAAATACATTAGAAATAACTTGCAGCTAAAGTTTATCTGGACATCTTAAGACAATGATTAAGCTTTTCTTTCTCTAAAGAGTCCCTTTGCTTTTCCAGGTAAAGAAGTCCATTTCTTTCTCCTACCACTGAATAAAGATATAGAAGGTAGGCCAGCAGGTGGTATAGTGGTTAAAATTCGGGTCTCCCACATGGCTGACCACAGTTTGAGTCCTAGACCGGCAGCTTGAAACTCACACAGGGTGTGTGTGCATGCATTTCCAAAATTCCAAGACCAGAATGGAAAAGGGATTGAGGCATGGCCATCCCCTCCCAGGGGCAGGGAGGTGATTTCTCTGTCTCTCTGTTTCTTCAACAAGTACATACATACATTCTTCAACAAGTACATAGCAAAAGTCTCTCTGAGAAAAAAAAAAAGAAACAAACAAACAAACAAAAGGTAACTGTAAGAAAGGAGAAAAAGTTTTCTGTCCCATGATAAAAGATATTCCCTAAAAAAGACAGAAATACTTCAGACCATTATCAGGCATCATAGTTTTTTGTTTGTTTGTTTGTTTTTGTTTTGTTTTTGTTTTTTTTACTGTATTAGAGAGAAAAACAGCTATAAAGAAGGTTGAACTGTTGCATTATCTTAGCTCTTGCATAACTTGTGATAAGCTAAGTGTCTAGAAAGACAGTTGGAGTTCTTAATATCTTATCACTGCAGTTAGTTCTCTTCTGAATTTTAGTTTTTGTTTCTTTGAAGAAATAACAAATACACTATTTTAGAATGTTTATATGTAAATTTAGAAAATGTTTGTTGAACACATATGGCATCAAAATTGGTTTGGCAAACACATGAACAAGAAACAGCAATACAATGCCTCCTCTCAAAAGTTTTCCATCGAAGAGTGCATATGCATGCAAAAATACAAGTAAATGCAACAAGATAATATAAACATAAATGCCAAAAACATTCATCCCATATATTTAAAATTTAACTGAGAGTACTAGATAAAAACAAAGTATCTGTATAACCTTTACAACTTGCCATTTGTATATACTATACATCAATTCATGAATGAATTGATAGACTTTTGGGGCCAGTCTCTTCACTCAGTAGTCAAGAGAGACAAATGCAAAGGGCCAACCCTTGGTTTGAATTTCACTAGAGGAACACAGGGGTGCCTGTATCTTCATGCCCCTCTCTCTGACAAGAGAGAAAAATGGAAGAAAAAGTATGGCAATGTAGCTGCACCTCTCTCTCTTAAGTACAACCATTCTCTTACAATTTAAAAAGAAGATAAAGCCTTCAGTTCTATCTCAGTCTGCCTGTTGTTCGTAGAACTGAAAAAAGTTGTTCCATTTACCATATCCACAAAAAGAACAAGATACTTAGGGATAAATCTAACCAAAGAAGTTAAAGACCTCCACAAGGAAAACTACGAGAAGATAAAAAAGAAATTGAAAATGATACAAAAAAGTGGAAGGATATCCCATGTTCTTGGATTGGAAGAATTAATATAATCAAAATGGCAATTCTACCCAAATTAATCTACATATTTAGTGCAATGCCAATCAAAGTACCAGACACATTCTTCACAGATCTAGGAAAGACAATCTTAAAGGTTGTCTGGAATCATAAAAGACCCCGTATTGCCAAAGCAATTCTGCACAAGAAGAGTGGGGTGGGCGGCATCTCACTCCCTGACCCAAAAATATACTACAAAGCTGTGGTAATCAAAACAGCATGGTACTGGCACAGAAACAGACACATGGACCAATGGAACAGAATAGAGTTCCCAGAAATAAATTCCCAAACATACAGTCAACTGATTTTTGACATGAGGTACCAGTCATTCCAGTGGGAAATGGCAAACCTCTTCAGCAAATGGTGCTGGGAAAATCGGATTTCCACTTGCAGAAATGAATGAATGAATCCAAAACCCTACCTCTCACCTCTGACAAAAATCAAGTCAAGGTGGATCAAAGATCTAAATCTAAAACTTCAAACTATAAAACTGCTCCTGGAAAACACCAGGGAAACTCTGGGAGACATTAGGGTAGGGAAAGACTTCTTAAATAAGACCCCCAAAGCACAGTCAATAATCCACAAAATAGACAAGTGGGATTACATCAGACTAAGAAGTTTCTGCATGGCAAAGGACACAGTAATTAGTGTGAATAGACATCTTTCAGAATGGGAAAATATTTTTGTAAACTATAAGTCAGATAAGGGACTGATAACCAGAATTCACAAGGAACTCAAGCAGCTGATCCAAAAAAGAGGATCAATCCTATTAAAAGATGGGAGAATGAGTTGAAAAAACTACTCTCTAAAGATGACATACGAATAGCTAAAAGGCATATGAAAATATGCTCGCATCCCTCATTGTAAGGGAAATGCAGATCAAAACAACGAGATACCACCTAACTCCAGTCAGAATGACTAAGATTAAAAAAAAAAAAAAAAAAGATAAGTGCTGGCAGGGGTGTGGTGAAAGGGGAACTCTCTTACACTGCTGGTGGGAATGTAAATTGGTCCAGCCACTGTGGAGAACAATTTGGAGATTCCTCAAGAATCTACAAATAAAAGTACCATATGATCCAGCAATCCCACTCCTTGGTATCTACCCGAAGGACAGAAGAATACTTAATCGGAAAAGTGCTTGCACATTGATGTGTATTGCGGCACTATTCATAATTGCTAAGTCATGGAAACAACCCAAGTGCCCACGAACAGATGAATGGATAGAAAAACTGTGGCACATATACTCAATGGAATACTATTCAGCCATAAAAAAAAAAAAAAACAGAACCCTGGCTTTTGACAGGAAGTGAATGAGTATGGAAGATTTACCGCTGAGTGAAGCAAGCCAGGATGAAGGAGAGGCATTGTATGTCCCCACTTAATATATACCGAGTGTCTGCACTCTGACTGAAACTAATTGACTAAAGGATATAGAAACACAGTATATAGATGTAAATACCAGATAAAGTGTGTGTGAAAGAGGAGGGTCTGAGGAAGGACATTTAGAAGAAAAATAGGGAGGCAAAGCATTAATGGCACAAAGAAATGTGGTATTATCTGTTGAAGATATTTTGTAGTTTTATCAACTGGACTAGGGAGAAATGTTCACCTCTTGAAATGTTCATTTTATAATTTAAATAATGTGATTGAATGTATAAAAGAAAATGAAATTTTAAAAAAAGAAAAAA
The DNA here is from genome assembly GCA_026018925.1 of Tupaia tana. Classification (NCBI taxonomy): domain Eukaryota; kingdom Metazoa; phylum Chordata; class Mammalia; order Scandentia; family Tupaiidae; genus Tupaia; species Tupaia tana. The sequence continues at coordinate 145,964,445 of JAKSZU010000002.1, forward strand.
AAAGGAAGATAAAGCCTTCTCCGCCCTTACCGCTGGAGCCTGCGCTGCAGAGCAGAGAGCAGCAGCAGAGAGTTCAATGAACTGAGGCAGGAAGATGATCTCAGACCTCCAACTGCCCTCTGACTACCGCAGGAGCATCCTGGACCAGCTCCTCCCACATCCATTCACCACCATTACCCCTGGAACCTACTCTGTGGAACAGGAAGAAACAACAGGCGATGAGATCAACTGAGGCAGAGAACGCCTCAGACTTCTAACTGCCTTCTGCCCATCCAGGAATATTTTGAGATTTCATAGTTTTCTGAACCATGTGACACCTACTCTCTCCCCTAGTTGAGATGCTTCAGTTCAGTCCCAGGTGCACTGGTCACCAGAGAATGGGAAAGGAATCATCACCTAATGCTGGCTGTATACACACTCCCCTGATCTGGAGACCAGCCCTCTACCAGAACAGGTCTGAGAAGTAGAGCCCTTCTCCCTGACCTTATAGAATCAACACCAGAAAAGTAGGCAAAGTGTATCAAATGACTGGAAACCAGCTCAGACACACACACACACACAAATGGGGAAACAAGGAAACAACTCTTTCACAACAGGTCAGAGTCACTCTTCTTCAACCATAGACACACAAAAGAATTTGCAGGAATGTCATAAATAAGGTTCAGAATATTCAGGGTAACAGAGATCAGGAAGTCTTTCCAGAATTTAAAGGAGGAGATAGACACCATAAAAAAGTACTCATCAGACCTTTTAGAGATGAAGACAGTAATATAAGAAATCAAGACCTTGTTCAAAAGTGTTAATAGCAGATTGTACCACACAGAACACAGAATCTCTGAGTTGGAAGATATAACTTTTGACTTAGATAAAAACCACCAAAAATAATGAAAAAAAATAATTTTTTAAAAATGAAGACAATACATGGGAAATACTAGACGTACACACACCAAAAAAAAAAAAAAAAAGAAACCCAAAATATCTGAATAATAGGTATTCCTGGGACCAGCAGTTAGCATAATGGCCATGTCACTGGACTCCCACGAAGTTGAACACGGTTCAAGTCCCGGAACCAGTTCCTTAAACTCACACCGGGTGCATGTGCCTGTGTGCCCAAGATCCCGAGAGGAGAATGGAGGATAAGGGATTGTGGCATGGCCATCATCCCTGGGGGATGATTTCTCACTTTCTGTCTCTCTGTCTTTCAGGTGAGTGCATGCGCCCTATAGCAGAAAACCTCTAAAACTAAAATAATAAAATAGGTATTCCAGAATGTGAAGAACTGGAAAAGGACATAGAAGACCTATTTCTTGAAATACTTGGAGAAAACTTTCCAAATCTAGAAAAACATTCAGAAATCCAGACCCAAGAAATACAAAGGACCCCAAATAGAATCAGCCTAAGAAGAGCCTCTTCACTGCAAAGCATAGCCAGTATGGTAAAAATCACAAAGAATAAATTCTAAAATTGCCAAGAGGGAAATGTCAGGTCACTTACAAAGTTTACCCTATTGGGGCCTGGCAGATGGTGTGGTGGTTAAGGCGCAGGACTCCCACATGGTCAACCGTAGTTCAAGTCCCAGACCTAGTGGTTTGATTTCTCACTTTCTCTCTCTCCCTCTCTCTCTGTCTCTGTTTGGTCAGTGTGTGTGTCCTAAACCAAATTTTAAAACAATAATAATAATAAATAAAATTAACTAAATAATTCTTTAAAAAAAAAGTTTACCCTATTAGGCTAACATCAGGCCTCTCAACCTAAACAATACAGGCAAGAAAATAATGGGAAAACATATACAAAGTCCTAAAAGAAAAACAAAATCAGCCAATAATACTATATATAACAAGATTATCCTTCAGATAGGAAGAGTGAATAAGATCATTTGCAGACAAACTGAAAGAATTCACCAGCACTAGACCAGCTCTTCAAAAAGTACTAAAAAGAGTACTATATCAGGAAAACTAAAAAGAAACAAATAGAAATAAGAGAAAAGAAAAAAAAGAAAATGGCAAACCAAGTGACAGGGATAAGTCTGCAGATATCAATAACAAAGCTGAATCGCAATGGGTTAAATTCTCCAATCAAAGGACACAGACTACTGAATGCATTAAAAAAAAAAAACCAGAAACTCTCTATTTGTTGCCTACAAGAAACACACCTCGGAACCAGCAGTTAGCATAATGGCTATGTCGCTGGACTCCCACATAGTCGACCGCGGTTCGAGTCCCAGACCCGGTGGCTTAAACTCATGCCGGGCACGTGTGTGTGCGTGCCCAAGATCCCAAGAGGAGAATGGAGGAGAAGGGATTGCAGCGTGGCCATCCCCCCGGGGGGTGATTTCCTGCTTTCTGTCTCTCTGTCTCCCTCTGTCTGTCTGGCGAGCACACACGCCCTATAGCAAAAACGTCTCAAAAAAAAAGAAAGAAAAGAAAAAGAAACACACCTCGTGGAAATCGAAAAAGGCTGCAGTCTCAATACTTACATCAGACAAAATAGGTTTTAATATAGAAACCGTAAGAAGAGACAAAGAGACATAGTAGTGAAAGGGTTAATTCACCAAGAACCTATAATAGAAAAATATCTATGCATCCAACCCAGGAGCACCCAGCTCTGTGATAGAAAGACTACTAGATCTAACAGATTCCAGCACACTAATCATGGGGATCTCAACATCTGTCTTTTGGGCAGATCATCTAGACAAAAAGTAAGCAAAAAGAAATAGGACCTAAACGACACCATAAATGAAATGGACTTGACAGATATCTATAGGACTTTCCACTCAGCAACTACAAAATGTACATTTTTCTTACCCCCAAATGGAACCTTTTCAAAGATTGACCACATAATTGGGCAAAGAACACACCATTACAAAATCAAAGGCATAGAAACTAGATCCAGCATCTTTTCCAACTATGATGGAATTACACTGGAAATTAATTTCAGAAAAGTTCCTTGAAAATATATTAATATATAGGGACCAGCAGGTGACATGGTGGTCAAGGCACTGGACATTCCCACATGGCCAACCACAGTTCAAGTCCTGGACCTGGTAGCTCGCTTTCTCACTTTCCCTCTCTCTCTCTGTGTCTCTCTCTGGTCAATTAAAATAAATGAATGAATAAATTAAATTAAATAAATAATTCATAAATATATATATGTATATATATAAACTAAACAAACTACTTCTGAAGCACTTCATAGCCACTGAAGAAATTAAGACTGAAATCAAAAGATTCACTGAAAGCAATGATAATGAGGGACCAGCAGTTAGAGTAATGGCTATGTCGCTGGACTCCCACGTAGTCGACCGCAGTTAGAGTCCCAGACCCGGTGGCTTAAACTCACTCCGGGTGTGTGTGCGTGCGTGCCCAAGATCCCTAGAGGAGAATGGAGGAGAAGGGATTGTGGCGTGGCCATCCCCACTGGGGGGTGATTTCTCGCTTTCTGTTTCTCTCTGTCTGTCTGGCGATTGCACATGCCCTATTGCAAAAACCTCTCCCCCCCCCCCAAAAAAAAAGCAATGATAATGAATGCCTGAGTTTCCATAGTCTATGTGATACAGCAAAAACAGTCATAACAAGGAAGTTCATAGCAAATAGTATAAATAAGAAAAAGATGGAAAGGAGGCAAATACATGACCTAACAGCACACCTCAGGGAACTGGGAAAATATGGACATATTAAAGCAGAAATCAATGAAATAGTGAATAAATGAACTGTACTGAAAATAAATGAAACCAAAAACTGGGTCTTTGGGAAGATAAACAAAATTTAAAAACCATTAACAAGACTGATTAAGAAAATGGAAAGGAAACATATAAATCAGATTAGCAATTAGACAAGCCATATTACACAGATATAACAGAAACACAAAAGATCATTAGAGAATATTATGATGGACTATACACCAAAAAACAAGAAAATTTGGATGTGATGGACAAATGTTTGGACACATATAATTTACCAAGACAGAATCAGGGATATATAGAAAACCCAAATAAACCAACTACAAGTGATGAAATTGATAAATAACCTCTCAACAAAGAAAAGCCCAGATCTTGATGGTTCACTTCTGAATTCTACAAAACTTACAAAGAAGAGCTAACCCCCCTTCTACTTAAATTATTTCTAAAGGTACAAAAGGAAGGAACACCCCCAAATTTGTTTTAAGAAAACTCCATCACCCTCATCCCCAAAACAGACAAGGACTTAACGAAGCAAAACAAAAGATAAGAAAACAAAACAAAACAAACTACAGACCAATATCTCTGATGAATATAGATGGAAAAATTCTCAAGATACTAGCAAATTGTATCCAATGACACATCCACGTATACCACAACCAGGTAGGCTTTATTCCAGGGATGCAAGGATGCATCAACATATACAAAACCATAAATGTAATATAGCATATTAACAGAAAATAAAATATAAAAAACATATGATCATATCAATCCATGCAGAAAAATTGTTTGATAAATTACAACTTCCCTTCCTAATTAAGACTCTCAGCAAAATTAACATATAAGGGATGCTTCTCAAGACAATAAAGGCCATCTGTGAAAAACCCACAGCTAACATCATATTGAATGGGGAAAAGTTTAAATCTTTTCTGCTAAAAACTGGAACAAGACAAGACCGCCCACTTTCTTCACTCCTTTTCAATATAGTAGTCGAAGTCCTAGCCCATGCAATCAGACAAGAGAATAAAATAAAAGGCATTCCAGTAGGAAAAGAAGAAGTAAAATTACCTCTATTTGCAGATGACATGACTTTATACATACAACACCCAAAAGAATCCACACACAAATAAAATCCTCCTAGAAGTGATGAATACAGTAAAGCAGTAGAATTCAAAATAAACATGAAAAAATCAATAGTATTTCTATCCACCAACAGTGAACAGGCTGAGATAAAACTGAGTAAAGCAATTCCATTTACAGTAGTCACAAAAGAAATATGATATCTAAGAATAAACCTAACCAAAGAAGTCAAAGACCTCCACAAGGAAAACTACAATAAACTAAAAAAATAAATTGAAAATGACTCCAAAAAAAGTGGAAATACATCACATGTTCCTGGACTGGTGAATTAATGTAATCAAAATGTCAATCATACCAAAATTAATCTACAAATTTAGCACAAATTACCAAATATATTCTTCACAGATTTAGAAAAAAAAATCACAGAATTCATCTGGAATCATAAAAAGCCCTGTGTTGCTAAAGTAATATTGCAAAAGAAGAGTGAAGTACGAGGCGTCTCACTGCATGAACCCAAAATATATTACAAAGCTGTTATTACAAAAACAGGATGGTATTGGCACAAAAAAAGGCATGTGGACCAATGGACTAAAATAGAGACCCCAGAAATAAACCTCAAAACATACAGTCAACTGATTTTTGACAAAGGGCACCAGTCAGTGTGGTGGGGAAATGAAAATCTCTTTAGCAAATGGTGCTGGCAATACTGCATATCCACCTGCAGAGAGATGAAAATAGCCCCTTATCTCTCACTATTAGCAAAAATCAACTCAGAATGGGTTAAAGATCTAAACCTAAGACCTCAAACTATAAAACTACTGATTGATAGCACAGGGAAAACTCTTGGATACATTGAAACAGGGAAAGATTTCTTAAATAAGACCCCTAAAGCACAGGTGATGATCTCAAAAATAGACAAGTAGGACTACATCAGGTTAAACAGTTTCTGCTCAGCAAAATAAACAATTAGAGTGAATTGGCAACCCTCAAAATGGGAGAATATTTTTGAAACTATGGCTCGGATAAGGGACTAATAACCAGAATATACAGGGAACTCAAGTGGCTTACCTTTAAAAAAAATGATCAGCACAATTAAAAGATGAGCAGAGGAGCTAAGCAGATAACACTCTAAGGAAGACATATGAACAGCTAAAAAACATGAAAAAATGCTCACCATCTCTTACCATAAGGGAAATGCAAATCAAAACCACAGTGAGATACCACCTAACCCTAGTCAGAATGGCTAAGATTAAAATATTAAAAATTATAAATGTTGGCAAGGCTGTGGTGAAGAAGGAACTTTCCTACACTATTAGTAGGAATGTAAATTAGTCCAGCCACTGTGGTGAATAATATGGAGGTTCCTCAAAGAACTGTATATAAAGCTACCATATGACCCAGCGATTCCACTCTTGGATAGGATAGGCATACACTCAGTCAGAAACGTACTTGCATGTTTATTGTGGCATTATTCATAATTGATAAGACATGAAACCAACCCAAATATCAGATTAACAGATGAATGGATTGAAAAATTGTGGCACATATACACTATGGTCATAAAAAAACAAGACCCTGGCATATGATAGAAAGTGGACGAATATGGAAGATTGTGTAGCAAGCCAGGCTATGAAAGAGAGACATTGTATGTTCACACTTAATATATACCTTATGTCCACACTCTGATAGAGACTGTAATATTGGAAGATATAAAAGCATGGAGAACAATTGAACACTAGAGACAGTGTGGGAGGAGGATGGGAAATTGGAGAGGGTGAGAGGAAGGGAATCATGGGGTGGACTGTGGCACAGTGGTAAAATCTGTTGCCATGTGGGACCAGCAGTTAGCGTAATGGCTATGTTGCTGGACTCCCAGTAGTCGACCACGGTTTGAGGCTTAAACTCATGCCGTGTGTGCCCAAGATCCCAAGAGGAGAATGGAGGAGAAAGGATTGTGGCATGGCCATCCCCCCAGGAGGTGATTTCTTGCTTTCTGTCTCTCTGTCTTTCTGGTGCGTGCACGCGCCCTATAGGAAAAAACTCTACCAAAAAAAAGCATTAAAATCTGTTGCCATGTGAAG